>NW_026845477.1:146761056-147095641 GCF_025583915.1 Anolis sagrei ordinatus | reverse complement strand
CCCCCTCAAGATATCAATCCTAGGATTCCCTAGGATATTGCCATGGTGACTAAAATGAAATAATAGTACTGCAATTCTGTAGTGTGAATTGGTGTTTGGTCTTCATTCTTTGCCCTTATCAGAGCATAGCACGTCTGTTCCCTTGGCAAATGTTACAAAGGGCGAATAGGACAACACCAGTCCACCAATCTATTTGGCTGATATCATTTCGCCTTTGTATATGGTCAGGTTTTACTTTTTGTCTCTCTAAAAATGTTCTCACTTGCCTAAAAGTAATGTAAAGGGATGCACTTGAGAGAGAGGGCCAAGAACTGTAAACCCTGGGTGACAGCATGGCTGGTAGGGTAGGTGGATGGGCAAAATAAGCAACAGCACAGGGCTGTGAAAAGCTTTTTGGCCAGACAATCAAGGGAAAAAATCAAACCTGCAGTGGAGAATGTGTAGCACTCTCCTACAGATAGCAGATAGCATTTCAGAATGCATATGGCAAAGTCCATGGCTCAAACTTCCATGTCAATGGAAAGCTGGGGATCCCCCTTTGACCCTCTCAAATGTCCCGGGTCCCCTTTCCTATGACACCTTCCAAATGTCCTAAACTACAACCCCCATCATCTTAGCTTTTGCTAGATGATACCCTATTCCAAAGGCGGTAATGTAATTCTCTCAACAAGGTGCACATATCTGAACACAGAGATACACTACACAAGGACTTGACAAACCCAATGTGGAATTGCATTATTGCGCCACACATGTCCATGACTGGGTGCCATTGCACAATGCATGATGCCCAACAGCATTATGCAACATCGGATGCACAACTGCCATGCAAAGCAGAGAATGTACAGTTACAACACAAAGTACAGGATACACAATCATATTGTAAAGAACAGGAGGTGTAACCATGATGTACAACCACAACAGACAATGTGCAGCTTGCAAAGACAAGGCATGGAGGGAAAAAAAGCATTAATTTTGACATTTGCCACCAATAGCAATTAGGAGGAATTTGGATGTTGGTAAAAAAATATATTTGGATACGTTTTGATAGAAAACTGGAAGGTTTAATTATTGTTTCTTTGTTTACTTATGCAAGGCTTACCTGATGTTATTGTGTTATTTTAGATAGACATATATATTAGTTTTGGACAAATGGTTTTCTGATACATTTTGCACTGCTCTTCTTGATTATTTATTTATTTATTTATTTATTTATTACTGTGCTTATATACCGCCGTTTCTCAGCCTAAATCGGCGACTCAACGCGGTTTACAACACAACGACAAGCAGCAATATTCCATTAAAAAGCATAAAAACACATACACAATACACAATATTATTGGGCCACCAATAATAATCCAATGCATCTCTTAATTGTAGTCGCAATCCAATTTCGTCGTCTGTGATTAACCAATCCTTGTTCATCAGTTTCGTTGCACCAGATTAATCGAATGCTTGTTTAAACATCCATGTCTTCAACCTTTTTCGAAATACCATCAGCGAAGGGGCTGATCTCACCTCTATGGGGAGGGCATTCCAAAGCCGAGGGGCCACCACAGAAAAGGCCCTGTCTCTCGTCCCCGCCAGCCGCACCTGTGAAGCAGGCGGGATAGAGAGCAGGGCCTCCCCAGAAGATCTTAGGGTCCTGGTGGGCTGATAGGCCGAGATACGTTCGGATAGATAAGTTGGGCCAGAACCGTTTAGGGCTTTAAAGGCCAGCGCCAGCACTTTGAATTGGGCCCGGTAGCAAATCGGCAGCCAGTGGAGCTGGTACAGCAGAGGAGTTGTATGCTCCCTGCGCCCCGCTCCGGTTAGTATCATGGCTGCCGCCCGTTGGACTAATTGGAGCTTCCGAGCCGTCTTCAAAGGCAACCCCACGTAGAGAGCGTTGCAGTAGTCTAAACGGGATGTAACCAGAGCGTGGACTACCGTGGCCAAGTCAGACTTCCCAAGGTACGGGCGCAGTTGGCGCACGAGTTTTAACTGTGCGAATGCTCCCCTGGTCACCCGAAACCTGGGGTTCCAGGCTCAGCGATGAGTCCAGGATCACACCCAAACTGCGAACCTGCGTCTTCAGGGGGAGTGCGACCCCGTCTAACACAGGCTGTAACCCTATACCCTGTTCGGCCTTGCGACTAACCAGGAGTACCTCTGTCTTGTCTGGATTCAATTTCAATTTGTTCGCCCCCATCCAGACCGTCACAGCGGCCAAGCACCGGTTCAGGACCTCAACAGCCTCCTTAGTAGCAGGTGGAAAGGAGTGACAGAGTTGGACATCATCTGCGTACAGATGACATCGCATTCCGAAACTCCGGATGATCTCGCCCAGCGGCTTCATGTAGATGTTAAACAACATGGGAGACAGTATTGAACCCTGAGGAACCCCACAAGACAAAGGTTGTGGGGTTGAACAGGAGTCTCCCAGTAACACCTTCTGAGACCGACCCTCGAGGAATGAGCGGAGCCACTGCAGAACAGTACCTCCAAGACCCATCCCCGCGAGGCGTCCCAGAAGGATACCGTGGTCGACGGTATCGAAGGCCGCTGAGAGGTCAAGCAGCACCAACAGGGACACACTCCCCCTGTCGAGCTCCCGCCGCAGATCATCCACTAAGGCGACCAAGGCTGTCTCGGTACCATGCCCCGGTCTAAAGCCAGACTGTGCCGGATCCAGATAATCCGTGTCTACCAAGAATGCCTGGAGTTGTGAGGCCACCACACGTTCCATGACTTTGCCCAAAAAGGGGAGATTGGAAACAGGCCGATAGTTGACGAATTGAGTGGGGTCCAGTGATGGTTTTTCAACAGCGGTTTTATCACAGCTTGCTTTAAGCTGGCTGGAATTTTGCCTTCCCGAAGGGAGGCATTAACCACCACCTTCACCCACTCGGCCAATCCCCCTCTGGCCTCCTTCAGAAGCCAGGATGGGCAGGGGTCTAGGATGCATGTGGTAGGCCTCATTCCTCCAAGCACCTTGTCCACATCCTCGGATTGAACCAATTGAAATGAATCCATCAAAACTGGACAAGCAGATGCTCGTGTTACATCCTCAGAGACTGCCGTTAATATGGTATCCAGTCCAGAGCGGATCAAAGCGACTTTGTCTGCAAAGAACTGAGCAAAAGCTTCACAGCGAGCTGCCGAGTCATCAGGGCACCCATCCTGAGTGGTGGGTTTTAACAGGCCTCTGACAACTCGGAACAGTTCAGCCGGACGGTTCTTTGCAGACGCAATAGTGGCCGCAAAGAAAGTCTTCTTTGCGGCTTTTATTGCCGCGGCATATGCCCTTAAAAAGGACACAAACCGTGTTCGATTTGGCTCGCTCGGATCCGAACGCCACACGCTCTCTAGTTCCCTCTTCTTTCGCTTCAACGCTGCCAGCTCCTCGGTGAACCAAGGAGCTGGTTTAGCTCGGCTACTTGAGAGGGGACGTTCTGGAGCGATCGTGTCTATTGCCCTAGTCATCTCCCCATTCCAGAGAGCGACCAGGGCATCAACAGGATCACCAACCGAGGTGGCGGGAAATTCCCCAAGAGCCGTCAGGAATCCATCCGGATCCATAAGCCTCCTGGGGCGGACCAGCTTAATGGGTCCTCCACCTCTGCGGAGGTTAGGGGGTGCAGTGAGTCTAAAGCTGACCAGGTGGTGGTCGGTCCATGGCAACGGAGAGATGGATAACTCCTCAACACCGCCACCTTCCTCCCATCCCTGATAAAAAACCAAGTCCAATGTATGTCCAGCACTGTGGGTGGGGCCAGATACCTGCTGGGACAGCCCCATGGTCGCCATGGTAGACATGAAGTCCTGAGCCGCTCCCGTTAGGGCAGCCTCGGCATGGACATTGAAGTCCCCCAGCACAAGCAGCCGTTGGGACTCCAATGCCAGGTCCGAGACCACCCCCGCTAGCTCAGGCAGGGAGACTGTAGTGCAGCGAGGTGGGCGGTACACTAACAGAATCCCTAATCTGTCCCGGTCACCCACCCTCAGGTGGACGCATTCAAAATTTGTTGACTGCGGGATGGGGGCCCTGGTCAGAAGAATGGAATCTCTGTAGACCACTGCAACCCCGCCTCCCCGCCCTCCGGATCTCGGTTGGTGCTGCACAGAGAAACCTGGTGGGCAAAGCTGGGTCAAGTTTACACCTCCCGCTTCGTCCAACCAGGTCTCTGTGATGCACGCCAGATCTGCCCGTTCATCCAGGATTAAATCCTGGATGAAAGTTGTTTTACCATTGACAGATCTGGCGTTCAACAGCATCACTTTCAATCCGGAGGGACCGCCATCCTGGTTACACCAACTTACCATATCAGGAGACCGATTTGGAATTACTAATGTTGTTCCACAGTCCCTAGGCCGAATTAAAGGTCTCCTTTTCCCGTATCTCCCCCTCCCCACCACGACTTCTATGGGGGCTCCTCGGTTAACGGAACCTCTCCCTCCTCCATGACGCATTCAGCAGCCAAAGTATCACCCCATAGATCATTATTGACTGTTTGGTATGTTACAACTTCAGATTGCCATAGTCTTGCTTTACATTCATTTCCCGCTCCTGCTATATTATACGCGGGTCTTTCTGAGCTACTCTGTTCCCTCTCTCCACTATAAACAGTTAGCAGCAAGATTAACAAATGCCAGGGAATGGGTAGTGACATGAATGATAGTTGTTAAACACTGTCAGAAAAGTTCACTAAGTTCCTAAAGTGCAGATAGATAATTATATCAGCATACACAATGGTATAATTGATTAAAGTGCAATAGCTTGTCAATGGCTCTAAAGTGCTAGATGAAGTGCGTCATGGAGGACTTAGAGTCAACACTAGATGGTTAAGTCGATTAAAGTGCTAAAGTTCGATAGAGTTAATAGACCATGAAGGTAGTGAGTTAAGGTGCTGATAGAGTAAAGTGCTTGAGTCACACAGGATAATTGTATGCTGTACTTACTAACAGTGCAACGGTTAGTTCTTAATTTCTCCGTTCAAACAATTAAATATAGTTGTTGTTATTACTACAGATTAAAACCCCCCGCCTCTCTTAGATTGCTGTCCCGAAAGATGTATCAGGTGACAAAATGGACAGCACAGTCCTTCTGGAGATAGCGTTGAAGAGGTGCTCCGTACAACCACAATAAGGGTGGTCAGCACAATCAGGGAAGATGGTCAGCACAGTCAAAAATGGTCGGCACAGTCAAAGGAGGTCAACACAGATGAGGATGGTCAGTACAATCAAAAATGGTCAGCACAATCAAAGATGGTCAACCCAATCTGAGAGGATGGTCCACAAAGTCAGAGAAGGTCAACACAGAATGATTAAACGAAGGACAACACAGTCTATCCAAAATTGGAAGCAGTTGGAAGCAACGAGATGCCAAAAGATGGCGATAAACAGGCCAAACGATGGTCAATACAGTCTTCCGGAATTAATAGTTACCAGACGAGATGATGGAGTCTCGTGCGATGGCGGCAGGTTAATCCCTGGTCTGGGCCTGCTGGAGGGCATGCACGTTGGAAGGGATGGAAGGGATGGCTAGGACCCCGAAGGAGCAGACTAGCCCACAAGATGGCGGCAGCGCGTTGAAGTGTGTTAAAGTCAAAGCATTAGAAAGCTGGGCCGAAAGCCAAGCCTCAGAATGGCGCCGCGGCGCCGCCCCACAGCGACCCAGACAAAGCATAGTGTAGGAACTTATCCCTATTCTTTCCCTGTTGTTCTGCCTCTGCGATCAAAAGTTATGTTAAAGTAATGTTCAGGAACACATCTGCTTCATTAAATGGTCTCTACATGTAGTTGTGGGAATCTTAGGCCCCTTCTAAACTGCCATATACAATCCGGATTATCTGTTTTGAATGGATTATATGGCAGTGTAGACTCACATAATCCAATTCAAAGTAGATAATCTGGATTCAGAAACTAGATTATATGGCAGTGTAGATTCATCCTTCCTTACTTAGTGTAGGCACAAATTACCATATATAATGTATAAATTTCCCCATTCTGAACAGAGACTATTACTTTTTTATAAGAAGTAAGGTGCAGTCCTTACATTAATAAGGTAGACAAGTTGACTTAGTTTTTAAGATCTTTTTAAAACTAAAAATATCTAGACTTGTAGAAGAGTATATACAGTAAGTTGTTGGGGGTTGTAGATATAAATAAATAGAAGCTTTACCATTGTTTCTGAACCAAAATATACCCTGCAGTATAATAATGTGTCACTCAGATTTGTGTAATGAGTAACAGTAACTTTACTTCAGTTCAAAATGTCAAACGGAACAACAATATATACCACAGTCTCTCTGAAATCTTACAGAGAACAGAGGGAATAAACAGTCCTTTTCAACAGTCTTTAAAATATGCTTCATGCCTTAGAAATGATCAGACTTCAGAGAGTTAGCAACCATTTCCTTCCTGGCTGTTTCCAGTCAGTGCTGTTTTCACTCTCTGAGGTGAAAATGGCAGTTAGAACCATTTCTCTCAGCAGCAAGCTTGAGACAGTAACCAATCAGAATTCTGACTCCTGACTGGCTTAGTCAATCAGCTTCCGATACATGCCTTACCAGTCAACCCATTACATCATGGTGCCTTTTTGCAAATCCCCACATAAGTGATATCCCTTGACTCGCCTCCTACCCCTAGAGTCCACCTGACTCAGCTGCTAGATCAGGCAAAGGGGATCAGGGAGCAAGCCATGAGTGAGGAGGCAATGAGGACTTCTAACAGGAGTCCTATTTCTGATGGTCAAGGATTTCCTGCTGTCTTGATCTCCAATTAAATAAACCTCTTTCACTTGATCCATCAGCTGGCTCTTAAGGTGGACTGGGGTGACATTTATGTGAATGAATAGTACAATTACATTATCTTCCCAATACAGATCACTTACGACACATCCATAACACTAGGTTACAAATCCATAACTGCAATACTGAATATCAGTCATTTATTGTTCTTCGAATGCATCACGCCTACAACATTCTTCTGGGTGTAAAAAGCATTATGGTGATGAGTCAAA
The DNA here is from genome assembly GCF_025583915.1 of Anolis sagrei ordinatus. Lineage (NCBI taxonomy): Eukaryota > Metazoa > Chordata > Lepidosauria > Squamata > Anolidae > Anolis > Anolis sagrei. Next base: position 147,088,641 of record NW_026845477.1, on the reverse strand, counting down.
TCTGAATGTATAAGTCACTGTAAGGATCCAATGAAAGCAAACTCTTATTGGCATTATTTTTCTTCTGCAACACCAGAAGATTCAAGTTATTTGTTTAAATTGATCTCCTGGGGTGCATAACCTACCCACTTCCTTATGAGACTAGGACACGGAACAATGGCTTCAAACTACAAGAAAGGAGATTCCATCTGAACATGAGGAAGAACTTCCTGACTGTGAGAGCCGTTCAGCAGTGGAACTCTCTGCCCAGGAGTGTGGTGGAGGCTCCTTCTTTGGAAGCTTTTAAACAGAGGCTGGATGGCCATCTGTCAGGGGTGATTTGAATGCAATTCTGCTTCTTGGCAGGGGGTTGGACTGGATGGCCCATGAGGTCTCTTCCAACTCTATGATTCTATGACTCTATGCTGGCCAGTATAATCCAACTTCTATATATTGTATGATTGTAAAAAAAACCAAGCTGAATCCATATGAGGGCTATATCCCAGCTCCAGATTCTGCTCCGGTTTGATCCTATTAAAACTCACATGTTTTAATTTGAACTCAAATTGATCTTGAAAGAGATGGTTTAAAGGGGGTTTCTATCATATTCACTGTATCAGATTATTTTAGGGGGAGGTTTTGGGTGTAGCTGGGCTAGTGAATCTTGATCACCACTGCTACCACCACAAATATCCTCTGCCACTAATGCTTCTTCAAAAATGCTGGGCTTTTACCCTGGTGAAAAGCTGACCAAAAACTCCCTTGGTGGATCCATTCTTTGCTCATATTTCTGCATGGCTCTGTGATCAGTCAATAGGAAGCTGGAGAGCTTGGTTGCATGTGGTGAAGTCTTTTTTTTAATGTGATGAATAAGGGTTGGTTGCCTCCTCAACAAAGCTGAAAAAAATCTCACTTTTTAAAGACTGGCCCCGTTTACACTGCCATATGAAATCCAGATTATCTGCTTTGAACTGGATTGTATGGCAGTATAGACTCATATAATCCAGTTCAAAGCAGATCACGTGGATTATCTGCTTTGATAATCTGTATTATATGGCAGTACAGAAGGCATCAGGGATTCACAGTGCAAGCTTCCTATGTCCCTCTGTTCCCAACCAAGTCCCAATGAGTTCAATCAGACACTTCTTCAACAAGTGAATATTTACAAATAGGGAAAATCTGTGAGTGATAAAAAAATACTTCATAAATAAATCTAATGTTGACCTTGATTGCAATTGTTTTCCTGTTGAGATTGGATATATTCCCCCTGATTTGAATAGTCTGGATTTTAGGGTAAAACTCTTGTATATGAACATAGAGGGCAATGGTACCTCAAAAGCACATGCCTTTGCTACACATGAAAAGGTGGAAATCCCACTAAGGTCTATGTTGTCTACTGCTAGGTAATTATGAATAAATTAGGAGAGCCTTTTTGGATATCTGGCACCATCACCTTTTGTCTTCTGTGCCTTGCACCTTAGTCTTCTCAGGACTGGACATTTACGTCCATCAAGGAATCATCAGCATACCCATGTCAACATCCTCTTCAGTTTCACACTCTCCACAGACTAGACCTTTAAACCATCCAATAATCTGTCTTTCTTCTTTCCCCTTTGGGGAATCCCTATTCTCGTCTGTGACACAGAGGAAACCCTTGGCCAATCACAGTGCAGATCCTAGTCAGGCCATTTCTCAGACAATCAGGGGGAAGTATGGAAAATCTGAATAGCTGTCAAAATGTATAAAATGTCATGCATTTCTCTGTGAAGTATGGTAGTACATTTTCAAGCAGTACTTGCATCCCTTTTGTCCAAACATATTTGTGTGTTGGGTTGTTGTAGGTTTTTTCGAGCTATATGGCCATGTTGTAGAGGCATTCTCTCCTGACGTTTCCTGTGGGTTTCTCTTTTGCAGATTTGATTCCCAAATTCTCCCTAGAACTCTCTAAGGTGGCATCTACACTGTAGAATGAATGCGATTCCACCCCGCTTTAATTGCCATGGCTCCATGATTTGGAATCCTAAAAGTTATAGTTTCATGTGTTGTCAAAGGCTTTAATAATAATAATAATAATAATAATAATAATAATAATAATAACAATAACAATAAACTTGTATTGTCGAAGGCTTTCATGGCTGGAATCACTAGGTTCTTGTAGGTTTTTTCGGGCTATAGGGCCATGTTCTAGAGGCATTTCTCCTGACGTTTCGCCTGCATCTATGGCAAGCATCCTCAGAGGTAATGAGGATGCTTGCCATAGATGCAGGCGAAACGTCAGGAGAGAATGCCTCTAGAACATGGCCATATAGCCCAAAAAACCTACAAGAACCTAATAATAATAATAATAATCTTTATTTATACCTCGCTACTATCTCCCCAAGGGACTCGGAGTGGCTTACATGAGGCCAAGCCCAACAACACATCAAAAACAACAAGCAATAATAAAACAACAAGCAATAAACAAAATAAACAATACAATTAATATAACTCACAAGTAGACAATAAACACAAGAATTTAAAAACCTATGGCTGGGCCAGTTGTAATAGTTAAAACTTTAAAAATAAATGCTGGACATGAACAGAGGATGTATCTATTAGGAGGGTTTTAAATCAAAAGTAAAGAGCAACCCAATGGGATAGTCATGTTGATAATTTGTTGTGATATTCCCTTATTGTAAACTGTTTTTATATGTTGTACACCGCTGTGAGTCGCCCTAGGGCTGAGAACGGCGGTCAACAAATGCAGTAAATAAATAAATAAAAGAAAAGAAAAAGAAAAAAATCTTAATGTTAACTACGTCAAAATAACTGGGTTGCTGTGAGTTTTCCAGGCTGTATGGCCATGTTCCAGAAGCATTCTCTCCTGATGTTTCACCCACATCTATAGCAGGCACCCTCAGAGGTTGTGAGGTCAGAGGTTATGAGGTCTACAGACCTCACAACCTCTGAGGATGCCTGTCATAGATGTGGGCAAAACATCAAAAGAGAATGCATCTGAAACATGGCCATACAGCCCGGAAAAATCACAACAACTCAATTATAGTTCCTCTTCAGTCTTCTTTGCCAAAAAGTGCAAGAGCCTTTTGCGAAACGACAACTCCCAGGATTCCATAGCATTGCTCCACGACAGTTAAAGTGGTGGCAAACTGCATTTATTCTACACAGCAGATGGACCCTGTTCTACCAATTCTATGGCCAGCTTCTGCTACTACTGGATTTAGAGAGAAAACTTCTCTAGGCATCTGTTGGTATTCCAGTATTAGCCTATGTTCAACTTCCATAGAGTTGTACTGGAGAACTTAGAGATTTTTAGTAGATGTTCTCTCAGATTAAAAAAAAGTTTTTTTAATTAATAATTCCTCCACTTTAGTGGGGCCCATGCCCAAATCCCAGTGGATGTGGAGGGCTCCCTATACAACATGGCAGTCTGACCCAATTTTTCAAGTGAGCTTACAGAACAATTTGATCTATGTCACCACAGGACCCTTCCACATAGCCATCTAACCCAGAATATCAAGGCAGAAAATCCCACAATATCTACTTTGAACTGGGTTATCTAAGTCCACATTGCCATATATCCCAGTTCTAGGCAGAAAATATGGGGTTTTATTCAGCTGTGTAGAAGGGGCTTTAGAAGTGAGTATGATTGAGTTTAGTGAGACTTTTTCCCATTGAGATTGCAGTGCTTGGCACGTGCTCCTACTTGCAAATTACCTGAAATGTCAATCACTCGCCGGATTTCTCTCTCTCTTTTTCTGTAACCCCACACCTGCAGTCTGTGCTATGTGAATATGTATGTGCAAAACAGTGTGCCTATGTGTGTGTCAGAAGAATTAAATGCCTCTTCATTCACTTAAGCCCATGACATTTAAAGTTACCCACATGATCTTCCTAAGGATTAACAGGATTGACGAAAGAAAGGAAAAAACCCTACAGAATTGAATAGTTCGTTTGTAAACCCATCAGCCCCAATGCTGGAAAAACTCACAGACTTCGCCTCATATTTTTAAAAATCCTACTGAATCCAAAGGAATTTATTATCCAACGAGCTGTCCTCTGCCATGCGTTGCTGTGGCCCACATGGGGGTTCTATGTGGGAGGTTTGGCCCAATTCTATCATTGGTGGGGTTCAGAATGCTCTTTGATTGTAGGTGATCTATAAATCCCAGCAACTACAACTCCCAAATGTCAAGATTCTATTTCCCCCAAACTCCACCAGTGTTCACATTTGGGCATATTGAACATTCGTGTAGAGTTTGGTCCAGATCCATCATTGTTTCAGTCCACAGTGATCTCTGGATGTAGGTGAACTACAACTCTAAAACCAAAAGACACTGCCCACCAAACCCTTCCAGTATTTTCTGTTGGTCATGGGAGAACTGTGCCAAGTTTGGTTCAATTCCATCGTTGGTGGGTTCAGAATGCTCTTTGATTGTAGGTGAACTATAAATCCCAGCAACTACAACTCCCAAATGACAAAATCAATTTTTTTGAGTGAAGGACATACATTGGGTTGTTAGGTGTCTTGTCCCCAAATTTGGTGTCAATTCATCCAGTGGTTTTTGAGTTCTGTTAATCCCACAAACGAACATTACATTTTTATTTATATAGCCTAGCTATCCCCTGCCACACGTTGCTGTGGCCCCGTCTGATGATCTGGAAAATAAAGTAATGAGAAAATGTTGGTTTCTAATATATGTAAAGTCTTTATGCTTGTGGGTAAACAGTACTTCTTGTTGTTTCTTTGTCAGTGTTGATATAGAGAATGTCTACTGAGGAACAGCAACAACCATGCCTTGCTTAGCGGGATCCCTTCAAAACTAGATTACGATATCCACTGTGTTTTTGAGTTATTATGTCACTAAAAATGAACAGAGCATTATATCATATATATATATATATATATATATATATATATATATATATATATATATGGCTGGATGGCTCTTTGTTAGGAGGGCTTTGATTACATTTCTTGCACTGGTGAAGGGACTTGGACTCGATGGCCTTAAGTATTTTCTGTTGGTCATGGGGGTTCAGTGTGAGAAGTTTTTCCCCAATTCTATCATTTGTGGGGTTCAGAATGCTCTTTGATTGTAGGTGAAATATAAATCCCAGCAACTACAACTCCCAAATGTCAAGTCTATTTTCCCCAAACTCCCCAGTGTTCACATTTGGGCATATTGAGTATTTGTGTAGAGTTTGGTCCAGATCCATCATTGTTCACAGTGCTCTCTGGATGTAGGTGAACTACAACTCCAAAACCAAAGGACACTGCCCACCAAACCCTTCCAGTATTTTCTGTTGGTCATGGGAGAGCTATGTGCCAAGTTTGGTTCAATTCCATCGTTGGTGGGGTTCAGAATGCTCTTTGATGCAGGTGAACTATAAATCCCAGCAACAACAACTCCCAAATGACAAAATCATTTTTTCTTTGAGTGAAGGACATACATTGGGTTGTTAGGTGTTTTGTGTCCAAATTTGGTATCAATTCGTCCAGTGGTTTTTGAGTTCTGTTAATCCCACAAACGAACATTACATTTTTATTTATATAGATAAGACTGTATTCCCTCTGCCTTTTTACCTGGAAGTAATTCCCACTGAAATCAGTTGGGCTTACTTCTGTGAATGGGACAATGAATGGGACAACAGATGCACAGAAACCCAGGAAGAAGAACAGAAACCCATGTTTTCCTTCTGGTCCTTAGCGGGACAGAAGGAGCAATGAGTTTCAGTTGCCTCCAAGTAAATGTGTTTAGAAGCATGACCTGATTGAAGACATCTTTACTAGAACTCGGGATTGAATTCCCATTGAGTTTTATGTAAAATGCACACACCAGAAAGCAGTGAATCACAGATCTCCAGATGTTTTAGGGCCCTTCCACACAGCCCTATATCCCAGACTATCAAGGCAGAAAATTGCACAATATCTGCTTGGAACAGGTGAACTACAACTCCAAAACTCAAGATCAATGCCCACCGAACCCTTCCAGTATTTTCTGTTGGTTATGAGAGTTCTGTGTGCCAAGTTTTGTTCAATTTCATCATTGGTGGAGTTCAGAATGCTCTTTGATTGTAGGTGAACTATAAATCCCAGCAACTACAACTCCCAAATGACAAAATCATAATTTTTTGAGTGAAGGACATACATTGGATTGTTAGGTGTCTTGTGTCCAAATTTGGTGTCAATTCATCCAGCGGTTTTTGAGTTCTGTTAATCCCACAAACGAACATTACATTTTTATTTATATAGACTAGCCGTTCCCTGCCATGCGTTGCTGTGGCCCACATGGGGGTTCTGTGTGGGAAGTTTAGCCCAATTCTATTGTTGATGGGGTTCAGAATGCTGTGTGATTGAAGGTGAACTGTAAATCCCAGCAACTACAACTCCCAAATGTCAAGATTCTATTTTCCCCAAACTCCACCAGTATTCAAATTTGACCATATCCACCAGTATTCAAATTTGGCCGTATCGGATATTTGTGCCAAATCTGGTCAAGTGAATGAAAATACATTCTGTATATCAGATAGTTACATTACAATTCATAACAGTAGCAAAATTATAGTTATGAAGTAGCAACGAAAATATTTTTATGCCTGGGAGTCACCACAACATGAGAAACTGTATTAAAGGGTCGCAGCATTAGGAAGGTTGAGAATCACTGGCTTAGAGACATCATCTGACTCAACCTGTCTTTACTACAATCCAGAATTAAATTTCCACTGAATTTAATTAAATGTAACACACATTCACACACATACACCAATGAGCAGAAAATTGTAGATCGTTGGTTATCCAGAGACATATACAGCACATAAAACACAATTGCGACACCCTTCCTAGCCAGACAAGAATGCCTGCAATCTCACCACTCTCTATTCCACCCCAATCCAGGTTTCTCCTGGAAACTGTGGAGTAGAAACAATAATTAAAAGACTGCAGGGATCTAAAAGAAGTACTTTCACTTCAAAACTGGGGAAACCTCCTGTATTCAAACAAGACTGGGATCAATATAAGAATGTATTATTTTACTGGTGTGGATTCAGTCTGAGATAACACGAGCAATGGAGAGAGTGTAGTCATTTGAAAATGTTCCAGTATTGTGAGAATCCCCAACTGTAAGTGTGAAATAAACAGTGCAAATTTCATATCTATATAAATAAACATATAATGTTTGTTTGTGGGATTAACATAACTCAAAAACCACTGAATGAATTGACACCAAATTTGGACACGATACACCTAACAACCCAATGTATGTCCTTCACTCAAAAAAAAATTGATTTTGTCATTTGGGAGTTGTAGTTGCTGGGATTTATAGTTCATCTACAATCAAAGAACTTTCTGAACCCCACCAACAATGGAATTGAACCAAACTTGGCACACAGTTCTCCCATGACCAACAGAAAATACTGGAAGGGTTTGGTGGGCAGTGTCCTTTGGTTTTGGAGTTGTAGTTCACCTACATCCACAGAGCACTGTGGGCTCAAACAATGATGGATCTGGACCAAATTCTACACGAAGGCTCAATATGACCAAATATGAACACTGGTGGAGTTTGGGGAAAATAGAATCTTGACATTTGGGAGTTGTAGTTGCTGGGATGTATAGTTCACCTACAATCACAGAGCATTCTGAACCTCACCAACAATAGAATTGGGCCAAACCTCCCACACAGAACCCCCATGTGGGCCACAGCAACGCATGGCAGGGGATGGCTAGTCTTCTATATAAATAAAAATGTAATGTTCGTTTGTGGGATTAACATAACTCAAAAACCACTGAACAAATTGCCATCAAATTTGGACACATACTCTAGGATCAGATCCTGTGATAGAGGGCAGTGTAGATCCAGCCTAAGAGGGACATATGAGGAGACTGCCAGCAGACCACTTTGACACGTGGAAGCTGGAGCCTTAGGTTTCAATTCCCTGATTTAATTACCTGAATATATTTCCAAAAAATAAGCTGCTGATGAGAGCAAGCATTAAACAAATAATAATAATAATAATAATAATAATAATAATAATAATAATACTTTGGGACTTCTGAATTCAAACAGACAGAGTTCTGGAGCACAATACGACCTCACGATCTCACGATTGTGTTAAAAAACAAAGTATGGATTGTAGATGTTGTAATCCCAGGTGACAGCAGGATTGAAAAGAAACAACTGGAAAAGCTGACATGATACAAGGATTTAAAGATCGAACTGCAAAGACTCTGGCACAAGCCAGTAAAGGTGGTCCCAGTGGTGATCGGCATACTGGGTGCAGTGCCTAAAGACCTTGGCCTGCACTTAAACACAATTGGCACTGACAAAATTACCATCTACCAGCTGCAGAAGGCTATCTTACTGGGATCTGCACGCATTATTCACCGATACATCACACAGTCCTAGACACTTGGAAAGTGTCCGACGTGTGATCCAATACAACAGCCAGCAGAGTGTCTGCTGTAGACTCATCTTGTTGTGTTTCTAATAATAATAATAATCATCATCATCATCATCACAGTCCTAGACACTTGGGAAGTGTCTGATGTGTGATCCAATTCAACAGCCAGCAGAGTGTCTCCTGTGGACTCATCTTGTTGTGTTTATAATAATAATAATAATCATCATCATCATCATCTCAGTCCTAGACACTTGGGAAGTGTCCGACGTGTGATCCAATTCAACAGCCAGCAGAGTGTCTCCTGTGGACTCATCTTGTTGTGTTTCTAATAATAATAATAATAATAATAATAATAATAATAATAATAATAATAACTACTAGTAACCAAAAGACTATCCACAGTATGGAATGAATATTAAAATGGGTGATCTAGGTATTTAATAACAAAACACTTGCAGGGTGGGAAAACAAAAAAGAAAAAAGCAAACATTGGCAATAAATATTGCATTTCAACCAACCTTCCCCAGGTACTGGTGCCCTTTGGATGTTCTGGACTACCATACCCATCATCCTAGCTAGCAAAAGCTAAAATGATATGGGGTTGTTGTTTAGGACATCTGGAGGGTACCACCAGCTTGGGCAAAGGTTGATCAGAGTTACAGAGCCACTATTAAGGATCCATGAAACTATGGCTGGATCTATACTGCCCTATATTCCTGAATCTGATCCCAGATTATCCGTTTTGAACTGGATTATATGAGACCACACTGCCAGATAATCTGGAACAATCCGATAATCTGGGATCAGGTCCTGGGATATAGGGGAGTTTAGATCCAGCCTACATTACAGTGGCCATCACATTGAGGCTATTGAAATGCACCACCTGAAAGCTGCCCATTTTGCTATCCCACTTGTACACAATGTCCATATACAAATTTCCACCACTACCAAGGACATACTAGATGCAAATAGGACAATGCACATATAGCAAGGAGTGTTTGAACACTGTTTGCCATGCAAAGCATCACCCCAGGAAGAGCTGGTAGCCTGCACAGGGCAGCCATGATATGTAAAGTAGCCCTTAAACTGAGCAGATGGCACAGGATATAGTTAGAATCATAGAGTTGGAAGAGACCTCATGGGCTATCCAGTCCAACCCTCTGCCAAGAAGCATGAATATTGCATTAAAAGCACCCCTGACAGATGGCCATCCAGCCTCTGTTTAAAAGCTTCCAAAGAAGGAGCCTCCACCACACTCCAGGGCAGAGAGTTCCACTGCTGAACGGCTCTCACAGTCAGGAAGTTCTTCCTCATGTTCAGATGGAATCTCCTTTCTTGTAGTTTGCTGATGGTTGAGCTGAAAGCAGCTACAGAAACACAGGTGACAGCAAATAGTCCATGAACATATGCTGACTGCTCTAGAATCAGAGAGTTGGAAGGGATTCCAAGTACAGTCTAGTCCAGTGCTTCTCAACCTTGGGTCCCCAGATGTTTTTGGCCTACAACTCCCAGAAATCCCAGCCAGTTTACCAGCTGTTAGGATTTCTGGGAATTGTAGGCCAAAAACATCTGGGGACCCCAGGTTGAGAACCACTGGTCTAGTCCAACCCACTTCTGCCACACAGAAACACAAAATCAAAGCACCTCTGACAGATAGTCATCCAGCCTCTGTTAAAAAACCCACAGAGGAGATCCCACCACACTCTGAGTCAGGGCATACCATTGTTGAAAGCTCTCACAATAAAGAAGTTTTCCTTAATTTTAGGCAGAATCTCTTTTCCCGCAGTTTGAATTCATTGCTCCGTGTCCTAGTTTCTAAAGCAGCCGAAAGCAGGTTTGCTCCCTCCTCAAAATGACATCCTTTTGAATATTTAAACATGGCTCTCGTGTCCCCTCCCAACCTTCTCTTCCCTAATTTTAACACACCCAGCTTCCGAAGTCATTCCTAACAGGACTTGGATTCCAAACATTTGGTTGCCTTCCTCTACATGCATTGACAGATTATCTATATCTTTCCTGAATTGTGATGCCCAAAATTGGGTTCCATGACTAGCCAAACAGAAGACAATACTGGAGGAGTTTATGAGTCTGAGGTTGTGAACACCAGTTCTTCATATCTGCCATCATAAGCAACTGACTCAGGACCCATCTAGACTGCCATATAATACAGTTGGACTCTTCCAGCAGTCACCAGCCAATCCCTCTCCAATGCCAGAAATACAGCTTAATGGTGTAACATTAGAAAATGTTGACCATTTCCGCTCCCTTGGCAGCCACCTCTCCACCAAAGTCAACATTGACACTGAAATTCAACACTGCCTGAGCTCTGCGAGTGCAGCATTTTTCCGAATGAAGCAGAGAGTGTTTGAGGACCGGGACATCCGTAGGGATACCAAGGTGCTTGTCTATAAAGCTATTGTCCTCCCAACCCTGCTATATGCCTGCGAAATGTGGACTGTCTACAGACGTCACATGCAACTCCTGGAATGATTCCATCAGCGCTGCCTCCGGAAAATCCTGCAAATCTCTTGGGTAGACAAGCGGACAAATGTCAGCATGCTGGAAGAAGCAAAGACCAGCAGCATTGAAGTGATGGTCCTCCGCCATCAACTCCGCTGGACCGGCCACGTTGTCTGGAATCCTGACCACCATCTCCCAAAGCAGTTGCTCTACTCCGAACTCAAGAACGGAAAACGGAATGTTGGTGGACAGGAAAAGAGATTGAAAGATGGGCTCAAAGCCAACCTTAAAAACTCTGGCATAGACACTGAGAACTGGGAAGCCCTGGCCCTTGAGCGCTCCAGCTGGAGGTCAGCTGTGACCAGCAGTGCTGCAGAATTTGAAGAGGCACGAATGGAGGGCGAAAGAGAGAAACGTGCCAAGAGGAAGGTGCGTCAAGCTAACCCCGACTGGGACCGCCTTCCGTCTAGAAACCGATGCAGATCAAGAAGAGATCAAGAATAGGGCTCCACAGTCACTATGGACCCACCGCCAGAACACCAACCTTGGATGACCATCATCCTCGGACTACCAGGGATCGCCTAAGTAAGTAATTAAGTACAGTTGGACTGCATTGGACTGCAGTTCAATGCAGTCCACCTGCATTATATGAGTCCATATTGAACAGTCTAGATGAGCCTCAGTCTGACTCATGGAAAGGCCAGTCCCATCACCACTGCTTCTCTGCACTCACCGTGAGCATACAACATTATCATATTATTTGCATTATATGACTGGACTGCTGGTGTCGTCATTACTATGGCCCATTCTGCAGTACCATATGATCCGGATTATGAAAGCAGAAAATTTACATTATCTGCTTTGCACTGGATTATATGAGTCTACACTGCCCTATAATCCAGTTCAAAGCAGATAATCTGGATTTTATATGGCAGTATAGAAGGGGACTTAGTTGCCCAGCAAATTCCCCCGCCTCCACTTTGCATGACTTGCTTTATAAGAATTTTTTCTCACCTTGGAGAAACATATTGGGGTGATAGAAATCTGCACCTACCTGCTGCTTTTCCTGGGTAAAGGGAGATCCTTCTGCAAAAAAACAAAAGGGAAAACAAAACTATTAATCAGGAATTGGTGAAAAAGATGTTCAGGTCAGGATCTCTGGGTGCTTTGCCTCCCAGTTATTTTACAACAGCCATAATGATTAAGAATACATTTATTTATTTATTTAAAACATTTATATCCCATCCTTCTCAACCTCTAAAGGGGGACTCAAGGCGGCTTACAATTGGCAATCATTAGATGCCAACAAAGAACTATTACAGCACAGCAATTAACATAAACCGGTCAACAACAGTAAAAATACATTAAAATACATTAAAAATAATGGTCCTTAAAATATTAACACAACCAAGTCTGAGTCCACAAATCCAAATCATAGGCCAGAGTTCCAGTCCAAGGTCTCGTCATTGATAATTCTCATGACACATTACAGTTGTTGGGTTGTTGTAGGTTTTTTCAGGCTATATGGCCATGGTCTAGAGGCATTCTCTCCTGACATTTCGCCTGCATCTATGGTGAGCATCCTCAGAGGTAGTGAGGTCTGTTGGAACTAGGAAAAAGGGTTTATATATCTGTGGAATGACCAGGGTGGGACAAAGGCCTCTTGTCTGCTGGAGCTAGGTGTGAATGTTTCAACTGACCACCTTGATTAGCATATAATGGCCTGACAGTGCCAGTATTAAAAAAAACTCTAAAATTACAACAGCACAACAACAGAGAGGAAAAAAACAAGGACATCTAATCACCTCTCAACAAAAGTTTGCTCCAGGCACTGTCAGGCCATTATGCTAATCAAGGTGGTCAGTTGAAACATTCACACCTAGCTCCAGCAGACAAGAGTCCTTTGTCCCACCCTGGTCATTCCACAGATATATAAACCCTTTTTCCTAGTTCCAACAGACCTCACTACCTCTGCGGATGCTTGCCATAGATGCAGGCGAAACGTCAGGAGAGAATGCCTCTAGACCATGGCCATATAGCCTGAAAAAACCTACAACAACCCAGTGATTCCAGCCATGAAAGCCTTTGACAATACATTACAGTTGTTGCTCATCTAGCTGCCTGAATGCTTGGTCCCAGAGCCAAGACTCGAGGTTTTTTCCTGAAGGAGAGGACATATGGAGCTTCCATGATTTCACTGGGGAGTGCATTCCACAGATGGGTGGCCACCACTGAGAAGGCCCTGTCTCTTGTCTCCACAAGTCGCACTTGTGAGGCTGGTGGGATCAAGAGCAGGGCCTCCTCCAACGATCGTAAACTCCGAGGCGGGTCATAGAGGAAGATACGTTCAGACAAGTAAACCGGGCCTCAAATATATGAAGCTCCACTCAAATTAAGTCCCAGGAAAAAATACATTTGGAGGGGAAACAGGAGATAATTCTAGTACTCATCATGAATTCCTGAGTGATGCTTTTTCTTAGTTTTCAGAATACAGTCCCCATAACTGTGAGCAATTATTTTGTGCCCATATCTAGCTGGTAAGTGACAGGTTCTCTGAACAAAAACAACTAGAACTATCCCTCAGTCCTACAAGACCACTAGTCCACTCCTGAATTACAGATCCAAACTGACTGGAAAGAGCTAAGCCACTTAATTTCACCCCTGACACTTCGTGAAGAAAGTAAAGAGCAAGGATACCAGCCGCTGCCATAACATACTCTTCACCTGAGAACCCACTTTCTTTTCAGTACTTAACAACACAAATGAAAATAAATGCATATAGGAGTGCAGGCATATAAAGTTAAATGGGTTGTTGTAGGTTTTTTCGGGCTATATGGCCATGTTCTAGAGGCATTTTCTCCTGACGTTTTGCCTGCATCTCTGGCAAGTATATAAAGTTAAAGCTGCTGGTCAAGAATTCTTCACAACAGTTGAATCTAACACATTCGCCTTTGACCCATTCACCTTCGAGAAGGTGGCATAGGGGTTGAAAAGATAAATGAACAACATATAGAGGACAGTTTTTCCCAACCTGATGCCCTCCAGATGTTCCACTAGTTGCCCCATCCGACATTTGTCAGGAGTAAAAAATACAAAGGAGAAGTAACTAGACAACTGACAACACAAAACAGGTGAATCTGTGCTCACGCATGAAAGTTTGTGCAGAACAGGAAAGTTGAGACTACAATGCCCATTATTATTTGTATATACAGTGTGATCTTTAATTTAATTCTTCTTATTACTACTATTATTATGCATTATGTTTATTCATATACCACTTTTTCCCTCTTAAAGAGAAAGGAATGAGGCAGGAGAAGCAAGATTCTAGCCCTTGTGGTTGGTAGAAGGTTTACAGAGTGCATTTACACTGAAGATTTAAAGAAGTTTGAGACCACTTTGACTGCCATGGCTCAATGCTATGGAATCATGGGCGTTGGTTCTTAATGAGACATGCCGCATTACCACGGGGTGTCTGCGCCCTACATCACTGGAGAAATTACACTGTTTAGCCAGTATTACACCACCTGACATCTGCCTGGAAGTAGCATCCAAAAGTGAAAGGACCAAGGCAGTGAAATCTCCAGCCCACCCCGTTTGGGTATCAGCCAGCATATCAATGACCTAAATCAAGAAATAGTTTTCTAAGATCTACAGAGACACTCGCTGGAACACCTCAGCAAGCGAGAGTCCAAAAGTGGCAGGCTCAAACCCAGAACCTCAATCAATGGCTGATACCAAATGAGAGACTCCCCCCTGGGCACACAGAAAAATGGGCGACTTGGAAGGCGCTGAACAGACTGCACTCTGGCACCACGAGATGCAGAGGCAATCTTAAGAAATGGGGCTACAAAGTGGAATCCACGACATGCGAGTGTGGAGAAGAGCAAACTACAGACTATCTGCTGCAATGCAACCTGAGCCCTGCTACATGCACAATGGAGGACCTTCTTATAGTAACACCAGAGGCACTCCAAGTGGCCAGCTACTGGTCAAAGGACATTTAATCAACTACCAAGCTTGCAAACTTTGTGTTTTGTTTGTTTGTTTGTTTGTTAAAAAGTGCAATACAACTGTTTGGCTTGCTCCTGACACAGATAGAAAGATAGGTAGGTAGGTAGATAGATAGATAGATAGACAGACAGACAGACAGACAGACAGACAGACAGACAGACAGACAAGTATGGGAGTTGTAGGTTGTAGTTTGGCTGTTGGGGAAATCTGCCTGTCCAGTTTGTTGGAGCGCAGCTGAAGAGATGGCAGCAGGTTGGATTTCAACACTTTACTATTTGCAAAATAAGGTGACAAGTTGCAACATGGCAAGGCATCAGCACTCTTTAGCAGGGAAAAAAAAAACTTAAAACTAAGATGGGAGGACAGAATGGAATAGGAATGGTGAACCAATTATGGGGACTAGGAAAGAAGACATAAGTAAGGGAAGAGAATCAAGGGTGGTAAAGAAACTAAAAAGGGTTTTGTGTATGTGTGTGTGCCAGGAGCGACTTGAGAAACTGCAAGTCGCTTCTGGTGTGAGAGAATTGGCCGTCTGCAAGAATGTTGCCCAGGGGATGCCTGAATGTTTTGATGTTTTACCATCCTTGTGGGAGGCTTCTCTCATGACCCCGCATAGGAAGCCAGAGCTGACAGAGGGAGCTCATCCACGCTCTTCCTGGATTCGAACCTGTGACCTATCGGTCTTCAGTTCTGCCAGCACAAGGGTTTAACCATTGCACCACGGGGGCTCCTAACTAAAGAGCTAAGATGAATTCATTCCTTCTCAATATAAATCTTCCCAGGACATTGTGGTACACCTGAAGCAATATGTCGAATTCTATTTCTTTCTTTTTAAAATGTTTTTATTTCTTTATTCTTTATTTTTTTGTCATGTCAGGAGTGACCTGAGAAACTGCAAGTCGCTTCTAGTGTGAGAGAACTGGCTGTCTGCAAGGACGTTGCCCAGGGGATGCCCGGATGATTTGATATTTTATCATCCTTGTGGGAGGCTTCTCTCATGTCCCCGCATGAGGAGCTGGAGCTGATAGAGGGTGCTCATCCGCCTCTCCCCAGATTCGAACCTACGACCTGTCGGTCTTCAGTCCTGCTGGCACAGGGGTTTAACCCACTGTGCCACTAATGTTTATGATGTTATTGACAATATGACATAGTGGCAAATCATTGTTATTTTTTCTGAACAAAGAGACACAAACTCAGCAGGCATTGTATATTATTTCCCTCTGAAAGATAGATTTCCAGGGTTTATAGAAAAAAAATCTTTAGTTCATGAGGTTCACAGCATGAGAAAATAACAATGGAATTACCACGAAACTAAAACATCTCTCCAAGGTTCAAATGTGACTGCAGAGGAGGTAGAAACTCCCTCTTGTCGTCGATGAAATTCATAAAAGGAAACCATGTTGAAAATAAGTTTAGTTCAGACTGATCATTCCTCATGATCAGTCTGAACATGGCCGAACAGGGTATAGGGTTACAGCCTGTGCTGGACGGGGTCGCACTCCCCTTGAAGGCGCAGGTTCGCAGCTTGGGTGTGACCCTGGACTCATCGCTGAGCCTGGATCCCCAGGTTTCAGCGGTGACCAGGGGAGCATTTGCACAGCTCGGCTCGTGCGCCAGCTGCGCCCGTACCTTGGGAAGTCTGACTTGGCCACGGTGGTACACGCTTTGGTCACATCCCGCCTCGACTACTGCAACGCTCTCTACGTGGGGCTGCCCTTGAAGACGGCCCGGAAGCTTCAGCTAGTCCAACGCGCGGCAGCCATGTTGTTAACGGGAGCAGGACGCAGAGAGCATACAACGCCCCTGCTGTCCCAGCTCCACTGGCTGCCGATTCGCTACCGGGCCCAATTTAAGGTGCTGGTATTATCCTACAAAGCCCTAAACGGTTCCGGCCCAAAATACCTTGCAGACCGCATCTCGGCCTACGAGCCCACGAGGGCCTTGAGATCATCCGGGGAGGCCCTTCTCTCGGTCCCGCCTGCCTCACAGGCACGCCTGGCGGGGACGAGAGAGCGGGCCTTCTCGGTGGTGGCCCCCCGGCTGTGGAACACCCTCCCTGCTGAAGTTAGACAGGCGCCCTCCTTGATGGCCTTTCGTAGGAGCCTGAAAACGTGGCTCTTCGAGCAGGCCTTCAACTGAGTGTATCTTGAAACGACACTGGAATGAACTAGGACTATGAATTTTGGCTATGACCCCAGGACTTGACGAAGCGGATTTTTAGTATAAGTATATGTTGTGTTGTATTTGTCTGGTTTGTATTGTCGTGATTTATTGTACACTGTCTTTTTGTTACTGTTCACCGCCCCGAGTCGCCTTCGGGCTGAGAGGGGCGGTCAATAAATGCAAGAAATAAATAATAAATAAATAAATAAATTTGAGGAGTTATTTTGATAGAAATATTGGATTTTGCAGACTGTCAATGTGCCAAGCCACATACTTATAAACATCCAATGGAACTGTCAAATACCCTACTTATGGCACACAGGTTTTGCAGCCTGAATTTACTGACATATAGATCCCAACTCCTCACTTCTGCACAGCCTTTGCCTCATAAATTGTATGCTCTTGCAGTTTCAGTTCTTGAAAGGTGGCAGAACTGCTTACATTGTATTTTCATGTTTGTCTCCAAAGAGAATTTTTTTTTGTACTAAATTCAGGTTTACGGCTATATTCATCTAAAGAAGAAGGGGGGAAAGTCCCCTTTGATTTCTTCCTAACTTTATTTTAGTCATAAAAAAGCTCCCTAAAGCTGTATGTTGTTTGCATTAGGCAGAGGGAAACCTTTTTCAGAGGGAGAAAGGTAGGGGACATTTATCATCTTCTTGTCGAAGGCTTTCATGGCCGGAATCACTGGGTTGTTGTAGGTTTTTTTCGGGCTACATGGCCATGTTCTAGAGGCATTCTTTCCTGACATTTCGCCTGCAACTATGGCAAGCATCCTCAGAGGTTGATGCAGGCGAAACGTCAGGAGAGAATGCCTCTAGAACATGGCCATGTAGCCGGAAAAAACCTACAACAACCCATTTATCATCTTTCTTGTAAAAAAAATTCTTTTTATACTTACAAAAATGAGAAATATTAGCCACATGAAATCACAATTAATATTTACTAAAAGACTAAAAGATAACTTTAATCTGTTGATGCAACCAAAGCTAATGGATAAGTAAATTCGACCCAAAAAAGTTAAATTGTCTTTCCTAGCAGATACTTTCTGCTGTATACAGCATGGCAACTTTATTTGGGTTTACTGGTGATACTGGACGACTAGTTCATCATCTTCATCAATTCCAAACTCCACAGAGTTTATTCAATTCAGGTAAGGAGCCCCCGGTGGCGCAGTGGGTTAAACCCCTGTGCTGGCAGGACTGAAGACCGACAGGTTGCAGGTTTGAATCCGGGGAGAGGCGGATGAACTCCTTCTATCAGCTCCAGCTCCTCATGCGGGGACATGAGAGAAGCCTCCCACAAGGATGATAAAAACATCAAATCATCCAGGCATCCCCTGGGCAACGTCCTTGCAGACGGCCAATTCTCTCATACCAGAAGCGACTTGCAATTTCTCAAGTCGCTCCTGACACGATAAAAAAAAATTCAATTTGGGTGTTACTTCAAGCTGACTCTGGCTTTTGAAAACCCTACAATAGGGTTGTCTTGGCTGGATTTATTCAAAAGTGGTTTGCCACTGCCTTCCTCTGAGGCCAAGAGATTATAGCTTTCTCAAGATCACCCAATGGGTTTTGATGGCAGAACAGGGAATCAAATACTAATTCCATGAAGTCCTAGTCTATTAAACCATCCCGGCTTTCGCTGTTCTATTACGCTATGTAACAAAAAAATTTCCTGGTTTGAAAGTTTTATTTTATGTTTAATTGTGAGGAACTTATTTTAAAAGTACTTGTTATACTCCAGAAATTTCATTTTTGGGGCTGCCACAAACTATGTTGAATTTGTTCAGGCTCTATAGCAAAATGTGCTGCAGGATGTCCCACAAAAACAAAGTTTTTTTCAGTTTAATAAACTTTCCCCATGTTTTTTATGATAGAACCATGTTTTTAGGATGTAGGATGTCTTAAACCAGGGGTCCTCAAACTAAGGCCCGGGGGCGGGATACGGCCCTCCAAGGTCATTTGCCCGGCCCTCACTCAGGGTCAACCTAAGTCTGAAACGACTTGAAAGCACACAACAACAACAATCCTATCTCATCAGCCAAAAGCAGGCCCACACTTCCCATTGGGATTCTAGTAAGTTTATATTTGTTAAAATTGTTCTTCATTTTAATTATTGTATTGCTTTAAAGTGTTTTTTTGCACTACAAATAAGATATGTGCAGTGTGCATAGGAATTCATTCATGTTTTTTTCAAATTATAATCTGGCCCTCCAACAGTTTGAGAGACTTTGTCCTGGCCCTCTGTTTAAAAAGTTTGAGGACCCCTGTCTTAAACCCACACCTGCTGATAGACTTTATAAGATAGCTGGCATTGCCCTCCCGATGTGCAACGGGAAGTTGCTGTCAATTGTGAGAGAAATAAGGTTGAACACTGTGAAAGCCACCCACTGTATGGCTATCAGTCTCCTCCCAGTAGACTTAAATCAAAGAAAAGCTTCATGAGAATCACCACTTCTCTTAACGTTTCTCCAGCAACAGCAAGAATATTCCTGTGGGCAGCAAAATCAGGCAATTCCAACTGGATGGCCCCCCACGAGGGTCTTCCTCCAGGGGCAAATCAAGAATGGGCAACTTGGAAGTCCCTGAACAAACTCAGAAATGGAGTTGGCAGATCATAAAACAATCTGGGAAAATGTCATTACCTAGAAGAATCCTCCACTTTGTGCAATTGTGGAGCAGAACAAACCTTTTACTTGTGAAACTCGGTGGTTGCTGTCACAGGACATCCAACTTTTTGTTTGTCATGCAAGTGAGATGTTCCTACCTCAACATCTTTAAACTTTCTCACCCAACGATGCACTGTACTCAGATCCACACAATCACCATAAACAGCTTGCATTCTCTGTTCAATCTGTCAACCTTTTGTTTATGAAACTCGGTGGTTGCTGTCACAGGACATTCAAATAATGTAATAGGTTAGGATGCACAACTTAAACATGATACAGAGCAAGTTAAACATGTTGAAGGGCCAGTTCCATCATCAGGTATAACAAAGCAGTCACCTCTAATAGTGGGAGATGCTGGCAGGTTATAGCAAGATATCAGAAGTGAAACCTGTCTATCATCTAATGATATCCCTAGGGTTGGTATACAATGTATAACAATACGCAACTGCTTGCAAGCCCTTCCCCTAAAAACCTGCCATTTCCAAAGACTTTCTGAATAAGCACAGACTTTGCCAACTAACAGAAAGACAACAAGAGGTGGGTCATTCCAGTTTCCTTGGACAAGGGCTTCCAGAGTCTAGGGACAGTCACAGAGAAGGTTAACTCTCCCTTGGTCTTACCAATGGCGCCTGTGAAAGTGGTGAAACTGAAAGATAATCTAAAGTATTGTTGAAGGCTTTCATGGCCGGAATCATTGGGTTGTTGTAGGTTTTTTCGGGCTATATGGCCATGTTCTAGAGGCATTCTCTCCTGACATTTCGCCTGCATCTATGGCAAGCATCCTCAGAGGTAGTGAGGTCTGTTGGAACCTCACGATTCAATTAAAAACAAATGCAAAAGGACTGTGTTGTTAGGTCATCTAATCACCTCTCAACAAAAGTTTGCTCCAGGCACTGTCAGGCCATTATATGCTAATCAAGGTGGTTAGTTGAAACATTCACACCTAGCTCCAGCAGACAAGAGGCCTTTGTCCCACCCTGGTCATTTCACAGATATATAAACCCTTTTTCCTAGTTCCAACAGATCTCACTACCTCTGAGGATGCTTGCCATAGATGCAGGCGAAACGTCAGGAGAGAATGCCTCTAGAACATGGCCATATAGCCCGAAAAAGCCTACAACAACCCATAATCTAAAGTGTTTGGACTGCAGTTCCTCACCCCAGCCCCATTCGGCACAACTAAGGGTCTAAAAAGTAAAATTTATGGAGCTCTGCTTGTCACTCCTACTGTTAGCTGAAGCACCATGTTGATCTCCATCACGATTGCTACGTGTTCCCCAATGTTTTTCCTGAGGTGTTGTTTGTCCCTCTGACAGTAGCAGCACACACAAATAAAAACCTAGCATATCCTAAATTCCATTTTTCTGGGACAGGCGCAAACCTACCCTGTGGCAAGATTATGTTCTCTTGTAACCTAGTTCGGAGGGGCTTGCAAGCAGAGGAGAACATCCTAGTAATTTGTGTTCCTGGTGTATTAGTTGGAGAAGGACATGTCACATAACATTTCTGCCTGAACTGCCAAAATTGCTCATGCCAGTTGTATTCTGGGATATGTCCTTGCACTGGTTATTAAATAGGGCTGCTGCAAAAAAAAAGCAGGGCAGATTGAATATCTGTCGGACTCGTTTAAAACCGGCTAAAGAATTATCAGTACAATGATACACAGTGGATCCTTGGTATCCACTCAGGTTTGGTAACAGGGGCTTCTATGGATACTGAAATCCATAGATGATCAGGTCCTGTGACATACAATGGCCCAGTAAAGTGGTGTCCTTTACATAAATTGCAAAATCTAGCTTTGCTTTTTGGATAATTAAAAAATATTGTCAAGCTGTCCTCATACGGGTACATGAGAGAAGCCTCCCACAAGGATGATAAAAACATCAAATCATCCAGGCGTCCCCTGGGCAACGTCCTTGCAGACGGCCAATTCTCTCACACCAGAAGCAACTTGCAGTTTTCTCAAGTCGCTCCTGACACGACAAACAAAAACAAAAAAACCCCAGCAAACCTGTTGCAACTTTCCAGCCAAATATATCTTCACCAATATGAACCACCCAGAGGTTGAAAGGAGGCTCATCTATCTCAATAATCTTTCTAACAACACAATTATAGCACTATGATTCCACTTGAACTAAGACGGCAACATTCTACAGAATTCTGGGAGTTGCAGTTTGGAAAAAGGTTGTTCGACTTCTTAACCTGAAACTTCCAGTGTTTGTTTGTTTATTTATTTATTCATTTACATTATTTCTATCCCGCCCAGGCCCATAGCCAGGATTTCGTTTCGGGGAGGGGGGGCTGAATTTTTTTCAGGGGGGGTTCGGGGGGGGCTGAGTTTGGCGGGGGCGCTGAGTCTGAGTGAAAGAGGGTCTACCCTAGCAAACCTTTTGTATCATTACCCCAATACCCCCATGCATATGGGATATATTGAGTATGGTGATCAGATCATGATATGAATAGTTTAAGTAATGCACCAGTAAGGCCTTTTCGCGAACCACCATGAGAATTTCGGGGGGGGGGGCTGAAGCCCCCCGAGCGCCCCCCCCCCCCCGGCTACATGCCTGATCCCGCCCATATCAGCCTGAAGGCGAATCAGGGTGGTAAAGGCGACTCAGGACTGATGAAACTACAAACTCCAGGATTCCACCTTCTTTTCTCTGTGCCGGAAGAAGGGGAAAGAAAAAGTTACTTTCTAGGACCACAAATCCCAGAATCTCTGGCCCAGGTTGGCTAGTCATTATGTTGCCTGGGGAAATCTATGGGAAGCAATCTAAAAAACTAAATCTTCCAAGTTTGGAAGGGAAAGGGTACTTCTGAAAACAATGACCACCCAAATTCAGGCCGGAACTAACTAACTTAACTTCTGAAAGGTATTAAAGGTGGTGCAAGATGCTGTTGCATTTTGAAAGGGACTAACACAGCTACGTCTTTGAATTCTACCACCATAAATTGGCATAATGCGGCATAGAAGAGAATTAAGACTGCAATCCTATTCACGGGGGGGTCTTCCAGATGTTGGAGTGCATCACTCGTCATCTGTCACCATTAACTATGCTGGCTAGCACTCCTGGGACTTGCAGCCTAACGTCTATAGTGCTGCAAGTTTTCTACCCTTAAATACGCCCATTCACTTGGTAGTAAGGCTGCATGTACACTGTCAAATTAATGCAGTTTGACACCTCTTTCACTGCCATGGCTCAGTGCTATAGAATCACGGGACTTGTAATTTTACAAGGTCTTTAGCCTTTTCCACCGAAGAGTGCTCTGCCAAATGACATCTCCCATGATACCATAGCATTGAGTCATGGCAGTGAAAGTCGCTGTCAAGCTGCATTAATTCTACACTGTAGATAGGACTTTAGTCTCACTGAATTTAATGGAGATTACTCCGGAGTGAACTCATGCAGAATGGCACTGTAAGTACATAATACAAACTCAGAAAGAAACAAAGTCATGGGAAATCAATGTGTGTGTTACAAGCTGTTAGTAGCTACACCACAGAGAGATTCCTTTGAAAGGGTTGTTTGCATTGAAAGAGTGTCCAGCCTGAAAGAATTCTCTGTCCTTTTAAAAGAAACTAAATAAATAAAAAACATAACAATAGTTGAGCAGTGACAGTCCAAAAATGCTCCTAGTTAAAATCTAGATCAACAGAATTTGGGTATCTATATAAATAAAAATGTAATGTTTGTTTGTGGGATTAACAGAACTCAAAAACCACTGGACGAATTGACACCAAATTTGGACACAAGACACCTAACAACCCAATGTATGTCCTTCACCAAAAAAAATGATTTTGTCATTTGGGAGTTGTAGTTGCTGGGATTTATAGTTCACCTACAATCAAAGAGCATTCTGAACCCCACCAATGATGGAATTGAACCAAACTTGGCACACAGAACTCCCATGACCAACAGAAAATACTGGAAGGGTTTGGTGGGCATTGACCTTGAGTTTGGAGTTATAGTTCACCTACATCCAGAGAGCACTGTGGACTCAAACAATGATGGATCTGGACCAAACTTGGCACGAATATTCCATATGCCCAAATATGAACACAGATGGAGTTTGGGAAATAGACCTTGACATTTGGGAGTTGTAGTTGCTGGGATTTATAGTTCACCTATAATCAAAGAGCATTCTGAACCCACACCAACAGTGGAATTGAACCAAACTTGGCACACAGACCTCCCATGACCAACAGTAAATATTGGAAAGGTTCCCAACTCCCTTCACCAGGGCAAGAAAATGTAATCAGAGCCCTCCTGAAAAAGACATCCAGCCATAGATAGAGATATATATGATTCACACACAGAGAGATATAGTATCATAGATTTGAAAGGGACCCTTAAAGAAGGACAATGATATGTTGCATGTTCCAGAGTATGCAAACCAGACACTCTCCACATCAACACTGACAAAGAAATACTGTTTACCCACAAGCAGAAAGAAATTACTCATATTTGACACTTTCTCATTACTTTATTTTCCAGATCACCAGACTGGGCCACAGCAATGTGTGACAGGGGGTGGTTAGTAAGATATAAAAATTGGTTTTCTTCAGTCCCATCATCCCAGCGGCTGGTGTCCTCTGTCTTGACATCAGCTGACATTACTGCTATGGTACCTTTGCTTATCTGATAGAGAAGGATTTTATTGCCCCTCATTGCTGTTCTGCTCTGCTCATAAAAGTAACTTATGCCAGCACAAGGGATGCCCACACTGGGGTAAGTCACCCTTAGGACTCCAGCTTGTGCCTCAGAGGCAATTACACTCAGTTGTTTATCTCCACCTTCTCAGAACTACAGTGATCATATATCCCCTTGATAAGTTAGTCATCTGTTTCAAGCAGTCATGTGGGTCTGGATAATTTTAGCACGCTTTCACACCTTGTCAGAAATCTAAGGACGGCGTATCCACGCACTGTTTCAAACCATTCCCTGGAAGATTTCCCTTCTAAAAGTTCTGCTTAGTAGAGAAACCACAGATAATTTTTGCATGGTTGATAAAAAAATTCAGTATTCTGTAGCACTCGCCTCCTCCTGAGGAAAAAAAATATAATATCACAAAGGATTACCATCTTCATAGGACATCTGCTACAAAACAGGAGCTTTTTTGTCGAGTTCCAGGACCAGAGAAGCAGATGGTGAAAACAGAAGAACCGACTGCCTCGGGAGAGTGTGTTTGTTCCATCAGTGTTTAACATTTACACAAATGACTAGCCATTGCCAGAAGGGACAGAGAGTTTCATCTATGCTGATGATTGTTCCATCACCACAAGCAGGGAGCTTTGAAAGTTGAACAGAAGCTCTACAAAGCTCTAGGTTCTCTTACTGCCTATTACAGGGAGAAACAGTTGATTCCTAATCCATCTAAAATGCAGACAAGCATCTCGAGCTCTGAAGATTATCTGGGAAGGAATCCCACTGGAGCACTGCAGCACACCCAAATACCTAGGAGTTCCTCAGGACTGTCCTCTGATGTACATGAAGCACTGCTTGATTATCAAGCAAAAAGTGGGTGCTAGAAATAATATCATATGAAAGTTGACTGGCACAACCTGAGGATCACAACCAGACACAGTGAAGACATCTGCCCTTGGGCTTTGCTACTCTGCTGCTGAATAGGCATGTGGAATACATCCCACCACGTTAAAACAGTGAATGTGGCTATTAATGAGACATGTTGCATTATCACAGGATGTGTACGTCCAACGCTGTTGGAGAAATTATACTGTTTAGCCGGTATTGCAGCACCTGACATCCATTGGGAAGTAGCAGCCAATAAAGAATGGTCCAAGGCATTGACATCTCTGGCCCATCCTCTGTTTGGATATCAGCCAGCATGCCAAATTCTTAAATCAAGAAATAGTTTTCTAAGATCTACAAAGATACTTGCAGGAACACCTCAGCAAGGGAGAGTCCAAAAGTGGCAGGCTAAAACTCTGAATCTCAAACGGTGGTTGAGACTGGATGAGACACTCCCTCCAGGGCATGAAGAAGACTGGATAACTTGGAAGGCACTGAAAAGACTGCACTTTGGCACCACAAGATGTTGAACTAACCTTAAGAAATGGGGCTACAAAGTGGAGTCCACAATATGTGAATGTGGAGAAGAGCAAACCACAAACCACCTACTAAAATGCAGTCTGAGTCCTGCCACATGCATAACAGAGGACCTTCTTACAGTGATATCAGAGATACTCCAAGTAGCCAGCTTCCAATCAAAGGAAATTTAGCCAAATGTCAAATTTTAACTTTGTTTGTAGTTTTTTGATGTATTATAATTGTATTCTCAAATCACTTCTGACATGATAAATGAAAAAATAGAATCACTCTGAAACAGGAATGGACATACGGCAAATGGAGGATCAGGGACTGCTTCAGTCCTTCAAGAAACCTTGTAGGTTTTCCACCTTTTACTGCATGCACTCCCACAAAAAAAAAATCAGTTTTCACAACAAATGTCATCTAAAGCATTGCTTCTTAAATGGTGGGCCCCAACTCCAAATGAGGTCTCTTTAGTTCAATACTGGGGTACCAAAATTTGGCAACAGTTAAAGTTTTCTGAACATCACCCAGTGGCTATTTTAGACATTTACATGAATCTTTTTATGCAGTATTTACAACAGACTCTGCAGAAGATGTTTCAGCTGTACTTCATAAAAAGGAAAACCAGCCTGTTTAGCAAGCTTTGCAAATGCTTGTTTGTTATCAATAAATGTTTGATTTTTATACCTATTTCTTGAGCCAAAAGGAACCCCAAGTGAAAAAGTTTAAGGAGTCCTGATTGAGGAGACATTTGGGCATGTTTAGTGGTAATCTTGGGCTCTGAGAAAGAATGTTAGCGTGAATGTTTAAAATTAAAAAATACATTATTTGGGATCTTGGAGGCCCAGGAAGGTTCCAAAAATGGTAGAAATACCTAAACACACAACCTAAGATCATTTTGGGGTATGTTTATTTATTTATTATTTATTATTTATTCAGAACTTTTGTATCCCGTTCTTCTCTACCTCCAGGAACTCAGAACAGTAACAGCAAAAATTCTATGCTATACAACACCATAAATAACACCAAAGAAAACATACAATAAATAAGTTCTAAAATGCATATATAAAAACAGTTCATCAAGTTAAAACCATCATCCAACTCATCATCAACTCAGTCCAATTGTTGTTGTCCATTACCACTTAAACTGTACCGGGTCATCCATCAATCATTCTCTCATCCCCCACCAAGTGTGACTGCGAAGGTGGTGGGACCGAGAGCAGGGCCTCTCTGGAAGATCTTAACATCCTAGAAGGTTTACAGGAGGAGATGCGTTCGGACAGGTAAACCGGGCCGGAACCATGTAGGGTTTGTAGGTTAAAACCAGCACTTTTGTTGAAGCAAAACAGTCCTTGAAGAGTATATTGTGCGCCAGCTGCACCTGTACCTTGGGAAGTCTGACTTGGCCATGGTGGTCCACGCTCTGGTTACATCCCGTATAGACTACTGCAACGCTCTCTACATGGGGTTGCAGATGAAGACTGCCCGGAAGCTGCAACTAGTCCAAAGCTCAGCAGCCAGGCTACTAACAGGAGCGTGGTACAGGAAAGCACAACACCTCTGTTGAACCAGCTCCACTGGCTGCCAATTTGCTTCAGAGCACAATTCAAAGTGCTGGTTTTAACCTACAAAACCCTATACGGTTCCGGCCCTATGAACCATCAAGGCTGTTAAGATCTTCTGGAGGGGCCCTGCTCTTGGTCCCACCACCTTTGCAATCACATCTGGTGGGGACAAGAGACAGGGCCTTTTCTGTGGTGTCCCCCCGGCTGTGGAACTCTCTCCCGATTGAGATCAGATCTGCCCCCTCCCTCCTGACCTTCAGGAAGCTAGTGAAATCCCGACTATGGAACAAGGCATTCCCAGAATGATGATGGAAACTGGCAACTGACTAAAGTTATTGACCACATCATATGCGGACTGTGTGGGACATGATTTTATCTTGACAAACTGGCTTTTATGTATCTTAGTCTATATGTATTTTATGATTTTATCTTGACAAACTGGCTTTTATGTATTTTAGTCTATATGTATTTTAATTTATTGTTGATGTACAATGTTTTAGATTGTATTGTTAGCATTGAATCCTTGCTGTTAGCCGGTCTGAGTCCCTCTACGAGGAGGTAGAGAAGATCGGTGTTGTAGTAGAGTCTGTTAGCAACATTGCAACTGGTAGTAAGGGTGCTAGAAGGAGGAAAAGGGATGCTCAGGAATTAGATGAAGAGCAACAGAGGAAGAGGATCCGGGAGATACTTATGTCACCCACAGATGAAGATTCCTTCGAAGGGTTTTCTGAGAGTGAAATGAGTGAGGTAGAGGAAGGAGATACAGTGGATGAGAATAGGGGAACTAAGAGAGTTACTCGGGAGCAAGAATCGGATGAGGAGCGACAGAGGAAGAAGATTCGGTATATACTTACTGCTCCCACAGAAGAGGAGGATTTCATGGGTTTCTCTGGGAATGATGGGTCTGGGAGTGATGGGGATGAGGATGAATCACTGGATTGGACTAAGGTGCAAGAGGTTCGGGATGTGTGTACTCAACCAATGTCTAGTGACATGTTTGCAGGGTTTTCTGGTGGTGGGGATTGGCAATTGGGTGATACTGGGGATTCTTGGAGAGAACTACGTTTTGACAAGAGGTGGAAGAGTTGGAGGGATGGGCGTCGGCATTCAGGTAAAGAAGCTAAGCCAGCTGTAAGTGATGATGACAGGGTGGAGGGCAGCTCATCATCCGATGATGAGCTGCCCTCCATCCTGAAGAACTTTGCAGTAGGCAAAGTGTTGGTTTCGTGCCTTGGGTCTTGTCACTGCCGCTTTCGTGTTGGGCTTGCGTCCTGGATCTGCAGGTTGCTGTTTACCTTTGTGTTACAACTCGGCTTGGATTATCGTGAGTGCAGATTTCCCCTTTCCTTGACTTCGGACTGCTTTTGACGACGACGCTGCCTCCTGGACTTTGGAACCTCACAACTTTGGACTCGGCTTCTTTCGACTTCGGACTTTGTTTGACCACAGTTCTTTCTTCACGGCTGTTTGTTTGATCATCCTTCATTTGCTGAGTGACTTTGTGGGATTTTGGAAGTGCTTCAGTTTAATCCGGATCTTTTTCCTGGATAATCCAGATTATTGCTTTAGTTTGTTTTTCAAGATAGAAACTGCTGCTACTTTTGAGTTTTGACCAGAGACACTGAAGCAAGTGTCTCTGGGTCTCTTTTGTTTTATATTAATAAACTATTCTTTTGGACATACTCCTGAGTCTGGCTCTTTAAGGCATCTGGGTTCTGACAATCGGGATACAAAAGTTTTAAATAAATAAATACATAAATATCCTACTCTTACTCTACTATAGTTTTTCTATGAATATCTCATCAAGTCTCAACCAATTCAACATAGTTTGTGAGTGTCACAGAAATGAAGTTTCTGGAGTACAACAACTACTTTCAAAGTAAGTACAGCACAATTAAACAGGAAATAACACTCAAACCAGAAATAGAACTTTTTTTTTTCAAATTTTGTTACACAGTGTATTTCACCAGACAAGCCCTTCCCACTACTCTAGGCCACCATTTCCATCCTTGAGCGTGGCAAGGTTTTTGTTTTTTTTCTTACTTACTGCAATTCTATCATTATCTCTCAGCACTTCCATCCAAGGAGAGAAGTGGCCATGTACAAGCCTATGGCAAACCATGTCCTATTTTCAGTGACTTTCAGCATGCTGCTGTGAGAACATGGAAAGCACTGGAGTGGCATGGGGAAAAAAGTCAGCATCCTGCAGATGTAATTGGTTGGCACACGATTGCCTGCCTGCCTGTCTTTGTAGGCAGCATGAACTGTAGCTGACACTTTGGAAGTAGCAGACAATACAAGCATGGATATCCCTACTATTCTCCTTTTGCTATGAATTCTGCCTCTCCTGCATGCCCGCCATATTCATAAAGTGCACGTGCACAATCCTGTGAGCAAATGTAGGAGGATAAATTCTAAAAAAAAGTGCTGCTCACTAACATCCCCTTCCAAGGCAAGAACAATAATTATAATCATGGAGGCTGACACTTTAAATAGCCTTAATAGGGGGTTGCCAGTTTTTGTTAACTTGTGAAAAATAGACATGGGTACAATTGGAAAAATAAAGATAAAAGGAGCAAATAAACAATGGGACATGAGATGGCTTTGTTGTATACGAAGAGTTACAATGATAACCTTTCTTAAAAGTAGATCTAACATTTCTCCGAGAATGACCCACACACCTTCTAGAAGCGATGCTTCAACCTGTTTAGAGGGCAGAGTTTATGTACATTTCTGTGCATTTATGCATTATACATTTGTGTGGATAGTGGGCTGACAGGATTTGTCACCCATTATGTCCTGGAGCCCCCGATGGCATAGTGGGTTAAACTGCTGAGCTGCTGAACTTACTGACGGAAAGATCAGCAGATCAAAGCTCCTGCCGTTAGCTCCATCTTCTGCAAATCTAGCAGTTCAAAAACATGCGAATGTGAGTAGATCAATAGGTGCCGCTCTGGTAGGAAGGTAAAGGCACTGCATGAAGTCATGCCAGCTACATAACCTTGGAGGCATCTACAGATAACACTGGCTCTTCAGATCACAAATAGAGATGAGCACCACCCCCAGAGTCAGACATGACTATACTTAATGTCAGGGGTAACCCTTTACCTCTACCTATGTCCTTTATTATTAAATATACATACAGTGGAGCCTTGGCATCCACTGGAGTTTAGTTCCAGGAGCCCGTAGATATGAAAATCCGTGAATGCTCAAGTCCCACTTTATACAATTGTTGAGTAAAATAGTTGTCCAAGGTTTTCATGGCTGGAATCACTGGGTTGTTGTAGGTTTTTTTGGCTATATGGCCATGTTCTAGAGGCATTCTCTCCTGACGTTTTGCCTGCATCTATGGCAAGCATCCTCAGAGGTAGTGAGGTCTGTTGGAACTAGGAAAATGGATTTATATATCTGTGGAATTACCAGGGTGGGACAAAGGACTCTTGTCTGCTGGAGCTAGGTGTGAATGTTTCAACTGACCACCTTGATTAGCATTTGATGGCCTGGCAGTGCCTGGGGCAATCTTTTGTTGAGAGGTGATTAGATGTTCCTGATTGTTTCCCCTCTGTTGTTTTGCTGTTGTAATTTTAGAGTTTTTTTGTTGTTGTTGTTGCTCTTCTTCTTCTTCTTCTTCTTCTTCAAATCTACTAAGAATTACCACTCTGGTGGCTGTTATTAGCTGTGGTTGGATGCTCCAACAAACTTATCCATAATCAATTTCCAAACCATTGCCAACATTGTTATTGTCAGTGTCCGCTTAATTACCCGAAGGATGGTCCCACATCCATGTTTTTAACTTTTTTCTAAAGGTGAGGAGGGATGAAGATGACCTAATTTCCCCAGGGAGTGAGTTCCACAGATGGGGGGCCACCACCGAGAAGGCCCTGTTCCTAATCCAATCCGTGCCAAGCGTGTTTGAGACAGAGGTGAGGTCGAGAGCAGGGCCTCCCCAGAAGATCTTAAACTCTGAGATGGGACGTAGAAGGAGATATGTTCAGACAGGTATGCTGGACCAGAGCCGTATAGGGTTTTATAGGTCAAAACCAGCACTTTGAATTGTGCTCGGAACTGGATCGGCAGCCAGTGGAGCTGACATAATAGGCGAGTGGTAATTGAGGATATCCGAGTCCACACTGCCATATATCCCAGTTCAAAGCAGAAAATGTGGGATTTTATTCAGCTGTGTGCAAGGGGCCTATATATGATGTTAAGCTGCTATCATTCTGCAGTGTGGAAACTGCTTTAGTGTTGCAATAAGACCTATGATTCATAGTTGGAAAGATAAACATTCCCTTAATGGCCAGGAAACCTTTCTGTTTTTGTTATATATGAATGTGCTCTTCATCCGCACCCCTTATAAAGGTATTTTAGGCATATAGTCAACATATATGTGCATGCCTAGCCAGCGTTTGTATCCTATGTGTTTGCACTTTTCTTCCTCTTTTCTCCCCCCTGCTTTGTAATTATACACTACTTTTAAAAATCCAATCTAACAACGAACAGATCTGTTGCAGCATATATTTTGAGAAACAGCAGTAGCAGCCACATGAAGCGTTATCCTCAATTGCCTCTTTGCATGGACATATGGATTTATTCACCAACCAAGCAGAAACCGGAAAACCATGATCTTGCATGGAAAGGGGCAGCAGCAAATCTGTGACAACTCTACATAGAACCATTCTTTGAATCTGAATCCGATGTCTTTGGGTGAGCTCAAAGCAAATGTTTTAAAA
Organism: Anolis sagrei ordinatus; assembly: GCF_025583915.1. NCBI lineage: Eukaryota > Metazoa > Chordata > Lepidosauria > Squamata > Anolidae > Anolis > Anolis sagrei. The sequence goes on along the minus strand of NW_026845477.1, from coordinate 147,056,612 downwards.
AACGATCAGATGGCATTGCCACTATGTAGGTAGGCAATTTGCTAGAAATCTGTTCCAAAGTGTGCCAACTGATGGACTGCTGCCAAGCTGGGGAGGTATGAAGTGGATTTCCACTAGCTTTCCATTGTGTATGTTGTCATGTCAAAAAGTGATACTCTCACAAACCCATGTTCAACTATTTCACCCTTGGTTGATTTCCTCCAACTCTCCAGTCCCATGTAAGTGGGTGGGTGGCTGTTGACACTTTCCCAATTCATATGTATTCTTAAGGAAAATAAGTGGATAAAACTATGCCTTTCTATAGTTATGACACCTCTACAACAGGCAGAAGCTAGATTACTCACCGGAGCATCATACAGGGAGCATACCACCCCTCTGTTGTGTGGCTGCCGATCCAATTTCAAGCACAATTCAAAGTGCTGGTTTTGACTTTTCTTTTTTCTTTTTCTTTTGGTCGTGTCAGGAGTAACTTGAGAAACTGCAAGTTGCTTCTGGTATGAGAGAACTGGCCGTCTGCAAGGACGTTGCCCAGGGGATGCCCAGATGATTTTGATGTTTTTATCATCCTTGTGGGAGGCTTCTCTCATGTCCCCGCATGAGGAGCTGGAGCTGATAGAGGGAGCTCATCCGCCTCTCCCCGGATTCGAACCCGCGACCTGTCGGTCTTCAGTCCTGCCGGCACAGGGGTTTAACCCACTGCACCCCTGTATTGGTATATGGAGGGCAAAGACTGAAATCCGAACGTATCTCCTTCTACGTCCCACCTGGAGTTTAAGATCTTCTGGGGAAGCCCTGCTCTCGGCCCCGCCGAACATGTTTGGCGGGGACGAGGGATAGGGCCTTCTTGGTGGTAGCCCCCACCTGTGGAATTCGCTTCCCGGGGAAATTACGTCATCGTCATCCCTCCTCACCTTTAGAAAGAAGGTAAAAATGTGGTTGCGGGACCAGGCCTTCGGGCAATTAGGCTAAAGGACAATTGATAATGTTTGACTATGGCTTGAAAATGGATTTGGATAAGTTAAGCGGAGTAATCATTAGTATATGGCTAGATATATAGCCACCAGACTGGCAATAGCTAAATAGATCGTAAGTATAAGCCGCCCTGAGTCCCCCTAGGGGATGTCTTAATGTTTATGTTTTTAACTGTTACAATTGCTGTTTTGTATTTTGTGATGCGGCATCGAATTGTAAATATTCATGTGTCTTTTGCTGGCTTCAAGTCAACAAGGCAACCCAACACATCATAATAAGGATAGGGAAGACTGGTTTGGTTATGCCATTTGTGGAGCTAAACTCCCCCACTTACCCCAGTCTCAAATCTCTTGTTGGCTATTTCATAAAATCATAGTGTTGGAAGAGACCACAAAGGCCATCCAGCCCAACGCCCTGCTATGTAGGAAAAGCGCAATGAAAGCATTCTACAACAGATAGCCATCCAGCCTTGGCTCAAATACCTTCAGAGTGGAAAACTCCATCAACCTCAAGGAAGTAGCATGTTCAATTGCCAAACAGCTCTTTCCGTCAAGAAGAGCTTCCTTCACTTTGAATCCATTGCTCCGTGTCCTAGGGCCCTTCCATACAGCCATATAATCCAGAATATCATGACAAATAATCCACAATATATGCTTTGAACTGTGTGATCTGAGTCCACACTGCCATATAATCTAGTTCAATATGGATTTTATACAGCTGTGTGGAAGGGGCCTGAGACGCCAAAGGTTGCATCCAACGATAACTAGCATAATTCCTATGCCATTATACATTGTTATCCACCTTACTAAACCACTTATCCTTTAACTAGTGCATGGTCCTTCCTCCTGCCCCCCTCCAAAATTAGTCTGCTGTTATTGTTGTTGCTAGCTATTATTGTTATTATTGTTATGTCGTTTTCTGTTGTTTTGTGCTGTCTTAATTATTCTTGCTTTGTATTTAATTTTATTTGGGCTTGGGCCCCATGTAAGTCGCCCCGAGTCCCTTCGGGGAGATGGAGACAGAGTAGAAAAATAAAGTACTTCTTCTTCTTCTTTCAAATATTGAAACATGGCTGCCATGTCCCGTGTACCCCCCCCCCCCCCCCCCGCCCCCCCCCCCCTTTTTGTTATTTTTCCATGCTAAACATACCCCCGAGCCCCCGGTGGTATAGGATTAAACCGCTGAGCTGCTAAGCTTGTTGACTGAAAGGTCGCTGGTTCAAATCCGGGGAGCGGCGTGAGCTTCCGTTGTCAGCCCCAGCTTCAGCCAGCCTTGCAATTCAAAAACATGCAAATGTGAGTAGATCAATAGGTACCGCTCCGGCGGGAATGGAACGATGCTTCATGCAGTCATGCTGGCCACATGACCTTGGCTCTGTCAGTGGTATCACCGCACAGCAATCCAAGGAAACACACCGATCACAGTCTCCTTCATGGCTATCAACTAATTTATTGTACAACTATTTACATTAGAAGCTAAGCACAAACTGCTTCCTCTCCATCCGACAGCTACATTGCGAACACACACAGACCACGCTGTTATCAGTAGCAATCCACACCTCCTGCATTCCAGAGTGATGTATGACGTAGGACACACTGCATCCATAGCTCTATACTCTTTGATTTATGACCTCTCTAGGAATGCCGTTTCCCTTCATGGTACAGTTAACCCTTTCCACACAGCAATACTCTCGGCACATAGCATTGCATTTTTAAACATACATACATAGATACTTTGAAATCTACATTACACAATTTCAAACCACTTCAACAAGCTCTTCGACTTAGAAATGGAGAGGAGTACCAATCCCCAGAGTTGGACATGACTGGACTTAATGTCAGGGGGAAACCTTTACCTTTACCTAAACATACCCAATTGGCTAAGCCACTCCTACAAAACCCTTGATTATTTTGGTTGCCCTTCAGTAGAAACGTTCCAGCTTGTCAACATCCCTCTTGAATTGTGGTGCTCAGAACTGGACACAGTATTCTAGGTGAGGCTCGATCAAAGCAAAATAGAAGAGGACTATGACTTCCCTTCCTTTTGACACTATATTCCTATTGATTAAGCCTAGAATCATACTGACTTGTTTCAAGCTTGTTGTCTGCTAAGGGCCCCTCCATACAGCCCTATATCCCAGAATATCAAGTCGGAAAATCCCACATTATCTAGTGTAGACTCAAATAACTCAGTCCAAAACAGAGATTGTGGGATTTTCTGCCTTGATATTCTGGGATATAGGGCTGTGTGGAAGGGCCCTAAGACACGTGCATTGTTTTCAAGCCAGATGTCACCCATTCTCTCTCTCTGCATTTCATTTTTATTGCCTAAATATGCTACCGTATGGTTCTTTCTGTTGAAATTAATATTTTGAGCACCACGTTCTCCTTCTGCATTGGCAAAAGTCCCATAAACCAGTCAGGTAGAGCTTTTCGCCTTCTGCAATCTCAAGTTTTTTTCTTTCTTTCTCCTAACCTGTCACATCCACCCTCGGAAACCGCCTGTTGTAGTTAGCACTTCAGTGAAAACCAGCCAATAGTTGCTATGGAAGAGAGGAGAAAACACGTGCCACATTCATAATACATCCATGCACCCTGGCATCCAAATATATGTATTTCTCACATGCCAGTTCTTGAAACTAATTCAGTCAGTACAATAGCAATAATCCGTTATTGAAAGGCTCAAACTAGGACTGGAGACACCCTGACATTATACCGTTATAGTGCTCTCACTCTCCTTTGGCTGCTGTTGCTGCTAACTATATAATCCTGGTACAGGTTGAGCATCCCTTTTCCAGAATTCTGAAATTTAAACAATTTCAATTGCCCTCATTGGGTGGCAAGTTTTTTTCTGGTGGTTTAATACACACAAATGTTGTTCCATGCACAAAGTTACTTTAAAATTGTGTACAAAATTACCTTCAGGCCAGGTATATAAATTATATATGAAACATAAATGAATTTTAAAATTTTAGATTTAAAGATGGGCTCAAAGCCAACCTTAAAAACTCTGGCATGGACACGGAGAACTGGGAAGCCCTGGCCTGTGAGTGCTCCAGCTGGAGGTCAGCTGTGACCAGCAGTGCTGCAGAATTTGAAGAGGCACGAATGGAGAGCGAAAGAGAGAAACGTGCCAAGAGGAAGGCACGTCAAGCCAACCCCGACCGAGATCGCCTTCTACCTGGAAACCAATGCCCTCATTGCGGGAGAAGATGCAGATCAAGAATAGGGCTCCATAGTCACCTACGGACCCACCCTGGAGGATGATCCTACTCGGACAACGAGGAATTGCCTAAGTAAGTTTGGATTTAAATGTGGGTCCTATCTCCAAAACAATCCATTATGTTCAAATATGTAAACACACGTAGTCCAAAATCCCCCAAAATATGAAATCCAAAAAGTTTCTGGTCTGATGAATTTTCGAGAAAGAATCTGTATTAGGAATCTGAAGGAGCACTAGGCCTCTCTGGCAGAAAATTCTAAGTATCACTTTCTTTAAAAAAAACCAAAAAAAAAAAAACCCTATAAATCCCTAGATTCCATGGGATATCGCCATGGCTGTTAAATTGAAAATACTAGTGATTTGTCCCCTCGATGGATACGAAAAGCTCAGCCTCTCATTGAACATCGAGAAAACCAAAGTGCTCTTCCAGCAGTCACCAGCCAATCCCTCTCCAATGACAGAAATACATTTCAATAATGCAACATTAGAAAATGTTGACTATTTCAACTACCTTGGCAGCCACCTCTCCACCAAAGTCAACATTGTCACCAAAATACAACACCGCCTGAGCTCTGTGAGTGCAGCATTTTCCCGAATGAAGCAGAGAGTGTTTGAGGACCGGGACATCCGTAGGGATACCAAGGTGCTTGTTTATAAAGCTATTGTCCTCCCAACCCTGCTATACATCAGCGAGATGTGGACAGTCTACAGACATCACATGCAACTCCTGGAACGATTCCATCAGCGCTGCCTCCGGAAAATCCTGCAAATCTCTTGGGAAGACAAGCAGACAAATGTCAACATGCTGGAAGAAGCAAAGACCACCAGCAATGAAGCGATGGTCCTCTGCCATCAACTCCGCTTGACTGGCCACGTTGTCCAGATGCCCAACCACCGTCTCCCAAAGCAGTTATTCTACTCCGAACTCAAGAATGGAAAATGGAATGTTGGTGGACAGGAAAAGAGATTTAAAGATGGGCTCAAAGCCAACCTTAAAAACTATGGCATAGACACTGAGAACTGGGAAGCCCTGGCCCTTGAGTGCTCTCAGCTGGAGGTCAGCTGTGACCAGCAGTGCTGTAGAATTTGAAGAGGCATGAATGGAGGGCGAAAGAGAGAAACGTGCCAAGAGGAAGGTGCATCAAGCCAACCCCAACTGAGACCGCCTTCCACCTGGAAACCAATGCCCTCACTGCGGGAGAAGATGCAGATCAAGAATAGGGCTCCACAGTCACCTACGGACCCACCAGTACACTGATCTTGGAAGACTATCCTACTCGGACAATGAGGGATTGCCTAAGTAATATGGATTTTATATGGCAGTGTAGACATGGTCTCAAACTTTTCACCTTAACCTTGAAGTGACTTTTTATTTGTGTATTTAGCTATACTGTGACATCACTGAAACAGCCATAACAAACTATGATTTACGCTAACCGTAGTTTAGAATCCAGCAGCACACACTTTTAGGTCTTCAACGTACTAGTGTACTGTGGTTTTAAATTCTGATTTTTCCTTTCATATTCTGTCTTTTTGACAGATTCCAGAAACTGAGCAATTTTCATAATTATGACTTATCACTTCCCATATTGACAGCAAACCTTACAGTCCGTTAGGCATTTGCCTGAAAATGAATAGGAGTAAAGTATGTAAGTTGCTCATGTAAGCTATCCCCATCCCACTGATGTCTCTGTGTGTACAGCTGCCATTCAAATCTTCTTGCATTCAGCCCAAAGATTCTTGCATTCAGCCCAATATCTGCTTCGAACTGGGTTATCTGAGTCTAGATTGCCATATATTCCAGTTTAAAGCAGATATTGTGGGATTTTCTGCCTTGATATTCTGGATTATATGACTGTGTGGAAGGGCCCTAAGATCAACTTTCAGCAGAAGTTGACTATACAGGTGCCCTTAACCTTAATCCCAGCAAATTCCTTGGAGGCCTTTAAACAGAGGCTTGATGGGAATCTGTTGGGGTGCTTTGATTGTGCTTTTTCCTGCATGGCAAGGGGTTGCACTAGATGGTCCATGTGGTCCCTTCCAGCACTATCATTCTATGAGTCTAAATCTGGAAAACTGACTATGGCCCCATCTACACTGCCATATAAAACCCAGCTTATCTGTTTTGAACTGGAGTATATGGCAGTGTAGACTCATATAATTCAGTTCAAAGCAGATAATGTGGATTATTTATTTGCTGTGTCAGGACAACAAGTCAATTATATTACATTTCTAACAGAAACAATGCAAACAAACAGACAAAATACAAAATTTGTGAGTTTGGTAGTTGATTAAATGTCCTTTGACCAGTAACTGGCCACTTGGAGTGCTTCTGGTGTTGCTGCAAGAAGGTCCTCCATTGTGCATGTGGCAGGGCTCAGGTTGCATTGCAGCAGGTGGTCAGTGGTTTGCTCTTCTCCACACTCGCATGTTGTGATTCCACTTTGTAGCCCCATTTCTTGAGGTTGGCTCTGTATCTTGTGGTGCCGCAGCGCAGTCTGTTCAGTGCCTTCCAAGTTGCCCAGTTTTCTGTGTGCCCAGCGCAGATGTCTTCACTATGTCTGGTTGTGATCCAGGTTGTGCCAGTCAGCTTTCGTATGATATTGTTTCTAGCACCCACTTTTTGCTTGATGTTCAGGCAGTGCTTCTTGTAGGTCAGAGCACGGTCCAGAGTGACTCCCAGGTATTTGGGTGTGCTGCAATGCTCCAGTGGGATTCCTTCCCAGGTGATCCTCAGAGCTCGGGATGCTTGTCTGTTCTTAAGGTGAAAGGCACATGTCTGTGTTTTAGATGGATTAGGGATCAGCTGGTTTTCCCTGTAATAGGCAGTAAGAGCACCTAGAGCTTCGGAGAGCTTCTGTTCTACCATCTCAAAGCTCCCTGCTTGAGCAGTAATGGCACGATCATCAGCATAGATGAAACTCTCTGTCCCTTCTGGCAGTGGCTGGTCATTTGTGTAGATGTTGAACATGGATGGAGCAAGCACGCTCCCCTGAGGCAGCCATTCTTCTGTTTCCGCCATCTGCTTCTCTGGCCCTGCAACATGGCCATGGGGACATGAGAGAAGCCTCCTCGCTGGATTGCAAGACATCCGGGCGTCCCCTGGGCAACGTCTTCATAGACAGCTGAGTCTCTCGCCACAGAAGCGACCAGCATGCAAACAAGCTATCAAAACAACCAACGGACCTTTTCAGGACCAACCATGACAATAATGTGGATTATCTGCTTTGATAATCTGGATGATATGGCAATGTGGATCTGGCCTAATTAACATTTGATAATTCTAACTGATCTACAAACTCATTCCTTTTACTGCCTCATCTCTCACTGGATCCTCCAGTCACCCCTCTGACTATGACACATCTACATGGACACTTAACCCCAAAGGGAAGGTAAATCAGCTCCATGGCATGATTTAGGTTAACATGGGCCAAAGCCGCTTAATGCAGCTTTGAACCACATTAAGAAAAGTCATGGGTTGCTCTGCAATGTCTCCGAGGCTGTGGAGCAAACCTAGACTTTGGGCTTGTGTAAGCAGTTGGGTCAGTCCCAATACGAAACTGCCCCCAGCTGTTTACATGGCCATTTTATATTCCCTGGGCTTGGATGGCCTAGGTGGTCATGGGAATGCCCTTGCCATACCTCTTCTTCATTTGTCCTAGCAGTGACCATCAGCCATGATTTTTTTTCATGTCAGGAGCGACCTGAGAAACTGCAAGTCGCTTCTGGTGTGAGAGAATTGGCCGTCTGCAAGGAATGCCCAGGGGACGCCCGGATGATTGGATGTTTTATCATCCTTGTGGGAGGCTTCTCTCATGTCCCCACATGAGGAGCTAGAGTTGATAGGGGGAGCTCATCCATCTCTCCCCGGATTCGAATCTGTGACCTGTTGGTCTTCAGTCCTGCGGACACAGGGGTTTAACCCACTGCGCCACCGGGGGCTCCAGCCATGAAATGACGGGTGGCTGTTGCTTGTCGAATGGAGTGACATCAGCCAGGGCACACCCGTGATCACAGGGACAGAAAGTGAGGTGACATTTTCTGAACAGGGGTATAGACAGGAAAACAAACACCACAGGGGTGTTAATCTTTCCCTATGCAATCCAAAGCTAAATATACATATATTTTGGGTTAGCGTTACACTTAAAGAAATTACCCGTTCCGACTTACATACAAATTCAACTTAAGAACAAACCTACATCACATATCTTGTTTGTAGGCTGGGAACTGCCTGTATTCACATACTTCACCTTTGTTTTTCTAGTAAACGTACCAACATTTTTCAAAACAAGTCCAAAATATCACAGAGCACTTTTCAGATTTTACTGAAGCACAAAGATGTAAGTGACAGCTGGTTGCCCAGGGACATGTGGTGGAGAATGTCACATGTGTCCCCATGTCCTCTACACAATTTGGCCCTACTTCTGTTCAAGCGAATGCCCGCATAAGGCTACAGTCTGGACGGAAAGTAGGGTTTAAAGCAGATTTTCAAACAATGATTTCCTTCTGTTTTGCACGCAAATTCTAACAAACCATCACCAGTGTCCTATGAAGCTGTATCATCGGAAATTGACTTACAAGCATGTAACATTGGATTGTGCTGCTGTACAATATTTGAGAAACGAGACATAGTTATGTCATAGTGCAGATGGAGGCAGCAGGGTTGCCATTGTGCCATTTCCCCAATGCACGGTGTATCCCATTGCATAATGGGAGGTGCCATTTAACAGTGTTGCTTCTTGTGAAGTGCCCCGTCTCACTAGCATGATTGCTTCTTCTTTTTTATAATATTTTTATTATCGGTGCGTGGGTTACATAAAAAGTGGTGGAACAATTGGGTTGGGATAGAAAGGTAGGAAAAAAGGGGGGTGAGAAGGTAAAAGAATGAGAGGGGAAGGGTTTGCCGGTAAAAAAAAGAAAAAAGGGGGGGAACACACCCTCACACACATGCACGCTCACACATTCAAACATCGCACTCATGGGGGGGGGGGGTTCTATCTGTCATTATAGTGCAGATTGAACTGCATTATATGAGTCTACATCAACCATATAATGCAGTTCAATCTGCACTATAATGACAGTATTGATGGGGCCTAAGTCTTATTGCAACCAATATTGCCTATTTAAAATGGCAAATCACTCAAATGCCTGCCAGAGAGAAGCCGAGGGTCTGTGAAATGGTGGGAGGCTACACCAGGGCATGCTTGCACATCCATGTTGTGCTGGTAAGGCTGTACCAGGAGCTCCAACTTTATTTGCTTTGTATTAAATGTTTGCTTGCAGTCCAAGGTTTCTGGGACTCTGCAGAAGGGTGGCTTCCTTTGGTTGCAGTCATAGGGCAAGTCACCTGTCCATCATCATTAAGTTTGGTTCTGCCCCTTGCTCAGGGCAATTGGGAAGGGAAGGGAGCCATTTTTAGTTAGTCTCAGTAAGGAAAGCTAATTCAGAGGACGTGTACAAGCTTCTCCTGTACAAAAGCTTCAACCCTTAAGACTTTACGGGGGAGAACAGTCTTAAGAGCATCCAAAGATTTCCAAAGATTTCCAGGGAAACAGCCCTAAAGCTTTGAGGAATTTCGGAGGGTAAACAGTTTGGAAGACCAAAGAACTCCAGCTGGAGAATCTACTGGCCTTACTGGTAGGTCCACTCGGTGCTCGAGATGCAGTTCGACCCGGTAGCGGAGCCCACATCAGTAAGGCTTAGATTACAGTCAGCCTGGGAGAAGTTAAAAAGGGATTTTCCTTTAAAGTAAAGAAACAGTTATTGAAGACAATTGCCTGTCCCTCATGGGCAAGATTAAGGAAGCCACCAGTTGCATAAAAGCCTGGAAGCATTTGTTTAACTTTATTGAAGACAAGAGAAGTTTCTGTTTGATTGTTCATTAATAAAGGACTTTGTTATACTTCACAAGCCATCTAAAGACCATTTGTGGTGGAAAATCCTTGAGAACTTCTCTTCGGGGGGGGCCTGGCTTCCCGCTGGGCAAAAGTTGCACGTCCTATTTTAAAAGCAATTCATTACAGGCCCAGTGCGTGACAGAACACATGTAGCGCTATCATGTGGTACAAGCAAGGTTTGTTTTTGGGATTTTTCTACCCCAGATATTTTTGAATCATATTTGATGGAATCCATGCATGCAGAACCCACTGATAGAGAGGATACTGATAAGTAATATATGCTAATGTGGGTGAGGCAGACTTTCTTTCCCCAAGAACATAACTCCACTATGTTATGCCATTATATATTATCGGACTTGATGACGCATGGATTTTAGGATCCATAGGGAATCCTGGAACCAAATTGCAGCAGATACCCAGGGCGCAGGACAAACTTCCAACTTTGCACCAAGCCGTGCCATTTCATCCATGTGCCGAGTCTTAGGTCTCTTCCCCGTCCTCTAACACACACACATACACTTTTCCCCTTGGCTTTATGAAAACACTTGGAGCTTTTAAGAAAATGTGGGCTCAAATGTACCATTTTATCAGTTATGGGTGGAGTATACTGACTCAACAAGTGTTTCGATTGTTTTTATGATGCTACATACAAAATACTAGCCCTACCTTCTAATTATACAACAGTTTTAATGGTAGCTGTGAAACTGCAGATATAAATAGTACTCATGACACTGTTCTGAACATAATTGGAATTTAGCAGTGGGTCTTACGACTTGCAATAATTAACCATTTTATAGTTTTTTTTAAAAAAATCTTAAGTTTTCATAATAATATCTAATACTATATAATCATGAAAGTGCACCCAGAGCACTTCATCTGAAGTACCCTTACAATAGCTCCGTAAAGCAGGTCAGAATTATGAATCCCAACACCTAAATGTCTAGTCCAAGGTAGCGGAAGTGGTCAACATTTTTCAAAGCCCTGAATGGTTTGGGACCCGCCTACCTTCGTGACCGCATCTCCTTTTATGAACCTACACGATCCCTTCGATCTTCAGGAGAGGCCCTTCTCTTGCTCCCGCCCCCATCGAAAGCGCGACTTGTGGGTACAAGGAAGAGGGCCTTCTCCATTTCCAGTCCTTATCAATTCAATTCTCTGCTAAGTCTAAATTTCTCCATCTGTCAAGGAACAGAAAAACTGTACAAATGCACCTCAAGTAAATCTATATAAATAAAAATGTAATGTTCGTTTGTGGGATTAACATAACTCAAAAACCACTGGATGAATTGACACCAAATTTGGACAGCATACACCTAACAACCCAATGTATGTCCTTCACTCAACAAAACTGATTTTGTCATTTGGGAGTTGTAGTTGCTGGGATGTATAGTTCACTTACAATTAAAGATCATTTGAACTCCACCAATGATGGAATTGAGCCAAACGTGGCATACAGGACTCCCATGACCAACAGAAAACGCTAGAAGGGTTTGGTAGCATTAACCTTGAGTTTGGGAGTTGTAGTTTACCTACATCCAGAGAGCACTGTGGACTCAAACAATGATGGATATGGACCAAACTTGGCATGAATACTCCATATGCCCAAATGTGAACACAGATGGAGTTTGGGGAAAACAGACCTTGACATTTGGGAGTTGTAGTAACTCGGATGTATAGCTCACCTACAATCAAGGAGCATTCTGAACCCCACCAACGATAGAATTGGGCCAAACTTTCCACATGGAACCTCCATGACCAACAGAAAATACTGTGATTTCTGATGGTCTTTGGCGACCCTTTTGACACCTCCTCACAACCCCCCCTCCCGGGGTCCCAACCTCAAGGTTGAGAAATTCTGCCTTAAGGCCATCCAGTCCAACTCCCTTCACCAGGGCAAGAAAACATAATCAAAGCCCTCCTAACAAAGAGCTATCCAGCTATAGATAGATAGATAGATAGATAGATAGATAGATAGATAGATAGATAGATAGATGATAGATAGATATGATTCACACACACACACATGTATATGACAGATATAATATCAGATTTGAAAGGGGCCCCTAAAGAAGTACAATAATATGTTCCAGAGTAGGCAAACCAGACAATCTCTACATAACACGGACAAAGAAACAACAAAAAATACTGTTTACTCACAAGCATCAAGAAATTACATATATTAGAAACCAACACTTTCTCATTACTTTATTTTCCAGATCACCAGACTGAGCCACAGCAACGCGTGGCATGAGACGGCTAGTGTATATATAGATCCAAAAAACAATTTAGTATTCAGTATCTGGTAGAGAGCAGATTCCCTCTTGCAGAATTAATTTGAAATGTTGACATGATGAAATATTGTACCTTCAGAGAGTGGTAGCATGAGAGGGTGGAATTAAACAATATGGGCTTGCCAAAGAGAACGGAAACTCGATGCCAACTTTCCCCTCCTTTCCCGTAATGCACAGTGATGGAAACCATAGTAATTCATTTCCCCATTTCTCCCACCACCAGTACAGTAACTTGTAATGCAGAAAAGGAAAGAATCATACATTTCTATAAGCACCCATTTTAACAGGGGAGAAAGAAGAATAGAGTAGGTCCTCCACTTTCATGAGCATTAGGAGAACAAAACCCCACTATAGTGGAAAAATGTGAATTTAAAAACTGATAATCTTTTTTAACCTAGAATCATAGAGTTGAAAGAGACCTCGTGGGCCATCCAGTCCAATCCCCTGCTAAGAAGCAGGAAAATCGCATTCAAAGCAACCTGAGAAAACACTTCTCTAAGAATCTCTAGGTTCACCAGTGTGGTTATATAGTCAACCTGCATCAAAAGGGGCCGTGCTGGAGGACGTAGGGATTCCTAGAGTGAACATATTAATAAATAAAGGTAAAGGTTTCCCCTTGACATTAAGTCTAGTTGTGTCCAACTCTTGGGGTGGGATGCTCATCTCCATTTTTAAGCCGAAGAGCAGGTGTTGTCCATAGACACCTCCAAGGTCATGTGGCCGGCATGACTGCATGGAGCGCCATTACCTTCCCGCCAGAGCGGTTCCTATTGATCTATTCACATTTGCATGTTTTCGAACTGCTAGGTTGGCAGAAGCTGGGGCTAACAATGGGAGTTCACCCGTCCTGTGGATTCAAACCACTGACCTTCCAGTCCGCAACTTCAGCAGCTCAATGGTTTAACCCACTGCACCAATGCAGCGCCAAACATATTAATAAAATCCGTAATTAAGCAAATCTGCGCTAATTTAACCCACAAATGAAGTGGGTCAACTATACTTCATAGTGGTAGCAATGTGTGTAAATCTCATCTACAGTCCTTATTCTTGTGGACAACTTTCAACCGTTGTTCCTAGGCCCCATCTACACTGCCATATAATGCAGATTGAACCGGATGATGTGAGGTATATAATCCATTAAAATGCAATTAATTTGCATTCTGAAACTGCATTATATGGCATTCACTGGGCAACTTCAAGCGCAGAGCTTTTCAACTACGGTTCTGGCCCAGCTTACTTGTCCGAACGCATCTGCCTCTATGTCCCACCTCGTAACTTAAGATCATCCAGGGAGGCCCTGCTCTCGCTTCCACCAACATCACAAACGCGGCCGGCGGGGACGAGAGACAGGGCCTTCTCGGTGGTGGCCCCCCGCCTGTGGACCATGCTTCTGAGCGAGATACGATCTATCCCATCCCTCCTGGCTTTCAGGAAAAAAGTAAAATCGTGGCTATGGGACGAGGCTTTCGGTCAACAGACATAAATTAGCACTTTAGTGGAAATGGATTGGAAAGGCGATTTACATGAAGATACGATTCTATTTGGTAACAAATGTTTTTATATTGTTTAATTAATGGCTTGTGTATTTTAATGGTTTGATGGCTTGTTTAATGGTTATTGTATTAATTGTTCATATAATGGCGTCGAATTGCTGCCTATGTAAGCCGTCCCGAGTCCCCCTTTCGGGGTAGAGAAGATTCAGGATATAAATACCAGAAATAATAAATAAATAAATCAACAATGTGCCACAACACAGTGTGCCAGCTGCAGTGTGCAGGTGTGTCACTCCAAACTTTGAGGCTGGATCCACACTGCCATATAATCTAGTTTCTGAATCCAGATTGTCACTTTTGGATTATATGAGTCTACACTCCCATATAATCCAGTTCAAAGAAGATAATCTGAATCATATGGCGGTGTAGATGGGGCCAGACTCTATGTGAAACAACAATAAATAGTAGATTTTAAACATATATAAAATGAAAATGTTTTTGTGAGATAAATTGTGTCCCCATAGATTACAATTTATTGTTATAAGGGGTTGGTTTAACCTCCGGTTTGCTAGTAAAACTGAATTACTGTGTCGGGGAATGATGCATCTTTAAAAAGTGTCTGTTCTAGAGTAACCAAACGGTTACTCTAGAAGTATTTGACGCCATTGACGCTAGAAGTGTCTGTTCTAGAGTAATCAACTCAAAACCTTTGGCAGGGCTCTCTCTCAATGGCTGGAGGTTTCGGGTTGTATGCAAACATCACGATAAGCCAGGGAGCCATGAGAAGAAGAGCTGGGTGTTGTTGTACACAGTTCAATCATTGTTCTGTGTAGCAGGAGCACCTTACCAACTACAGGTCTTTATTGTAAGATCCCCAAAGTCAGCAGCAGGATGTAGCTTTGATCCCCCAATCCAAAAAAAAAAAGGAAGCAGACTATATATTCCGAATTCCTGTGGAAGCAGGTGTGGTAATAAGCTAGTACATTAGCTGCTCCCAGGTTCAGATACCACAATAAACCAACCACAGGCCCAAAGTCTGCGGTTTGTTCAGCCATCTCTGCTTCAGGCAGGAGCGACAGCGCATTGTGACAAGTACAGTGTTTGCGCTCAAGAAGCCAGGATTCCCAGAGCTGCCTGACTCACTATGATGTCTTTGCACATGGTCATTGTCAAAACAGGCAACTGTAATTTCACTGTCACTGAGACCTCTGTATATTAGATAATCGGTGTTGTGTACTAGACAAGAGCGTTGGCGTTACTATATTCCATAATCATCTTTCCTGGCCACTCTCTTCTGAAGGTGGCTTACGTATCAACATAAAATGGTTCAACATTATATTGTAAAAACACCCCCACTGTTAACAGTTTTTTTAAAAAAAAATACCACTGATGTCTCTAGAAATTTGCTAAATGCTCCAGGAGAATCTACACAGAGAAATGATAAGATGCATTTTCTCGGCATTGATCATAAGCACTATACGAAAAGGGCCCTTCCAGACAGGCCCTATATCCCAGGATCTGATCCCAGGTTTTCTGTTTATCCCAGATTATCTGGCAGTGCGGACTCATATAATCCAGTTTAAAGTAGAAATATCCCAGGACAAGATTCGAGGATATAGGGCCTGTCTGGAAGGGTCCTTAGTGACCTCTATCAGGCGGACTCTGTAATTTATTTATTTATTTATTTACAATATTTATATTCCCGCAGGGGACTCAGGGCGGAATACAATGTACATATACATGGCAAACATTCAATGCCATAGACACACAACATATATAGGCAGACACACAGAGGCTATTTAACTTTCCAGCTTTCATGAAGGTATTCTGGCCACCAGGGGAGCTGTCGCTTCACCGGCCATTTATGACACTGATGAAGTACTTCCTCATTCTATGCATGCTTGCTGGAGATTTTTATTAGTTAAATTAGCCTCCCCGAAAAGCAGTATCTAAATTTCCTACCTGACAGATGCAACTATTCTATTCTGCTTTGGTTAGACCACACCTGGAAAATTGTGTCCAATTCTGGGCACCACAATTCAAGAGAGATATTGACAAGCTGGAATGTGTCCAGAGGAGGGCAACTAAAATGATCAAGGGTCTGGAGAACAAGCCCTATGAGGAGCAGCTTATGGAGCTGGGCATGTTTAGCCTGAAGAAGAGAAGGCTGAGAGGAGATATGATAGCCGTGTATAAATATGCGAGAAGAAGCCACAGGGAGGAGGGAGCAAGCTTGTTTTCTGCTTCCGTATGAGGAGACTAGGATGCGAAACAATGGCTTCAAACTACAAGAAAGGAGATTCCATCTGAACATGAGGAAGAACTTCCTGACTGTGAGAGCCGTTCAGCAGTGGAACTCTCTGACCCAGTGTGGTGGAGGCTCCTTGTTTGGAAGCTTTTAAACAGAGGCTGGATGGCCATCTGTCAGGGGTGATTTGAATGCAATGTTCCTGCTTCTTGGCAGGGGGTTGGACTGGATGGCCCATGAGGTCTCTTCCAACTCTTTGATTCTTTGATTCTTTGAACTGTCTTTCAGGCTGTAGAGGCCGACAGCAAGCTATACACAATGGTCAGAAGCTCACTCCAACCCAGGCTGGGTTCGAACTCTTGACTTTTTGGTCAGTGGTGATCTTAATACAACTAACTCCCAGCCAGTTGCGTCAGAGTCCCGGTGTAACCCCATATAATGCAGTTTAACTGGATGATATGAGTCCACACTTCCCTATAATCCATTTCAATATAGTTAAACTGCATTCTGAAACTGTATTATATGGCAGTGTAGATGAGCCGTAGTCTCATAAAGGATGTGAAAATGTACCTCAAGGAGTCCCCTCGGGGGGGGGGGGGGAGAGAGAGAGGAATACAAATAAACTATTATTATTATTATTATTATTATTATTATTATTTCCTTAATAATATCTGCTGTATTGCAAGAGGTCTCACGGTGGAGTGAGGAATTTCACGGTCAGGCTGCCGATTGCTTCACCAGCGCCTTTAAAACATGTTGTAGCTTGCTGCGTCAGTTGGGCCAGCCTTGGAATAGCACATAATAGGATGATCAACAAGCCAAGATTAATTTTTTGCTTCAGTGCAAGCTCTTCCTCATTTCTTTCTTTCTTTCTTTCTTCTTTTTTTTTTTTTGCTTCAATGCAAATCCTCTCTTTCAGGTCACAGCATGAAAGAAAGGCAGCTGAAAAAGAATGGCCAAGTATGGTGTAATGACTGGACAGGAGAATGCGCTGCCTGGGAGTGTGAGGAAGTCTCCTTCTTTGGAGGTTTTTAAGGAGACTGAATGGCCATCTTCCATGAATGTTTTGATAGTGTATTACATCATGGCAGGGGGTTGGACTGGATGGCCCAGGTGGTCTCCCCCAACTCTTACAAGTCTATGATTTTATTGAGACTTGGGCCAGGATTCAAATACTCCATCAGTCAATACATTTGTAGAGCCACTCAGTGCAAAGATACAGAATGGAGGAGGCATGGCTCAAGATCAGGACATGTCAAAAAGATCCTGGGGTCCTCGTGGAAAAGAAGTTAAACATGAACCAAAATTGTGATGCGGCGGCAAAAAAACCCTGCATCAATAGGAGTCTAGTGTCTAGATCCAGGGAAGTCATGCTACCCCTCTATTCTGCCTTGGTTAGATCACACCTGGAATACTGTGTCCAATTCTGGGTACCACAATTGAAGAGAGATATTGACAAGCTGGGATGTGTCCAGAGGAGGGTGACAAAAATGATCAAGGGTCTGGAGAACAAGCCCTATGAGGAGCGGCTTAAAGAGCTGGGCATGTTTAGCCTGAAGAAGAGAAGCTGAGAGGAGACATGATAGCCATGTATAAATATGTGAGAGGAAGTCACAGGGAGGAGGGAGCAAGCTTGTTTTCTGTTGCCCTGGAGACTAGGACGCGGAACAATGGCTTCAAACTACAAGAAAGGAGATTCCATCTGAACATGAGGAAGAACTTCCTGACTGTGAGAGCCATTCAGCAGTGGAACTCTCTGCCCCGGAGTGTGGTGGAGCCTCCTTCTTGGAAACTTTTAAACAGAGGGTGGATGGCCATCTGTCAGGGGTGCTTTGAATGCAATTTTCCTGCTTCTTGGCAGGGGGTTGGACTGGATGGCCCATGAGGTCTCTTCCAACTCTATGATTCTATTCCTATCCTGTATTTTAGGTTTTTGAATGGGGCCAAAGAGGATCATCCTAACATAATCCCACCCACCCCCCACCTGAGGCATGGTTTTTCCTGGAAAAAAAGCAACAAATAAATCATCGTAACCACCACCTATGCCTGTCAGCTTAGGGACACTGTTATTTAATAACTCACTTTGGAGAAGTAGTTAGCTTTGAAGGCCAAGTGAAACAAGTTAACAGTGCAATGATGGTGGATACGCTGTTTGGAATTTGATTTTAAAAAACTAAATTACCAAATATTATTTGGGTTGTTGTAGGCTTTTTCGGGCTATATGGCCATGGTCTAGAGGTCTTCTCTCCTGACGTTTCGCCTGCATCTATGGCAAGCATCCTCAGAGGTAGTATGTGTGTATATATTTGTGTGTTTAGATGTGTATATGTATATTGTGTATATGTGTGTGCTCGTGTATATGCATATATGTGTATATGTATATGAGTGTTTGTGTATATGCATATATTTATGTGCACATGTGTATATGTATATGTGTTTTTATGTGTAATTTTGTGCATGTGTACAGGTATATATGTGTGCGTGTATATGTGTATATTTGTGTGTCCTTGTGTATATATGTGTGCATGTGTATATGTATATGAGTGTATGTCTATATGTATATAGGGTATATTTTGGGGGTTTTAAGTCCATTCCACTGTGTTTTGCATGTGTGTGTGTGTGTAGAAGTGATGGTCACTCCTTGGCCTGGGAGGTGTATTGTGTCCAAATTTGGTGTCAATTCACCCAGTGGTTTTTGAATTATGTTAATACCACAAACAAACATTACATTTTTATTTATATAAAAAAATGTACATAAACACTAAAACAGTTACATCTACTTTAAAATCAGTTATTTAAAACTATCTCAAAGCACCATAGTGGCTCCGGTCAGTAGAGTGAGTTTCCTATTGTTGTCTTATTGTACTGTCACAAAGGCTTGGTCCCACAGCCAGGTCTTCACCATTTTTCTGAAGGACAGGAGGGAGGGGACTGATCTAACGTCACCTGGGAGGGAGCTCCATAGCCGAGGGGCTATCACTGAGAAGGCCCTGTCTGTTGTCCCTGCCAAACATGCCTGTGATGGTGGCGGGACCGAAAGCAGGGCCTCCCCAGTCTTTGTGGTGGTTTGTAAAGGGAGATGTATTCAGACAGATAAACTAGGCTGGGGCCATTTAGGGCTTTATAGGCCAAAGCCAGCATTTTGAATTAGCCAAAGCCAGCACTTTGAAATAACGAGACAACACTTGGAATGACAGATTTGGAAAATGGAAACACATACCCACATAAACATGTTTACAGAGCCACTGATGGGCTGGCCTCCAGAGGCTTCCCCTAAAAGCTCCAGGAAGGGCAAGTTTCCATTGCGGGCATTTTGCTACTCAACATTTCCTAACAATGAAAATGCAGTGGGGTAAAGGGAGGAAGGAATGAAATAGAGCACTATGATGCAAAAGAACTACAATGGGGAACACATCCATAAACATCCAGCCACCCACACATATATATCCTCAAGATAAGTCCACTCATCTTATAAATGCCAAGCTCAGCAATGGGCGCGCACATACACAAAGAGAAAAGGCACATCTTCAGCTCAAAAAAAGGCTTAAAAGCCCCTTCCTTAAAAGTGTTAGTGTGCATTGAAAAAAATACATACTAACACACTTTTTTTTTGTCGTGTCAGGAGCAAGCCCGCTTCTGGTGTGAGAGAATTGGCCGTCTGCAAGGACGTTGCCCAGGGGACGCCTGGATGATTTGATGTTTTTATCATCCTTGTGGGAGGCTTCTCTCATGTCCCGCATGAGGAGCTGGAGCTGATAGAGGGAGCTCATCTGCCTCTCCCCGGATTCGAACCTGCGACCTGTCGGTCTTCAGTCCTGCCGGCACAGGGGTTTAACCCACTGCACCACTGGGGGCTCCTAACTAACACACTGAGGGTGAGTTATTCACTTTGTTATAAAGGGCACATTATCTTCATCTGAAATGAGACAGAACTAAAAGAATCATTCCTCCCACAAGCAATCCAGACTTCACTTCCAGAATGCAATAGTCCAGCCTTTTGACCCCTACAAAAAAAGACCATGGATGGGAATCATGCAGCATCCCAGATAATACTGAGCTACAACCCCAGCATTCCTCGTCATAGCTATGCTGGCTAAGGCTATTCAACAGCACTGTTTTGACACAGAACTACGTATATTGAAATCCTCCAAACACCAGGTGCTAGTGTCTAACAAGGCTTAGATGCTTCCATCACTCGCTCTCCCTGTTGGGTTTTCCATCTCTGGAAATCCCAGCTAAAACATCTGTATCAGTGCCTCTCAATCTTCGATGAGAAGAAAGGAAAGCTTAGAGAAGACAATGATGCTGGGGAAATTGGAAGGAAAAAGGAACAGGGGCTGACCAAAGCAAGATGGATGGATGGGATCCTTGAAGTGACTGGATTGACCTTAAAGGAGCTGGGGGTGGTGACGGCCGACAGGGAGCTCTGGCGTGGGCTGGTCCATGAGGTCACGAAGAGTTGGAAATGACTGAACGAATGAACAACAACAACAAAATCTTCGGTGAGATTTTGGGCATTTTCTGCCACCTAGGCTAAGATACAGAATGGGGGACGCCTGGCTCAAGAGCAGTACGTATGGAAAAGATCTGGAATTCCTCATGGACAATAAGTTAAACATTAGCCAACAATGTCATACGACGGCAAAAAAAACCAATGGGGATTTAATCTATATATATAAAAATGCTCTGTGCATAATGAGTACCTTAAAAACCAAAGAACCAATGAACGAAATCACACCAAATTTGGCAACAAAGACAATCACTACACAAGGAGTGACCATCACTCAAAAAATTATGATTTTGTCATTTGGGAGTTGTAGTTGGTGGGAGTTATAGTTTACCTACAATCAAAGAGCATTCTGAACTTCAGTAACGATGGAATTGAACCAGTCTTGGCACACAGTTCTCCCATGATCAACAGAAAATACTGGAAGGGTTTGGTGGGCAGTGTTCTTTGGTTTTGGAGTTGTAGTTCACCTACATCCAGAGATCTGTGGACTCAAACAATGATGTATCTGGACCAAACTCCCAAACTATGCCCACATGTCAACACTGGTGAATTTTGGGGAAAATAGACTTGACATTTGGGAGTTGTAGCTGGTGGGATTTATAGTTCACCTACAATCACAGAGAACTCTGAACCCCACCAATGATAGAATTGGGCCAAACCTCCCACACAGAACCCCCATGAGGGCCACAGCAACACGTGGCAGGGGACAGCTAGTAATAATAATAATAATAATAATAATAATAATCCTTTATTTATACCCCGCTAACATCTCCCGAAGGACTCAGTGCGGCTTACAAGAGGCCGAGGCCCAACACATCAATAAAACAACAGCATAACAAATACAACAATGGCCTGCATCAATAGGAGTCTAGTGTCTAGATCCAGGGAAGTCATGCTACCCCTCTATTCTGCCTTGGTCAGACCACACCTGGAATATTGTGTCCAATTCTGGGCACCACAATTGAAGGGAGATGTTGACAAGCTGGAATGTGTCCAGGGGAGAGCAACCAAAAAGATCAAGGGTCTGGAGAACAAGCCCTATGAGGAGCAGCTTAAAGAGCTGGGCATGTTTAGCCTAAAGAAGAGAAGCCTGAGAGGAGACATGATGAGGGCCATGTATAAATATGTGAGGGGAAATCATAGTGAGGAGGCTTGTTTTCTGCTTCCTTGGAGACTAGGACGCGGAACAATGGCTTCAAACTATAAGAAAGGAGATTCCATCTGAAGATTAGGAAGAACTTCCTGTGAGAGTTGTTCAGCAGTGGAACTCTTTGCTCCGGAGTGTGGTGAAGGCTCCTTCTTTGGAGACTTTTAAACAGAGGCTGGATGACCATCTGTTGGGGGTACTTAAAAAGCAATTTTCCTGCTTCTTGGCAGGGGGTTGGACTTGATGTCCCATGAGGTCTCTTCCAACTCTATGATTCTATCTAGTCTCCAAATTCCACTCATACCACCAATAGTAAAGGATTCAGAGGGCTGAAGTCCAAAACATCTGTAGGGTCAAAGCCTGAGAACCAAGGATCCTTCTACTGCCCTACCTTGATATCCCATCTTAAAAAGTGTCTACTCCATTAAGCCTATTGACTTACCTGTTTAGCTCGTCTATACATTAATAAAAATGAAGCCTAATTATATGGACAGGCACACTTACTCATATAGTCCGAAACCACACAGGCATGGAAACTCGAAGCCGCTCCAGACGACTAAGAACCCAACATAGTTTGGAAATGAGACCTTTGTAGCCTTGGGCTAGGTTATCTGAAGGGTCACAAATCCCCATATTTGCTTATTCCTACTTTGAGATGCCCATTGGAGACCTTTCACCAGGTCCCCACATATGAACTGTAGAATGTGTCTGTTTGGCTGGTGGCACCGTCATTTCAAAACACTCTTCCCACAGGATTTTGCCTGGAAGCCACTCTTTAAAGCTTTTGAACCCGGTTGATATGTTTTATTCAACTGGCTTTTACTGAGATACCATTTCTTTTGTATTAAGAAATCTTATGATATTTTTATTATTATTATCAATGCTCCCAGTAATCCATCTTATTACAATCTTAATAACAATAACAATGTGTTGTCGAAGGCTTTCATGGCCAGAATCACTGGGCCATGTTAAAGAAGCATTCCCTGATGTTTCGCCCACATCTAAAGCAGGCACCCCAGAGGTTGTGAGGTCAACAGACACTGGTAGGTGTATTGTGTCCAAATTTGGTGTCAATTCGTCCAGTGGTTTTTGAGTTCTGTTAATCCTACAAATTAATATTACATATATATATAGATAGATAGACATACATATATAAATACATCTATATAAATGAAAATGTAATGCTCGTTTGTGGGATTAACATAACACAAAAACCACTGGACGAATTGACACCAAATTTGGACACAACACACCTAACAGGCCAATGAGTGACAATCACTCATAAAAACACAGAAAAACACAGCAGAAGGGATTTAAAAAGCCAAAAAAGCAAAAGGATGCTACAACACATGTGCAAAAACGACTCTCTCAGCAAACAAAACATACAACAGCATATCATCCACTCGCTTCCAGACTACAGCTCCCAGCATCCCCTAGACCAGGCCCTTTATGAGAGGGGGATGATCCACATGCACCGCTTCCAAGATGCAAGCTTTCTTCTTGGATTTGAGAGCATCGCAATCCCTTCATATTTCCCATTTCCTATTCCTGGACTGCAACTCCCATCAATCCTCCAGATAGCTAGATTAGATAGAGATAAATAGGTAGGTAGATAGATCGATCAGGAGGACTGCTGGGAGTTGCAGTCCAAGAATAGGTAGAGAAGGAAGAACAGGGAGAAAGAAGAATGGAAAGAAAAGGGAGGAAGGAAGGGAAGAGGAAGAGAAGGAAGGGAAGGAGAGAAGGAAAGAAAAAAGGGAAGGAAGAAGAGGAGGGAAAGAAGGAGGGAAAGTACAGCTAGTATACATATACATACACTAGCCATTCCCGGCCACGCGTTGCTGTGGCCCAGTGTGTGTATATGTGTTTATGTGTGTATATGTCTGTGTATATATGTGTGTATTTGCATATATATATATATATATATATATATATGGGTGTATATATGTGTGTGTATATATATATGTGTATGTGTATATTTGTGTATTTATAAGTGTACACACATGTTGTGTATATGTGTGTATATATTTGTGTATATATATGTGTGTGCATATATATGTGTGTGTATATTTGTGTATTTGTGTGTTTATATGTAAACATGCATATTGTGTATATGTGTGTGCTTATATATGTGTGTATATGTGTGTATATATGTGTGTTTGCATATATATATGTGGGTGTATATGTGTGTGTATATTTGTGTATTTATAAGTGTACACACATATTGTGTATATGTGTGTATATATTTGTGTATGTATTTGTGTGTGTATTTGGGTATTTATATGTGTACATGCATATTGTGTATATGTGTGTGCTTGTCTATATGCATATTTGTGTGTATATATGTATGTATGTGTATATGTATATGTGTGTGCATGTGTATATGTATATATGTATGTGTGTGTTTGTGCATATATATACACTTGTGTATAGGAATGTGTGCATATGCATATGTATATGAGTGTATTGTGTATGTATATATGGTGTATTTTTTGGGTTTTTAAGTCTGTTCCGCTGGGGTTGTGTGTGTGTGTTTATGGGTGATGGACACTCGTTGGACCGTTAGG
Organism: Anolis sagrei ordinatus; assembly: GCF_025583915.1. NCBI lineage: Eukaryota > Metazoa > Chordata > Lepidosauria > Squamata > Anolidae > Anolis > Anolis sagrei. The sequence goes on along the minus strand of NW_026845477.1, from coordinate 147,032,265 downwards.
TGTGCTGTGTCCAAATTTGGTGTCAATTCGTCCAGTTGTTTTTGAGTTACGTTAATCCCACAAACGAGCATTACATTTTTATTTAGATAGATAGATATACACATATACAAAGCTTCCCCCCCCCTTCCTATTGGTAGTCCGGATATTAGTATGTGTCTTACAATCGATGGCATCGTAGCGGGGAAATAAATACGGCATTTCCATTTGTGTCTCTCTCCATCATGAAGCCCAATACATGCCGAGAGTGCTCTTTCCCCATTGAGGCTTCCTGTATCCATAGGTTCCCTGGGATGGAAGCCCTGCCTGTTTCACACATTTCCCTGGGAAATAAAATGCCGCATGGAGTGGCCATCATCATAATAATCTCTGGGCTAAATCCTCCGCCCTGGATGAGCAGGAGCCTGACCCCAATAGCAGGTCCTGTGTCCAGCAGGGCCTTACAGGCATCAGTGGGGGGGGGGGGGGGGGTCCTTGTCCTAAAAAGCATGGGATGGAGAAAGAGACATAGGATGGGATGGAGAGAGAGAGAGAGCCTTCTCCTTGGACCACTTGGGGCTGGGGACAAGCTGGAAAAGGGGGGATAGGATGCCAAGAGGGCATAGGGCATCCCCTTGGCCCTTCTTCATCTTCTTCTTCCCCTCCCATCCCATCTTCTCCCCCTGACACTAAGAGGAGGGTTGGCAGCCCCCCCCCCTCTGCGCCCACCTGTGCCCTGCAATGCTGCACACAACACACAAGCCTTGTGCCTGGAGGGGGATCCAAAGGGGGAAGGAGAGAGAAGCCTTTCTTTACCTGGAGCCGCCTCCGGCGAATGATCCCGGAGTCGTCCATGGCTGCTGCTTCCCGGCGCCGCAGAGAGGAGCTCGCCCCATGGACTCGTCGCTAAGCGTGGCTCCCGCAAGGCCCTGGCAGGCGAGGAGGAGGAGGAGGAGGAGAGGGAAAGAGAAGGAAGGTGGCTCTCCGGCCGCAGAGGCGGGGCCGCCCAGGTGGGCTGCTGCGCCGAGGGTCGCCTGGCCTCCCTTGCAATGCCGTGCAATGCCTTGCAATGCAGCAGCCGCTCTGCCAGCCTCTTCCCTCCTCCTCCTCCTCCTGCTGCTGCTGCTCCTCCCTTGGCTCACCACGCTGCTGCTGCTAATCCTGATGTTGCTGCTGCTGAGCCTCCTCTCCAGCAACGGGCCCAGGTGGCCGTAGGAACTGGGAAGGAAGGAAGGAAGGAAGGAAGAGCATGAGGAGAGGGCTGCAGCCGCCCCTCCCCGGCTGCTGGCTTTCCGCGGGCGCGCAGGCGGGAGCGCGCACTCCCTGCCCGACCTTGGCCAGGAAAAGGGGGCGCCCCTCCTTCGCTGCCCGGCTCCTCTGTCCCCTGCCCCCCCCCCCCAATTAGGGCAGCCTTTCTCAACCTCCACCCCTTCATACAATTCCTCGCGTTGTGGTGACCCCCAGGCCTGTAGGGAGGGGGTGGTTTTAGGGGTTCAACCCCCCCCCCCCGAAATGTTTCAGATTTTTTAAAAAACCTGGTTTACTCATGAATTTTAACTGGTTAACCAAATCCCCATGCTAAGTCTATGAGATGCAAAAAATTAAGAGTCCCTCCAGAACTGTAAGCACTATCTCAAGCAAATATTGACAATTTATTCACACTGTCATTACTTGCAGCAATAGCCGATGTAGTGAAGCAACCAAGTTGAGTGTGTGTGTGTTGAATGCTCTCATTAAGGAGGCCAGACTTGGTGGAGGTGGTTGACAGGAGTGGAGCTGCAGGCTATTGAAGGTTGCTCTGCCCCCTGCTGTGCTTTTTGCTTCAGCGTGAGCTAGGAGGCAGGTTTCAACCCCCCTCTCCAATGCCAGTGATACAGCTTAATGGTGTAACATTAGAAAATGTTGATCATTTCCGCTACCTTGGCAGCCACCTCTCCACCAAAGCCAACATCGACGCCGAAATACAACACCGCCTGAGCTCTGCAAGTGCAGCATTTTCCAGAATGAAGCAGAGAGTGTTTGAGGACCGGGACATCCGTAGGGAGACCAAGGTGCTTGTCTATAAAGCTATTGTCCTCCCAACCCTGCTATATGCCTGTGAGACGTGGACTGTCTACAGACGTCACATGCAACTCCTGGAACGTTTCCATCAGCGCTGCCTCCGGAAAATCCTGCAAATCTCCTGGGAAGACAAGCGGACAAACGTCAGTGTGCTGGAAGAAGCAAAGACCACCAGCATTGAAGCGATGGTCCTCCAACATCAACTCCGCTGGGCCGGCCACGTTGTCCGGATGCCTGACCACCACCTCCCAAAGCAGTTGCTCTACTCCGAACTTAAGAACGGAAAACGGAACGTTGGTGGACAGGAAAAGAGATTTAAAGATGGGCTCAAAGCCAACCTTAAAAACTCTGGCATAGACACTGAGAACTGGGAAGCCCTGGCCCTTGAGCGCTCCAGCTGGAGGTCAGCTGTGACCAGCAGTGCTGCAGAATTTGAGGAGGCACGAGTGGAGGGTGAAAGAGTGAAACGTGCCAGGAGGAAAGCGCGTCAAGCCAACCCCGACCGGGACCGCCTTCCACCTGGAAACCAATGCCCACTGCGGAAGAAGATGCAGAGCAAGAATAGGGCTCCACAGCCACATACGGACCCACAAGGAAATCCATAATGGAAGACCATCTTACTCGTCCAACGAGGGATCGCCTAAGTAAGTAAGTAAGTAAGTACACAGAGTTACACTCATAAGCAGAAAGTTGTCCCTCCACATATGTTCAACCCCCCCCCCCCCGAAATTTTCAACCCTCCCCGAAATCTTTTTCTGGCTACAGCCCTGGTGACCCCCAACCATAACATTATGATTTATGTTCAATATCTTTATTAATGACTTAGATGAAGGGTTAGAAGACATGATCATCAAGTTTGCAGACGACACCAAATTGGGAGGGATAGCCAATACTCCAGAGGACAGGAGCAGGATTCAAAACGATCTTGACAGATTAGAGAGATGGGCCAAAACTAACAAAATGAAGTTCAACAGTGACAAATGCAAGATACTCCACTTTGGCAGGAAAAACGAAATGCAAAGATACAGAATGGGGGACAATGCCTGGCTTGAGAGCAGTACGTGTGAAAAAGATCTTGGAGTCCTCGTGGACAACAAGTTAAACATGAGCCAACAATGTGATGTGGCGGCAAAAAAAGCCAATGGGATTTTGGCCTGCATCAATAGGAGCATAGTGTCTAGATCAGAGGTCCTCAAACTAAGGCCAGGGGGCCGGATATGGCCCTCCAAGGTCATTTACCCGGCCCCTACTCAGGGTCTGAAACGACTTGAAAGCAGGGTTGTTGTAGGTTTTTTCAGGCTATATGACCATGGTCTAGAGGCATTCTCTCCTGACGTTTTGCCTGCATCTATGGCAAGCATCCTCAGAGGTAGTGAGTTGCATATAGTGAGAGGAGGAGAATGCCTCTAGACCATGGCCATATAGCCGAAAAAACCTCAACAACCCAGTGATTCCGGCCATGAAAGCCTTCAACAATACATTGACTTGAAAGAACACAACAACAACAGCAATCCTATCTCATCAGCCAAAAGCAGGCCCACACTTCCCACCGAAGTACTAATAAGTTTATATTTGTTAAAATTGTTCTTCATTTTAATGATTGTATAGATTTTAATTGTTTTTTGCACTACAGATAAGATATGTGCAGTGTGCATAGGAATTCATTCATATATTTTTTTCAAATTATAATCTGGCCCTCCAACAGTTTAAGAGACTGGTACCTGGCCCTCCGTTTAAAAAGTTTGAGGACCCCTGGTCTAGATCTAAGGAAGTAATGCTACCCCTCTATTCCGCTTTGGTTAGACCACACCTGGAATATTGTGTCCAATTCTGGGCACCACAATTCAAGAGAGATATTGACAAGCTGGAATGTGTCCAGAGGAGGGCGACTAAAATGATCAAGGGTCTGGAGAACAAGCCCTACAAGGAGCGGCTTAGGGAACTGGGCATGTTTAGCCTGAAGAAGAGAAGGCTGAGAGGAGATATGATAGCCATGTATAAATATGTGAGAGGAAGCCACAGGGAGGAGGGAGCAAGCTTGTTTTCTGCTTCCTTGGAGACTAGGACGCGGAACAATGGCTTCAAACTACAAGAGGAGATTCCATCTGAACATGAGGAAGAACTTCCTGACTGTGAGAGGTTCAGCAGTGGAACTCTCTGCCCCGGAGTGTGGTGGAGGCTCCTTCTTTGGAAGCTTTTAAACAGAGGCTGGATGGCCATCTGTCAGGGGTGATTTGAATGCAATATTCCTGCTTCTTGGCAGGAGGTTGGACTGGATGGCCCATGGGGTCTCTTACAACTCTTTGATTCTATGATTCTATGATTCTAATTGGTGGGGACGAGGAAGAGGGCTTTCTCAGTGGTGGCCCCTCAACTCTGGAACTCACTCCCCAAGGACATCAGGCATGCCCCAACTCTGGCAGTCTTTAGGAGGAGCCTAAAAATGTGGTTGTTCCAGTGTGCCTTCCCAGAATAAGGAAACTTCCAGCAATATGTCCTTAAATGCACTTTATTAATGATCTAGTGAAGTCAATATGGACTTTAGGAGGGTCTCCCCAGTAAGAGAAACCCCTAGGACCGCACCAAAGAGGGCCCATGACCTTGGCGAGCCGTCAGAGAAGCCTGATTCCAGCAATTTTATTGATATTAATAATTGAAATGAGACTCTTGCCAAGGCGAAGAAGTGGCACCGAGGTTTATTGTGCGATTCAGCTGAAGCGGATGCAATTGCAGTGATCATTCACATGCAAGCATAAAGAAATACATTTGATACAGCCATTTATATAGAGTTTTCAAAGTTGCAGAGTTCAAACTTCCCACCCCAGCCTCCCTGCCGCCCTCCACTGCGATTGGGCAATGGGAGGACAGCTGGGAGGTGGCCCTCCCGCCCCCGGCGCCTCCGGACCAATGAGGATGCTCCAGCGGTCCGCAGGGTCCAATGGGGAGGCTTCTGCCATCTAGCGGCGATAGCAAATCAGAAAAGAGGGAGGCGGGATGAAAGGACACAAAGGAATCTATGAATGAATGTGAAAAAATAATGCCATGTGGCCGGCGAGACAAAGGGGAAATCTCAAGCCAGCCTGATCTATTGTGCTTTGAGTGGAATGAATCAACATGTGTAGACTGGGGTGATTGTTTCTTGGTGGAGATAGCTGAGTTAATCAGAGCGAAGGCAAAAGGTTTTTCGAAGACCTTTTGTCCTTCAGGAGGAAATATGATTAAGATTTTTGCCAAAGGGGCAAGCTGAGGGCTGGGCAATTCCTCTGAGGGCCACCAGCTGCCCAGGCTATTGTTCATGCAAAAGGAAGTTGTGGATAAAAAAATTCCTGGAATGTTTGGGGCTTTGTAGTCCCTTTGGTGGAGTTTCTTCATGTATATAGGGGAAACAAAGGGCAGAAGAAAAGGGGAAAGGCTTCTGCCACACAAAGAAATCAGAAAACACATTTCATATATCTAAAGTTCATAAAAGGCAAGATTTCATAAGGTTTGTCCATGTGGGGGGAAAGAGTGTCCATAGGGGATGGCTAAAACGCAAGGGTGTTGCACAAAGGTCCTGGCAGGAGTTCTTGAGTGGCCCAAATGGACCTGGTGTCTCTGGAAACAAGCTTTGCTCCCCGTCCTTGGAGAACTACAGCTCCCGAGAGAGGCAGAGACCCCAAGGTCTAGCTATTCCCGAAGTTTCATGGGGTCCTCATTGTTGTTAAGGCCTTGGCAAATTGACCAAGACTTAACCCCTATTGTGCAGTCTGGTACCTTTGTCCTTTGCAGAACTATAAGTCACCATCCCTTTTGGGGGGGGGGCATGCTCGACGTCATTAGGATTGTCTGCACGCCCACCCCTCTCCGAAAACTCTATCCTAGTCATATTTCACCTGTTCATGCTCAGCATTATTTTTAAAATTTTAATTATTACATTTGGCCCAGCCATAGGTTTTTTAAACGTTGTTGTGTTACTGTTAATGTATATTGCTTATTTTTGTTATGAGTTTTATTTTATTGTTTGCATTACTGTTGTTATTGTTTTTATTACTGATATATTGTGGGCTCGGCCACATATAAGCTGCACCGAGTCCCTTGGGAGATGGTAGCAGGGTATAAATGAAGATGATGATGATGATGATGATGATGATGATGATGATGATGGAGCTTCAAAAGCTTGCAAGACTTTTCTTGGCAAAATGTGTTCTGAGGAGGTTTGCCATTGCCTTCCTGTGAAATAATGTGTCTTGTCCATGGGTTTCCATGTCTGAATGAGGATTTGAACCCTGATCTCCCTAGTCCAGTGGTTCTTAACATGTGGACCGCAGACCACCAGTAGGCTGTGAGGATGAAAATGTAGTCTGCGAGCCTCCTTTCTCCTTATTTATTTATTTTATTACCACTCCTTTCGCACTGCCTGCCACTCCTTCCCTGTCACTGACCATGGCATATGTTCGGTATCAGAGCTAGAGTTGATATGGTCTGTCCAATGCAATTTTCTGAATCAGCAACCCAAACCGAATCTAAAGTTGACTAAAAACTGATTCATAACCCTTTGGGTACTAATCTTGGAGAGTGGTCCCTGGTCAAAGTGGTCCCTGGTCACAAAAAGGTTGGGAATCACTGCCCTAGTCCAACATGCAAACCAATGCATGGCCTTTACAAAGCTACACTATGCCGGGTTCTGCACAGGATACACCAAGCCGAGTGTGGTGGAGGCTCCTTCTTTGGAAGCTTTTAAACAGAGGCTGGATGGCCATCTGTCAGGGGTGATTTGAATGCAATATTCCTGCTTCTTGGCAGGGGGTTGGACTGGATGGCCCATGAGGTCTCTTCCAACTCTTTGATTCTATGATTCTATGAGGCACGGAAACTCCTTTGAAAGAGAATTGGATCCAGACATAAGGGCATATAGGTAGAGGTACCCATTTATGGCAGAAATAGAAATTATGAGGTCTTCCATATTTTGAAAGGAATTCAAACCACAGTTCAAGAGCATGTGCAGGACTACATTGTTCCCTGCTTTATGGGAAGAGATAATCCACGGGTTATAGATGCAGATTACCCACTTCTGTCTTTGAAATGTTTGGGAAACTAATATGGAGGTCTAGATCCAAGCAGAAAAGAGTGAAGTCAGCTATGTACACTATGTAACCTCACCCAAAGAAGTAAACAATCACTTAAACTTACCTTGTGATTATTGTTATGCTCTCAAGTTGAGTCCAATTCATAGCAACCCCATCATGGGGTTTCCTTGGCAAAGTTTATTAAGAAGAGCTGTGCCATTCCCTTCCTCCAAGAATGAGAAAGAGTGGCTTGCCTTAGGCCACCCAGTAGGTTTCCATGGCTGGCTGGGATTTGAACTTTGTTGTTTCAGAGCTTTATGTTGGATCTATATTGTAGGATTAATGCAGTTTGACATCTCATTAACTGTCATGGCTCAGCGATGTGGAATCCTGAGGGCTGTAGTTTGGTGAGGGACCAGCACTTTTTAACAGAGAAAAGATCTTTGTAAAACCACAGCCCCCATGATTCCATAGCATTGAGTTAAAGTGGTATCAAATTGCATTCAACCTACAGTGTAGATGCACCCTTAGAAGAACACTTATTCCATATCACCAAACTCAAATAGCAAAGACAAATAGCAAAATATTTCTGGTGGGACAAAAAGTAAAGTGACCCAACTTTTTGGGGCAAAGACAGTTCCATGTATAGAGTGTCACAACTCTTGTATGTTGCTAGCTTTCTTCTGTCTAATCGAAAGCACACTAAGAGTGGTACACTTACTTACTTAGGCGATCCCTTGTAGTCCGAGGATGATGGTCCTTCAAGGTCGGTGTTCTGTCGGTGGGTCCATAGGTGACAGTGGAGCCCTATTCTTGATCTGCATCTTCTCCCGCAGTGAGGGCATTGGTTTCCAAGTGGAAGGCAGTCCCGGTTGGGGTTACCTTGACATGCCTTCCTCTTGGCACGTTTCTCTCTTTCGCCCTCCATTTGTGCCTCTTCAAACTCCACAGCACTGCTGGTCACAGCTGACCGCCAACTGGAGTGCTCAAGGGCCAGGACTTCCCAGTTCTCAGTGTCTATGCCAGAGTTTTTAAGGTTGGCTTTGAGCCCATCTTTGAATCTCTTTTCCTTGCCACCAACATTCCGTTTTCCATTCTTGAGTTCGGAGTAGAGCAACTGCTTTGGGAGATGGTGGTCGGGCATCCGGACAACATGGTCGGTCCAGCGAAGTTGATGGCAGAGGACCATCGTTTCAATGCTGGTCATCTTTGCTTCTTCCAGCATGCTGACATTTGTCCGCTTGTCTTCCCAAGAGATTTGCAGGATTTTCCAGAGGCAGTGCTGATGGAATCGTTCCAGGAGGTGCATGTGACGTCTGTAGACAGTCCACGTCTCGCAAACGTATAGCAGGGTTGGGAGGACAATATCTTTATAAAGAAGCACCTTGGTATCCCTACGGATGTCCTGGTCCTCAAACACTCTCTGCTTCATTGGGAAAAAGGCTGCACTCACAGAGCTCAGGTGTTGAATTTCAGTGTCAATGTTGACTTTTGTGGAGAGGTGGCTGCCAAGGTAGCGGAAAGAGTGGTACAAAACCAGACTTAAAAGACAGCCAGTTCTTTGGGAAGAAGATGGTCTTTCAAAAATAATCTCCTCTCATTCTGTTCAATGCAGGCTTGAATAACTGTGCCCCCCAGATATCTTTGGAATATAGAAGCTATGGCGGGCTAGAACGAATAAGAGTCTGTATGACCAAAAACATAAATAAGGCCACTGAGGTAAGAACCCTTTGGATTGCATTTTGAAATTATTTGGCTACCATGAGAGTGAATCCAATAAAGTATGATTTTGGCACATTAAAATCATCAAAATCATAGCAGCTGCTGCCTTTTGCTGTTGTTACATGTTCTCAATGACTTCAGGAGCAATCCCACACAGAACATGTTCCTGTAGTCCAGTCAGGATATATCTAAGGCCCCTTCCACACAGCTGTATAAAATCCACATTGAACTGGATTATTTGGCAGTGTGGACTCAGATAATCCGGTTCGAAGCGGACATTGTGGACTATCTGCCTTGATATTCTGGGTTATACGGCTGCGTGGAAAGGCCCTAAACCACCAAGGTAGGATCTAAATGTGTGAAAGGCACTCCTGGCCACCACAGATACTTCAACACTTAAAAGCATGACCAGTTCTTGGCATGCTTCTAAGTCACAAACCTGATCTTCTGAGTGGAGTGCAATCCTATACCTGGGTGAATGGACTTCCTCGCTAATAGCACCTCTATTTAGTCAGGATGTAATTTCAGTTCGTTTACCCTCATTTGGGTTTGTTTATTTGTTTACCACCCATCACTGACTTCAAACTCTGATTCAGACCTTCATGGACTTCCAGAATACAATGGAAAGGAGAGCCAGAAGTGAATGTCATTATGGTGTCACTAATTGGATGAGAAAGGACCATTCATTATTTCCAAATAATTTCTCCCAGCAGTTTTCTCCCTTAGGTGCTTTGGAGTTTTGTTTGTTTCTTTGGTTTGCCCTGACAATGACTAAACTAGGCCAAAAATACTATTAAAATACCCTGTTCTCTTGCAGTAACTTGAAATATACTTTCTCTTCCGTTTTTTCTCAATGATTATTGAGTTGTGAGAGGGGGAGTTGCTCTCTTATCATCATCATCATCATCATCGGCAATCATTCGTGGCAGGTTATGATTGTCTTCCAGGGAAAATCACTGCTCTTGGATGCCTCCATGAGTGAAAAATGCACTGAAATAAAAAAAATTAAGATGTGGAGGCATCTCATGCAGGAGGCCTGAAGGCTGACAAGGCAACTTTTGGGTGCTCAGTGCCACTCACAGGCCATCCTTTCATCAACTACAAAAAAAATAAAAATAAAGGATTAAACTGAAACTTGTTCGATTTCCTCCCTATATAGTCTTTTAACCAAAGGACTGAACACTAGACTCCATCCAGTGTCACCTTTTGAAACAAATCTGCAAGGAAAGTTTGGGCCACCACTTAATAGCCTTCCTCTAGTAGTCCTTTTTCATCAATCAGCCTTGTCCAGGATTCCAACATACACCAAAATCCCAAATTGTCCACATTGTTGGCATTTGCTTGCTGATGGTTTATTCTGCACAAATTTTGTTTCATGAACAAAATTATTATTATTGTTCTGTCGCGCGTTGGGCCTGTAAATAGTTGTCTTTAAAACAGGACGTGCAACCTTTGCCCAGCGGGAAGCCAGGGGCCCCAAAGAGAAGTTCTCCGAGGTTTCCACCACAAACAGTCTTTAGATGGCTTGAGAAGTACAACAAAGTCTTTTATTAATGAACAATCGAACAGAAACTTCTCTTGTCTTCAGTAAAATTAAGCAAATGACTCCAAGCTTTTAGGTAACTGGTGAATTCCTAAACTTGCCCACGAAGGACAGGCAACTAACTTCAATAACTTCTTCTTTAAAGGAAAAACCCCTTTTTAACTTCTCCCAGGCTGACTGTAAACTTAAACCTAACTGATGTGGGCACCACTACCAGGTAGAACTGCGTCTCAAAGCACAGAGTGGACCTACCAGCAAGACCTGTTGTCTCTTCAGCTGGAGTTCTTTGATCTTTAGGGCTGTTTCCCTGGAAAGTCTTTGGAGACTCTTTTCCTTCTGTTTCTGTTGGAATTTCTGTAAGCCTGGAAATTCTTAGGAGACTCTGAAAGTTGTTCTCCCCTGGGAATTCTTAAAGGTTGAAGCTTTTGTACAGGGGAAGCTTTACACACGTCCTGTACATTGGCTAACCTAGCTGAGACTAACTAAAAATGGCTCCCTTCCCTTCCCAATTGCCCTGAACAAGGGGCGGGACCAAAACTTAATGATGATGGACAGGTGGCTTGCCCTATAACTGCAACCAAAAGAAGCCACCTATCTGCAGAGTCCCTGAAACCTAGGACTGCAAACAAACATTTAATGTAAAGCAAACAAAATTGGAGCTTCTGATACAGGTGTACCAGAACAATTATATTGTTTATGAAATCATCTCCAAGCCATGTGTACATTAAGCCCAAAGGAAGTTCATAATTAGACTTGAGTACCATCTATCCCATTTATTGCAAAACATACCAACACATATTTTGGTGGGGACGACAGACAGGGCCTTCTTGGCTGTGGCCCCCTGCCTGTGGAACTCCCACCGAGGTAAGATAAGCTTCGTCTCTCCTGGAGTTGCATGTGACGTCTGTAGACTGTCCATGTCTCGTGGGCATATAGCAGGGTTGGGAGGACAATAGTTTTATAAACAAGCACCTTGGCATCCCTACGGATGTCCTCAAGCACTCTCTGCTTCATTCGGAAGAATGCTGCACTCGCAGAGCTCAGTGTGGTGTTGCATTTCAGTGTCAATGTTGACTTTTGTGGCGAGGTGGCTGCCAAGGTAGCAGAAATGGTCAACATTTTCTAATGTTACACCATTAAGCTGTATTTCTGGCATTGGAGAGGGATTGGCTGGTGACTGCTGGAAGAGCACTTTGGTTTTCTCAATGTTCAATGACAGGCCAAGCTTCTCGTATACTTCTGCGAAGGTGTTTAGAGTGGTTTGTAGGTCTTCTTCTGAATGAGCACAGATGGCATTGTCATCAGCATATTGGAGTTCTATAGTCAAAATGTTCACCTTGGCTCTTTCATAGATCTTCATAGATTATTCTTGCATTGGAATCACTAGTTCTTTCCACCTCTGCAGTTTACATTTCCTGCAGTACTTATCATACAAGATATCATATTAAATACATATATGCAAATACAGGTATCCCAAAGTCCAAAATCCAAAATATGTTTGGTCTCAAGCATTTCAGATAAGGAATACTCAATCTGGACTAAGGAATGGGGGTACTGCCTAATATACCTCCCATTTGTAAGTTCTTTAACAGACAATGAACTGTATTTTGGGACAGGATGGACTAGAAGGCTCAGATAAATGAGTTAATGATTTCCACTCGCCAGTCATTCAGTCCAGCTCTGGCTGCTTCTACTCGCCAGGGATTGCTCACATGGCTGACCTTACTGATCCTTTCCTCAAGTGGCCTGAGCTGGAACGACTCCCTAATCACTGGGCAAACCATTGCAGAAGGTATATCTCAGGACTTATCAACAGCGTCTTAAGTCAAAGCAGGTGCAAGTGATTTTATCCAGGAAACGTCTCACAAATTAGTCACAGTGGACTACTAAGGCATCCTCCAACATGGAGTTGGAAGTAGAAAGGAATTGCTTAGTATAAAAGACAGTGAACCACTAAAAAAAAGTTCTGCCTGTCAACTCGGGGAGGATGCTAGGTAGCACTAAAGGTCCAAGTTGTCTTCTTCTGTCAATCCAGGGGCCCTTTCACGTACACAATTATAGTGCTACTAGCCTCCCCATGCTATGCGTTGCTGTGGCCCAGTCTGATGATCTGGAAAATAAAGTAATGAGAAAGTGTTGGTTTCTAATATATGTAATTTCTTTATGCTTGTGGGTAAACAGTATTTCTTGCTATTTCTTTGTCAGTGTTGATGTGGTGATTGTCTGGTTTGCCTACTCTGGAACATGCAACATATTATTGTCCTTCTTTAGAGGTCCCTATCAAATCTATGATACTATATCATTCTGTCTGTAAATCATCTATATCTATCTATTTCTATGGCTGGATGGCTCTTTGTCAGGAGGACTTTGATTACATTTTTTTGCCCTGGTTAAGGGAGTTGGACTGGATGGCCTTAAGTATTTTCTGTTGGTCATGGGGGTTCTGTGTGGGAAGTTTGCCCAATTCTGTTGTTGGTGGGGTTCAGAATGCTCTTTGATTGTAGGTGAACTATAAATCCCAGTAACTACAACTCCCAAATGTCAAGGTCTATTTCCCCCAAACTCCATCTGTGTCCATATTTGGGCATATGGAATATTTGTGCCAAGTTTGGTACAAATCCATCATTGTTGAGTCCACAATGCTCTCTGGATGTGGGTGAACTACAACTCCCAGACTCAAGATCAATCCCCACCAAACCCTTCTAGTGTTTTCTGTTGGTCATGGGAGTCCTGTGTGCCACGTTTGGCTCAATTCCATCATTGGTGGAGTTCAGAATGTTCTTTGATTGTAGGTGAACTATAAATCCCAGCAATTACAACTCACAAATTACAAAATCAAATTTTTGAGTGATGGTCACTCATTGGGTTAGTAGATGTCTCGTGGCCAAATTTGGCGGCAATTCGTTCAGCGGTTTTTGAGTTATGTTAATCCTACAAATGAACATTACATTTTTATTTATATAGATGACTCTACTTTGTAACTACTGGAACTATGGAATTTGCAGTTTTGGGGGGGGGGGAGCGCTTAGAATTCTCAACCATGAGGCTCCAATGCTTTCCCAAACTACAAATCCCAGGATTTCAAAGCCGCAACAGTTACAACGGAATCATAGCAATATCAGTGTGAAAAGAATCACAGTTGTTCACAGCCCACCCATGCCATTGTCATTTGGATCTGCTTTGTGAGAGCATTTATTTGCTTCCTAACCATCCATATATCACCTAATGAGACAGGGTGTCCTTTCATACAAGCTGGTTTAGATTCCTAAGATCGATTAGCAAAAAGCTCCTCTCCACTCAGCTCAGGGACAGTCGACACTTTAAACCTGGGGTCCTCAAACTATGACCCGAAGGCCGGATGTGACCCCCCAAGGTCATTTACCCGGCCCTCGCTCAGGGTCAACCTAAGTCTGAAACAACTCGAAAGCACACAACAACAACAACAACAACAACCCTATCTTATCAACCAAAAGTAGGCCCACACTTCCCATTGAAATACTAATAATTTTATATTTGTTGAAATTCTTCTTCATTTAATTATTGTATTGTTTAAAAGTGTTTTTTTGCACTACAAATAAGATATGTGCAGTGTGCATAAGAATTCATTCCTTTTTTTTTTTTTTTACAAATTATAATCCGGCCCTCCAACAGTTCGAGGGATTGTGACCTGGCCCTCTGTTTAAAAAGTTTGAGTACCCCTGCCTTAAACTGTCTAGACGTGGCACAAGTGCAGCTCCAAAACTCTGGAATGCTCTGCCAAAAATGATCAGAACAGCCCCCACCCTCTTGTCCTTTAGAAAGAAAAATCTGAAAACTTTCCTATGTGGAATAGCTTTCAGTTAATGATGACAGAAGCTTCGAAACTGCACTTTTTAATTTTATTTTATTTTCCTGGAAATTTTATATGGTTTTACTCCTTTTAATGACGGGAACGTATGGAGTTATTTTTATGGCTTAAATTATATATTGCATGTTTATCTGTTGTAATCAGCCTTGGGTCCTCAGCAAAAGGCAACATTTTCTATGAATCATCGGGGAGATTAAGATCCTCCGGGAAGGCCCTGCTTTCCATCCCGCCATTGTCACAGGCACGATTGGTGGGGACGAGAGACAGGGACTTCTTGGTGATTGCTCCCCGGCTATRGGACTCCCTTCCGGGTGAGATCAGATCAGTCCCCTCCCTCYTGTCCTTTAGAAGGATGGTAAAAACTTGGCTGTGGGACCAAGCTTTCAGGACAGGGCAATAAAGCGGCAATAGGAAAGATTACCAGGCCAATTAGATTTGATGCGGRTGGCTAGGACGGTTTTAAATGGTGTATTTTAATATTTTGATAAATGTTTTTTAATGTTTATATATTGTAAGTGAATTTGTATCTCAGCATTGAATGTTTGCCGTGTATATKCTGTGCTCCGCCCTGAGTCCCCTTTGGGGTGAGAAGGGTGGAATATAAATGTTTTAAATAAATAAATAAATAAATAAATAAATAAATAATGGTCTATCATACATGGGCAAACTTCGGCCCTCCAAGTGTTTTGGACTTCCAGAAATCTCAGCCAGCTTTCGTGCTGTTAGGAGTTGTGAGAGTTGAAATCCAAAATACCTGGAGGGCCAACGTTTGCCCATGCCTGGATACTGACATTGTACCTAATGCTGAGAGCTTTCCCACCAATTATGGGTCCACTACGTGGGCCCAAAATGAGCTGATTTGAACCTCAAATACTCAAACTTTATTTGATTTTGCTTTTTTTGTTAGGAGTCAAAAGAGATTGGAATCCTGGAAATGTTCGCATTTGGATAGAGTGATACCAGAGTGTCAGTGTTGCCAAAACTATTCATTTTGGGTTGCAAAAAAAACCAAAACCCAAATGCCTTTTAGTTTAAAACAATATTTAAGAAAGGGATGTCATCAGACTCAAGA
The DNA here is from genome assembly GCF_025583915.1 of Anolis sagrei ordinatus. Lineage (NCBI taxonomy): Eukaryota > Metazoa > Chordata > Lepidosauria > Squamata > Anolidae > Anolis > Anolis sagrei. The sequence continues at coordinate 147,016,999 of NW_026845477.1, read as the reverse complement.
GCAGCAGCTGACTCATTTCTCCCTCCCCAGTTTCACAGGGCTGGAATGAAGCCTTCTATCGTTTAACACAAGGGACTGAGCACATAACTGATGTCCAGTGTTGAATTGTTAAACTCAAGAACAGAAAAATGCTCTCTAGAGAGGTACAAAAAGTCTCTTGCATTATAAAGAAGCTCCTTCAAACACCAGATTCTTTATGTTGGCTTAACAATAAGCAGTGAACAATAGGAAGTGGAACAGACTGGTGCCTTGAGATGCAGAAAAGCCAGGGAAAATGTACCTCTCTTTTTCTTTCTGGATCAAAACTGCCCAGGAGGCATGAGCTGATCTGAACCAGTGGCCATTTCCAAATAGTCTTTGTAGTAGATAGCTGCTGTCTTTCCAAGCAAGTTGGGAGGATCATGAATACTGCAAACGGGAAAATGCAATTCTCCTCCTGGGTAGCTCATTCAGAGCTATTACAACTGCTGTGCAAAAAAATTATTACCTATTGAACATTGAATCTGATATGGATGGTAGCAATTTCTACTACCAGACTTACAGACTATTTGGACACATTGGGGTTGGACACATTTAATGCTTTAGAAAAGGCATGGACTTGGGTTAGAGCCTGGTATGATGTGTGGCACTATTTTGGCCTTCTCTGGAGCATGAGAGCCCCTTACCATTATGGTTGAAATTTGAAGATAATGTGGATTTTCTGTTTTGATAATCTGGATTATATGGCAGTGTAGAGAGTCTGGAGATCAAGGTCAATTCCTCACTTTACCATAAAACCCACTGAGTAACCTTGGGCACCTCACATACCTCCAATCATAGAGTAGAGCAATGGTAAACCTCTTCCGAACAAACCTTGGCAAGAAAAAACATGAGCAGTCATAGGTCAAAAATGACGACTGTATAATAATAGCAAAAAAAGCTCACTTTTTTAGTTGTTCCTGAGTGAATGTTCTCTATGACCATGTAGCAACCAAAAAACTGCCTTTTCTCTGTTTCAACCATCAGATTTCTTAGCAAGTGGAAATCAGTACGAGGAATAAACAAGCATCTGGCTGTTTTCCTCTAGCTGGATGTGAAGCAGTGACATTATGCTCTGACACTTCCAGATGACCCCTGGAGGTCTTTTCAGTTGTCTGCCACTGGGTATCCAGGTACAGGAAAATAGCTGGATGTTTATCTGCTTCTCCTGTTGATCACTATTGACAAGAAAATTGACAGGTCTGGACGCTGAGAAAAGGTGGCTTATGAGGATTAGATGGGTGAGTGTCGTAGCTACAAGTAGTGATGTAGAACTGCGGCCAAACAGTGCAATCCTGTGTTATCCTCCACTCTCATTTTCAGTGTCCTGACTGTGAGTGCATAGTGCTTATGTAGTGAAAATGGCACACTTGCACACAAAAGGGAGGTACTGGCAGTCTAAGGGATAGCCTATGTTTCGCAGGAGACAAATTTATTAATTTATTTATTCACTACTAGCCGCCCCCTGCCACGCGTTGCCGTGGCCCGGTCTGTATACATGTGTTTTGTGTGTGTATATGTGTGTGTGTGTATATGTGTTTGCATACATATGTGTGGTTTTGTGCATGCATTGTAATGTAATTTTTGTTATTTGGCTTTTAAAGTCTCTTCTGCTATGTATTTTATGGGTGATGGTCACTCGTTGGCCTGATAGGTGTCTTGTGTCCAAATTTGGTGTCAATTCATCCAGTATTTTTGAGTTATGTGAATCCCACAAATTAACATTACATTTTTATTTATACAGATATTTGTATTCCACCCTTCTTAGCCCTTAGGCGACTCAGGGCGGTTTACAATGGCAACGATTCAATGCCCAAAAACACCATAAAACATTTAAAAACATTAACACAATATAAAACCATAACAAGAATACTAAAAGCATACATCATTTTTGTCTCCTAATAAAAACATTGTCCCATCTCATTGTCCAGTCATTCCAATTCCTATGTCTTTTGCCTTGCATTTTCAAGCGCTTACTCAAACAAGTCTTGACTCTCTTCCAAAATATTTGTTTCAACCCAGAGCAGGAAACTGGACCCTCAGACAACCATCCACCACACTTGACTTCAGGAAAACAATCCTTTTTTATTGATGAAAGATGAATACAAAATAGAGGAAAAATGCAAAGGTAAAAAGTCACAGTAAAAATCAGCAACAAGAAATGTCCATGAACAAGATTATAAAACCCACAGCAAAACTGCTAAATCCTGGAACCTGTTAGCAATCCACTAACCGTACTTGGAACAACTAGAAAACCTCAGAGGAACAAGGAGACCTGCAAAAGCTTGCACATGAATCTGGAACAATGCCTGGTCTGAAGCTGCATTCAGGCCAGGCATACTTAAGGCCGAGAAATCTATTGCAAAACACGCCTGACGTTTTTGTTTGCATTTCTCTCAATCTGGCTGACCTACGTAAACTTTGTGTTTCTCCTCGGCTCTGCCAAATCTGCCCCCACCTATCCTCATTAGGCAGACCAGGTGTCAGATTCTCTGGAGAACTAAGGCTGGGAGGAAAAGGGAGTGAAACCTCTCCGCTCGGCTCGGAATGCATGTTCTCATGGGAATTTTGACTTTCACTTTCCAAGGCTGTAGGATTTTCACTACTCAAACCATCATTGGCCTCAGAATTCACATTGACATCTACATTGGCTTCAGGGAATACAATCAGAGAATCAGGTTCAGGTTCAGGTTCACACACAGGCTGAACCCCAGTAATGTTAAGAGGAGGGGACTTATTTATTGTCCCCAGGAAGGGTGCTCCATAGTCGAGGGGCCACCACTGAGAAGGCCCTGTCACTCGTCCCCACCAAACATGTTTGTGATGCAGGCGGGAGCAGGGCCTCCCCGGAGTCCTAGCAGGTTCATATGGGAAGTCCTAGCAGGTTCATATGGGAAGATGTGTTTAGACAGGTAAGTTGGGCCAGAACCGTTTAGGGCTTTATAGGCTAAAGCCAGCATTTTGAATTGTGCCCGTTAGCAGACTGGCAGCCAGTGGAGCTGGCACAGCAGAGGAGGTGTATGATCCCTGAGTGTCGCTCCCGTTAGTAATCTGGCTGCCATCCGTTGGACCAATTGAAGCTTCCGGACAGTCTTCAAAGGCAACCCCATGTAGAGTGTGTTGTAGTAGTCTATACGGGATGTAAACAGAGCGTGGCCTACCATGGCCATTTTAATTGGGGTGACAAATCTATTCCTGGATTGTACTATGGAGGTCCTGTGACACACTTGTCCCTAGGCTGGTGGTTCTCGCCCTGTGGCCCCCCAAGTGTTTTGGCCTACAACTCCCAGAAATCCAAGCCAGTTTACCAGCTGTTAGGATTTCTGGGAGTTGAAGGCCAAAACATTTGGCAACCCACAAGCTGAGAACCACTGCTCCTAATCACACTTTCCACAGAGAAATCCAGCATGGGAGGGAGATGGGTTTGAGGGAAGCTCTTTCCCCCCCACATGTTTGGGGATCATTCAATTATTTGTGCAGATATACCTCCAACTACCTTCCCTAAACCAGCCTGAAGTAGTGCAGCTCGGATATATTTACCACCTCCTTTAAGAAGCAGTCCTTTGAAGCATATTTCCCTTGTAGCCGCTAATTGCCTTGGGATTAAGGACAAGATTAATCATTAGCCCTTTCACATCTCCATCTCCAAACTCTTGGCTTCCCTCCCTCTCTCCCCTCCTCTCCCCTCCACCTCCCTCCTCTCGCTCATGCTGTGCAAACTACAACTTGTCATTCTGCAAAGGGTCTGAGTAACAAAAGGGAAAAGGGGAGAAGGGTGTCTGGGAAGCCCCTAATGCATCTGGAAAGCAAGACGTCATCAGAGAAATTTAATAAAATGTTAATTTTTTTTCAACGTCCATCTACGCCCCGTCCCCCATTACAGTACCCTGGCATATGTTAAGAGCTCTGCTGCATTATTGATCAGTCTCCGGTTCCTTGTCCCGGAGGAACCAGAGATGTGGGAGAGGAGAGAAGATGCAAAACTGCCACTACTCTTTCCCTACACACCATGCAGTCATGCTGAAGGAGTGTGTGACATGTTTGCGTGTGACATGTGTGTGTGTGTGTGCAGAGGATGAAAAAAGCAAACCACAAACGCTTTACATTGTTTAATCTCATTTCACTTCCAGCCATCCAGAGACAATCTGCTATGTGATGAGATCTACCTGTTTTAATAATTCAGGTGGTGACTTCATCCATCCCACACCATCGGCTCTCTTCAAAGGCTACTGATTAGGGGAGAGGAATTGCTATCTAATAGTTCGTGCCTTGGCATGGGATTGAGCTGGGGAAAGAGATAGATTGAAGCATTGGTTTTAACTGGACTATCCAGTGGAAGCAAACTAGGGCAAGGCAGGATTGTAATGAAGTCAGTGGCCATCAGCCAAGGAGTGATTTTAGAAAGCCGCAAGGGTTTGGGCACCCACTGTGGGAATTTTTAACTAGGGGTTGCCAACTAGGGGCAAAATCAGGGAACAGAGATGAGCCCTGTACTGTTCTGGTATGGACTGGTTTAGTTTGGACTGGCCACCTTGGAAATGTGGAAAAATCACAGACACACACACACAGAATATCAAACTAGAGGTAGCCAAAAGCTCATATTCCATTTCAAGCAATGGTGCTCTTTATTTCCATATCTCCTGGAGGCTTCCAAAGCAGAAAATGTCATTTATTAGCTCTCCCCATCAAAAATTTCCTGATAATTAAGAAGATATAAATTAGCAACATCTCCTGTCATTTACCAGAGACCCAATTGCCTTTATGTAAAGGGACAGTTAGGTCGATTACGTTTGGCATTGATATTGGACTTGTGGGAATAGTCAAGTAATTATTTGGCTCCTAGACTGGTCCAAAGGACAGGAATGCTTCTTTCATTTTCATGTTATAGCGGGTTCTTATATATACACAATGGTATCATAAACTTTTATTAAACGGTGAGCAAGTGCTGGAAGAAGCCTGAAGATATATGAAATGGCAGGAGATTATAGCAAGGTATGCCTATATATCAACATAGTGCTCAGCACTTGGCAAAATCAAAGGTTATGTTTTTGTAATTTTATTATTTGGAGACATTATGGCAGGGAGGTGTGCAGGAGAATGCTTAATAATTTTGTATTGTGTATACCTAAATGGTTGTAAACCGCTCTGAGTCGCCTAAGGGCTGAGAAGAGCGGTATACAAATAAAGTAAATAAATAAATAAGTAAGGTATTAGGGCTAATCTGAAGGCAATAGTAAAGCTGTGAGTCACATAAACGGCATTGAGGTACTCTTTCTCCCACAGCCTGTACAGAACGTGACCGGCAACATTCGTCTTGTGAATTGCCACACTGACAGATCCCTGCACTTTTTATTTTGTCGTGTGAGGAGCTACTTGAGAAAATGCAAGTCGCTTCTGGTGTAAGAGAATTGGCCGTCTGCAAAGACGTTGCCCAAGAGATGCCCAGATGTTTTGATGTGTTACCATCCTTGCAGGAGGCTTCTCTCACGTCCCCGCATGAGGAGCTGGAGCTGATAGAGGGAGCTCATTCACACATCCACACTCTTCCTGGATTTGAACCTGAGACCTGTCAGTCTTCAGTCCTGCTGGCACAGGGGTTTAACCCACTGTACCACTGGGGGCTCCGGGGGCACCCCTGCACTGTGGCAGCTTCAACCAAGGGTGCATTCGCACTGCAGAATTAATGCAGTTTGACACAGCTTTACCTACCATGGCTTAGTGCAATGGAATCCTGGGTGAGGCACCAGCACACTTCAGCAGAGAAGGCAAAAAGCCTTGCAAAACTACCATGGTTCCATAGCACTGAGCCATGGCAGTTCAACTGCATTCATTCTGCACTGTGGGTGCCCCCTTGGACACTGTGAAAGTGTTGTTGAGCAATTCAGAATGGCTGTGGATTAGGCCCAAGCCATTGTGGGTAGCCTGGTGAGAAAAGAGAAGCCAATATTACAAAATAAATCTCATCAAGTTGAAGCAGAAGCCACTGAGATGTTTATTTCATTCCAGCTGGAAAGGATGACGATTGCAGTAATTCTGCCAAACAAATTGGCATGTCTGCTAGGCAGGTAAATACAGAATATATAGATTTCAGATTCAAAAGTTTCCATGCCCACTCCCTAAGCCAGCTTCGTTGTGATTGGCTGTGACGTTGGCAATGCAGCAGGATAGCAAATGGTGGCCTGAGCTCTGCTTTGGCCTCTCAGCCAACGGGGTGGAAGGGAGGTGGGCAACAGGAAAACAATGAAGAAATGTCCAGTTGACTGGTTTTAAATTACTAATGTTTGCAAAATGGCTCAGTGAGTGCGTAAGCCCTCAAGCTGGCCAGGGTTTATTGTTTAAGTTCCTTGGACTCATCATCTGTAGTCTGGCCAAGTGGCCAGGTCCTTTGTTTTACCATCCAGAGATATGGGGTGCATTGATGAACTTTGGAACTGGTTTCGGCCAGCAGGGCTGACATAATGGAAGAAGCTGTAGTGAAGTCCTAATTCCTCGCAAACAGGAAATCACCTTTGGTGTTGGTGGATCAAGATGGCCAGAGGTCTTATCTCCAGATGGACTAGCCTTGTGCCCCCTGAGATCTGGCTGATAAGAACCATTTGTTTTATTGTCCATGCAAATGGGTGTGGTGAAACCTTTTGTTAAGGGGATTAGTAGCTCAGGAAGCATGAGGGGGCTTCCTGAGCTAGGTGAGTTGCTGGATTTTGAAAACAGTGGGTTTTCCTTCATCTATATATATAAAAAGGGAAAGGGCGTTCAACAAGACAGCAAAACGCGAAAAAACCCTGACGAAAACTCACCAAATTTGCTGTGCACATACCTCAACCCACAAGGTATGCACAACACTCATCAAAATTCCAAACAACATTTCAACAAACTCACAATTACAAAAACCAACTGAGCATGCGCAGTGCCCAGGGGAGGAAGTACACACGCAATGCACTCTGGGAACTGTAGTTCTAGAACGCGGCCTACCCGCTGATGCTGAAGCCCCGGCCTGGGAGTTGGAGCTCGGCCGGCTGTGCTCGCTGGGGGCCAGGATGCTGCGCGACCTGCGGAGGCTGCCCGGGAGGCCCCCGCTGCGCGCCTTCCTGGCCCGGCCAGGAGAGGCCACGGCCCGCCTCTGCCGAGGACAGCCCATCAGCCACTGCAATGCCCGGCCCAGGCCACCCCCGCACACCGCCGTCTGGCTCTGCCAACGGTGAGGAAGGGGAAGGAGGGAAGGAAGCGGAAGAGGGAAGGAAGGAAGGAAATAAGGGGAAGGGGTGTAAATAGCAAGGAAGGACGGAAGGAAGGAAAGAAGGAAAGAAAGAAGAAAAGTGGGAAGGGAAAAGGAAGGAAGGAAGGAAGGAAGGAAGGAAGGAAGGAGAAGTTGAGAAGGTATATGAAACAAGAAAGGAAGAAAAGAAAGAAGAAAGGGAGAGAAGGAGGATGGGAAAGAAGGAAGAAAGGAAGGAAGGGAGGAAGGAAGAAGAAAGGAGGGAAGGGAAGGTGTATGAAGGAAGTAAGGAAGGAGAAGTTGAGAAGGTATATGAAAGAAGAAAGGTAGGAAAGAAAGAATACAGAGAGAGAAGGAGGATGGGAAAGAAGGGAGAAAGGAAGGAAGGAGGAAAGGAAAGAAAGATAGAAAAAAGAAGAAAGGGAAGGGGAAGGGAAGGTGTCAAAAGGAAGGAAGGAAGGGGAATTTGGGAAGGGGAAGAGAGGGAAAAAAGCGAAGGAAGAAGAGAAAGGGAGGGAAGAAAAGAAAGAAAGAAAAGGAAGTCTGGAAGTCAAGAGCGAAGGAAGGAAGGAAAGAGATAGAGAGGGAAGAAAGGAGAGAAAGAGGAAGGAAAAAAAGGGAGGAGGAAGGAAAGAGGAAGAGAAGGAAGGAGGAGAGAAGGAAAGAAAAAAGGGAAGGGAGGAAAGACGGAGCAAAGGAAGAAGAGAAAGAAGGAGAGAAAGAGGGAGGGAAGGAAAGAAATAAAGAGAAGGAAGGATGGGAGCAAAAAGCTAAGGAAGGAAGTAAACAGGTAGAGAAGGAAGAAAGGAAAGAAGAAAAGGAAATGAAGGAAGAAGTGAAAGAAGGAGAGAAAGAGGGAGAGAAGGTTGGCCACAGCAACGCGTGGCGGGTAAAGCTAATATTTCATAAATATAGACATACAAAGGGGAAAGGGGAACATACAAGGAAACCATAAGAGATAAACCATGGAAGGTCAAGGGAGCCCTGTCAGCCCTCCCTCCCTCCACAGTCCACCAAAGGTTCATATAGATCAGTGAAATATCATAGAAGTTCATAAGGGTTTGCTATAGGGTCCATAAGAGTTCCAAAGTCCATGAAAAGTTGATTAAAGATTTCTAAAAGTTCATAGAAAAGTCCATAAAGTGTGGATTACAGGGGCATTGCCATGTGGGGCCATGGGGCCATGGAAAGAGCCTTAGGTTCCCACATGGGGGAGAGATAGGGGATTATGGGATCATTCCAACCTGGTGTCCTTGGTAAAACTATGAATTCCTTGGTTTTGAACCATCTTTTACAGAGTCCTGGGGGGGGGGGGGGGTCACCTCCAATATCAAAAGGAAGGATCTGAAAGTCATCTTTGCATTGTAATAATGTGAAGTAAGTGTGTGTGTGTGTGGTGGTGGGGGGGGGGGGCGCGGACCAGGAGTACATTTCATGACATGTGTTAAAATAATTGCTGCCCTACAGATTTTATCAATTCATCATGGGGACAAAGTAAAGTATCCACAGGTTGAAAGAATCCACAAAAGTAAACATCTAACATTGTTATTTCTTCTCTTTGAAGGGATGCATGTTGGCACCAAAAGGTGAATTTCATTTCACTACATTTTCTGGTCATAAATACATAAATAAATCACATGAATGAAGTCAAGGATGAATAATATTTTCCCATGTTTTGGAAGGATGAAAATCAGAAGCAACTGGTTACTTCCATGGAGCCACTTAGTAAGTTGCCACTTAGTAAATGATTGTATTTGTTCACTCAGCAGCCAATTCAGAGTGTGTGTGTGTGTCCCTGACAATATTAAGATTATCTTAATATGAAAATCAGTGTTATCCGTGTTGTAAATCTGAAGATGCAGGCCCACACAGTTACAAATAACAGGCACGGTTAATGGAATTGTATATGCGTTATAGATGCACAAGCATGCCATGGAGCCTCTAGCTTTAGGAGAATGAAATCTCAGGAGGAGATAGAGACGCTCTGTCAAATTTGTGGCAGGTTAGATGAAATGCTGGCCATTCAGCCATAACAATACCTTTCAACCGGCACAAAATGACATAGTTTTGTGATATGTCTTTCAGACAGATACAATTCATGCACAGTGAGTGAGAGAGAAATTTTGGGGCATTTTGTAACATTTAACATGTATAACGCTTTCAGAATATTCCTTGCCAAAGAAAACCCTGTGAAAGTCATGAGGTCACCATCATAAGTCAAAGGCAGTGATTCTCAACCTTCCTAATGCCGTGACGCCTTAATACAGTTCCTCATGTTGTGATGACCCCCAGCCATGAAATTATTTTCGTTGCTACTTCAGAACTGTCATTTTGCTACTGTTATGAATTGTAATGTAAATATCTGATATGCAGGATGTATTTTCATTCACTGGACCAAATTTGGCAGAAATACCTGATAACGCCCAAATCTGAAAACTGGTGGGGTTGGGAGGGGATTGATTTTGTCATTTGGGAGTTGTGGTTGCTGGGATTTATAGTTCACCTACAATCAAAGGGCACTCTGAACTCCACCAACAATGGAATTGAACCAAACTTGGCACACAAAACTCCCACTACCAACAGGAAATACTGGAAGGGTTTGGTGGGCATTGACCTTGAGTTTTGGAGTTGTAGTTCACCTACATCCAGAGAGCACTGTGGACTCAAGCAATGATGGATCTGGACCAAACTTGGCACAAGCACTCAATACACCTAAAAGTGAACACAGATGGAGTTTGGGAGAAGTAGACCTTGACATTTGGGAGTTGTAGTCACTGGGATTCACAGTTCACCTATAATCAAAGAGCATTCTGAACCCCACAAACGAAAGATTTGGGACAAACTTCCCACACAGAACCCCCATGACCAACAGAAAATACTTAAGGCCATCCCAACTCCCTTCACCAGGGCAAGAAAACATAATCAAAGTCCTCCTGACAAAGAGCCATCCAGCCATAGATAGATAGATAGATAGATAGACATAGATAGATAGATTTTTTTTTTGTCGTGTCAGGAGTGGCTTCTGGTGTGAGAGAATTGGCCGTCTGCAAGGACGTTGCCCAGGGGACGCCTGGATGATTTGATGTTTTTATCATCCTTGTGGGAGGCTTCTCTCATGTCCCCGCATGAGGAGCTGGACCTGATAGAGGGAGCTCATCAGCCTCTCCCCGGATTCGAACCTGCGACCTGTCGGTCTTCAGTCCTGCCGGCACAGGGGTTTAACCCACTGCGCCATAGATAGATATGATTCACACCCAGAGAGATCATAGATTTGAAAGGGACCCTTAAAGAAGGACAATGATATGTTGCATGTTCCAGGGTGGGCAAACCAGACAATCTCCACATCAACACTGACAAAGAATCAGCAAGAAATACTGTTTACCCACAAGCATAAAGAAATTACATATATTAGCAACCAACACTTTCTCATTACTTTATTTTCCAGATTAACAGACTGGGCCCCAGCAACGCGTGGCAGGGGACAGCTAGATATATATTTATAGTTTAGCTTTGGATAGCTAAGAAAGGGATAACATCCCTGTGGTGTTTGTTTTGCTGTCTATCCCCCTATTCAGAAGATTTCACCTCACTTTCTGTCCCTCTGAGAATTTAATTTTGAAAAATTTGGCTTGTTGTGGAAACAAGAATTGGTGAGAAAACTTCAGTAGATACATCTTTTCCCCACAATAATAACTCTTTCAGGAGTAAATTTTCTTCCCAATGGGAAGATTTCTCTCACTTTCTATTGTCTCACCCCTGTTCTTAACTGTGAGTAATTTATAAGTCGGATGTTTGTAACTCAGGGACTGCCTGTACCTAAGGATTCTTTTCTCTTGTGCCCCAGAAAAATCAAGGCCATAAGCCCCAAGCAAATGGATCCATCAGAACAGCCTCGGCCATGTTTGGGAAATTAGCTTTGATGAAATATTCATGCAAGTGATTTATTATTAAAGTCAGAGGAGCGGACAGAGCAGACTCCATCATGGAAGAAAGTGAGCTTGGCCTCTGACCCACCATTAAGCAACTAGGGAGGGAGGGAGGCAGACAAGGAGGTGGCCAGTCTCCAGCACTCAGCGCAAGACGGTGTCCGGGGCATGCATCATTTCTGCCGTGATGGGAGCTGCAAAAGCCGTTGTTGCAGCTGCTCCATTTGGCAAGGGTGGGCCACAGTCACATTGTCAAGGCATTAATGTTTTAGCAGAGAGAGCCGAATGCTGCTGACAGTCCCTCCATTTTATGAATAGGGGTTGGGTAGCTAGAAACCTACGAGAGGTAACTGCCCATGGAGTGAAATGGGGTGCTGTTTTTGTAGCTATGAGCAGACTCTTCATTGTAAGCTCAAGCCCTATTGCTTTAACCTTGGCAAGCCACTTTGAAGACCATCTTGGGAGAAGAGCATGATATAAAGTAAGGAAATAAATTGATAATCCCTGCCATTCACAACACTCTTGTTTTTGAGAAAGATCACCTCAATTGTGTGAAAGCCCATTTCTTCTGTGAGCCAACAAAAATTAAGCTAAGTAAAATAATTAAAAATATAGAAAATCAACCTGACCATTGAAATCATGGAGGAATTTAAAAGAGTCTGGCCCTGAAGGAGAGACCCTGCGGACCCACCAAAGAGGGCTCGCTACAATGGTGAGCAAAGAGAAGCCCAATTTAAAAGGTTTTTCCTAAGTTCCCAAAAGAAATCTCACCAAAGTTGAAGGAAGCGCCACCGAGATGATTGTATTGCGATTCAGCTGAAAAGGATTTTTTATACAGAAATGCACTTAATTGTTTTTGCTTTTGTATTGTATTGATGGCATCGAATTGTGCCGATATGTAGACCGCCCTGAGTCACCTGCAGGCTGATATGGGCAGGATATAAGTGATGTAAATAAATAAATAAAAATAAACAGAGTTGCCAGGTTTGAATCTCCCATTCCCCACCCCTCTGCCGGCTCGACGATGATTGGCTGGCGCTCTACAGCTGGGAGGAGGCTTGTCCACCTCCTGAGTGCCTGGGCCAATCGCTGGGCTTCTGCTGCCTCGGCGTCCTGACGAATCAGGAGAGAGGGAGGCGGGACGAGAGGGAAACAATGGATTATTGAGAGGATTATGGAAATTCAGGAAATGTCCAAGGGGCTGGCGAGTCCTAAAGGCCTACAAGCTAGCCAGACTATTGTTCTGAATGGCTGCAATAAACATCCATAATCCAGATTTTCTTCCATGCCAAGACAGAGGAACAATGGGGGAAACTTAACTGGATGTTTTAGTGAGAGAGATTGAATAGGTGGCAGATCAGGAAGAGGTGCAGCTTTCCAAAGGCTCTCCTCTGTCCCATTGTGATATATTCAATAGCTGCCAAGTGCTCGTTTCCTCTGGTGGCCAAAACCTCTGAGGCCAGAGGTCACGAGCCTTTCTTATTGTCCATGCAAAGAGTGTCTTTTGATAAGGGTTCTTTCAGCTGGTAATTCCTTTCCTTTCCAGGGCCAGGGCGGCTTCCCTACATTTTTATACATTTTTTCCAAAAGGGGAATGGGGCAAAAGGGTCAGGAAATGGTCATACACACAGGGAGAAAATATGAAATATAGAAATCATGTTATAGAAAATATACCCACTTATCCCTCCCACCAGAGTCCCATAGAAGTTCAAGAGAGTCATAAGTGTAAAGGGAGGTGGTTTCTCAGTAATAAATGTGTTACCTTCTGCTATATATGAAACCTAGGGCATAAAACCTTGATTAAATGTGCACACTATCTAACATGGGAAGAGTCCTTGTTGTTGTTAGTGTCTTGGCAAATTGACCAGTTTGGTGTCCTTGTCCTTAGCAAACTATAAGTTACTATATTTTATGGGAGGGTCATGTTCGACCTCACCATTCGAGCTGTTTGACAGTAGAATAATATGCTGCTTCCTCAGAATCTGGTAGAGTCTCCTTCACTGGAGAATTTTAAGCAGGGGCTGGATGACCATCTGTTGGAAGTGCTTTGATTGGTTAAAAACAGCAACCTTCTCAAGCCTCCATTAATTATTTGTTATGTATAGGCTTGCTTACTGCATTGTATATGTCTGTATTGCTTTTCAGTTTTCTTTAACCTCATTGTTGTGGGAGGGGCTGCAAACCATGTGACCAGGTCTGGGCATGTTCAAGACTCAGACTCCATTATAGATCTCAGTTTGCTTTGGGAAGTCTGTAGAGAAGTAAGCTTCAGACTTCAATGAAGAAACAGTTTATTTTGGACTTTAGTAAGAACAGTATCCTTGAGACTCCCTTAGACATTCTGACTAGACAGAGACTCTGATAGAACAGAGAAATACTTTGACTATGGACGATTGATTATGAGGAAGATGCCCTGTGTTACTTAGACAGAGAAACTACTTCAAATCTACTTGTAACTGGATTGATATGCAAAGTATCTGTATGAAGTTTATGAGTAAACCAACTATGTTACACACACAAACACACACGTATGTATGTATGTATGTATGTATGTAATGTTTGCTTGTGGGATTAACATAACTCAAAAACCACTGGACGAATTGACACCAAATTTGGACACAATACACCTCTCAGGCCAATGAGTGACCATCACTCATGAAAACACTAAAAAAAACACAGCAGAAAAGACTAAAAAAGCCAAAAAACAAAAAATGCAAAACAACGCATGTGCAAAACCACATATATACACAAACACACATATATACACAAACACACATATATACACACACAAAACACATATACACAGACTGGGCCACAGCAACGCGTGGCAGGGGACAGCTAGTGTGTGTGTGTATATATACACACACACATATACATACACACATGCACACACATACACACACGTGTGTGTGTGTGTTAGGTAAAGGTAAAGGTTTTCCCTGACATTAAATCTAGCTGTATTCGACTCTGGGGTTGGCGCTCATCTCAGTTTCTAAGCTGAAGAGCCAGCTTTGTCCGTAGATCCCTCCTAGGTCATGTGGCTGGCATGACTGCATAGAATGCCATTACCTTTCCGCAGAAGTGGTACCTATTGATCTATTCACATTTGCATGTTTTCGAACTGCTAGGTTGGCAGAAGCTGGGGCTTACAGCAGGAACTCACCCCACTCCCCAGATTCAAACCACCAACCTTTCGGTCAGCAAGTTCAGCAGCTCAGCAGTTTAACCCACTCTGCCATCAGCAGGCCCTAAAAATAAGTGCCCCCCCCCCCACCAAAAAAAAGAGGAGGAGGAGGAGGAACAAGTTAGATATTCATATATATGGGTGCTGGGCTACCACTCAAGTTGAATTGAGGCTGAATCTACACTGCCATGTAATCCAGATGTTCAAAGCAGATGATCCACTTTATCTTCTTTGAACTAGATTATATGAATCTACACAGCCATTTAATCCCGTTCAAAGCAGATAATCTGGATTTTATATGACAGTGTAGATGGGGCCTAAGTGTTACTTTTTAACCATTGTTAATTCCCATTGCTCATTAGAGTATTAAACAGATTAAAGAATTGTCTTTGATTTTTGCAATTCTTTTACATTTTGAATTTTGTTACTTTCTGTACATAAAAAAACTGGGATTGCAAAATGGACAAAACTGAATAAATACCCCTTTAAAATGTCCCTTTATAAGCACGTTTTAAAAGCCTACTTTCACCCTTTTAGCCAGCTAAATCCCATGGTTGGATGCAAAACCACGCTGTTTAAACATGGACAGTGTTGGACTATGAACAATTGGCTACTGGCTTCCGGGGGGGGGGGGGGGGGAAACAATTTTTGAGTTAATGTCAAAAATAGTATTCGTACCTGGCTTGTCAGAATTAAAATCATGCACATCAAATAGTTTAAGCAGCACCGCTGTAACACCTATAGCACCTTTGACACAACTCAGCACAATCTTTTGTCTGTCTTCACTTGTTAATTTTTCAGAGAAGTGCATGATTGCAAGAATTCTGATTCATTTGGCAGGCCAAGTTGAAGCAATGTGCCTATGCTCACATGTGATGAAGAGATAAGGACAAGCTCCCCTCGCCTGAGTGCACATTTTATGTTAAAGTTGTGAAACCTGCCAATCTATATAGAAATGGAATGGACAAAGCATGTGGAAGTCCCAATTGGTGCTTCTAGCTCGGTGCTTCCTGGGAGAGTCAAGTCTGTGTGATCCTGGGCATCTTCACAGAACCATCAACCTTCCATGGTGGCAATCACATACTCAGACATCAATAACTCATAATTCAAATGGCCCTCTGGGAGAAAGATGCATTAGCAGGAACTCTCCATTACTTTCCATCCTAAACATAATACATACTGATTGGATCAATGCTACTGTATTGTCTAATGCCTGAATACGTTGTTGCTATGTGTTTTTTTGGCAATCTCAGCACGGGGCATTTTTGGCAAGATTTGTTTAGCTGGATCACAAGGAAAGTGATCACATGAGCAAGAGTACCCCCATTGAAAATCTTTGGATTTCATGAGACAGAGCTGCGGAAAGCAGGGGAAAGTGGGAGATCATTTTCTTTGCATGTGGAATCATCTTCCTTACACTTCATGACATTCATCAGTGGTTGTTCAAGCTGTGAGTCCCCAGATGTTTTGGTCTTCAACCCCCATAAATCCTAAACCGCATTGAGTCGCCTGTTTGGGCTGAAAAATGCGGTATAGAAATAAAGCAAAAGCAAATAAAATAAAGAAAGAAATAAAGCAAAGCAAATAAAATAAAATAAATAAAGAAATAAAGAAATAAAGCAAAGCAAATAAAATAAATAAATAAATAAACAGCTGGTAAACTGGCTGGGATTTCTGGGAGTTGTAGGTCAAAATACCTGGGGACCCACAGCTTGAGAACCACTGCATTAAATACTACTGAGCCACCCACTTAAGAAATGGCCATCTACTGTGTTCCTCACATAATGTAGGGTAGGGTAGAGATATCTTGGCATTTAAAAAGCATTGCAAAGAGTTATATTTTTAGACACTTTCTAAGATGGTTCGTAAATGGCTTTTTTTACTAATTATCTAGATAGAGATGGGCAAAAAGGCCAATTCTGTTATGTGATGGCATTCGTCATTTTCAGCTTTAAAACGACACGGTATAAAATGTTGAGGCTTTATTTGGGAAATAAAATCTCCAAACACTGAACACCAAATGTGATTGGAATGAGGCTTCTGTGTGTAAAAGCCCAAAAACAAAAGCTGCACCAAGCTGGAATTTTTTGCTGGCCGAAAAACCTTATGAAAGTACTCTGGCCACCACCAAACTTAAAAGCACTGGCAAGCCCTTGGCATACTTGAAGTAACTTAAGCAAGAGAGAGTTGGATTAGGACTCAGGCTTGTGTTCTGAGGTAACACTAAAAGATTGTTCTTTAAAATCTATGCTGCCACCATTAGTCTCTTGTTTGCTGCAGGAAGCTGCTTTTAAAACTTCACCCACAGAGGCACACGTGAGGCAGATGTTGTGAACAACAAAACAATGATGTTTATTTAAGAGAACTTGAACAAATCAGGTATAAAGCTTAACTGTTTCAAAGTATTGGCATAAAAGTGTGTGGTTATGTTAAGCAGTTCAGACTTAGTTACACAAGAATACTTCTCTCTCCCTCCACAGAATTTACTGACAGGATTTCCTCTCTGAAAGTAAACTCCTCCACAGATAGTCCTACCCTGGATCTATCTCCTCGCTCCTCCACCAGCTATCTCCCTAATGGCTGTAGAAATCTATTCACTAGCTATCTCTGCTAGCCAACGGACAAATTTTCAGGCCTCTCTCACTAACCCTTCACCACTCCTAACTCCTAGCTCCTTCTCCTTTGACAGCCATAGTCAATCTCCTTTGACACTGACAGGGTTTTAAAACCTTCCCTTAAAGCAGCGGTTCTCAACCGGGGGGTCGCAACCCCCCGGGGGGTCGTTTGGCCATTTTGGAGGGGTCACGAGGCTGCCTCGAGGCAGCCGAGGGCTCCTTTGCGCAAGCCCTCTCTGGGCTCCGTCGCAGCCTTGCCATTTGGCGAGGCCGCGGGGGAGCCCAGGGCTCGGGTGAAGGCTGCCTCGGCTCTCTTGTGGCCTCACCAAATGTCAAGGCCACGAGGCAGCTTATGGCTCCTTTGCGCGAGCCCTCCCTTGATTGTGGGCTGGATTCAGAGTGCTCTTTGATTGTAGGTTAACTATAAATCCCAGCAAATGCAACTCCCAAATTTCAAGGTTTATTTTCCCCAAACTCCACCAGTGTTCACATTTGGGCATATTGAGTATTTGGGTCAAGTTTGGTCGAGATCCATCATTGTTTGAGTCCACAGTGCTTTTGGAGGTAGGTGAACTACAATTCCAAAACTCAAGGTCCATGCCTGCCAAACCCTTCCAGTATTTTCTGTTCATCATGGGAGTTCTCTGTGCCAAGTGTGGTTCAATTCCATCATTGGTGGAGTTCAGAATGTTGTCTGAGTGTAGGTAAACTATAAATCCCAGCAACTACAACTCCCAAATGCCAAAATCAATCCCCCCCCCCCTCCAATCCCACCAGTATTCAAATGTGGGCGTATCGGGTATTTGTGCCAAATTGGATCCAGTGAATGAAACTACATCCTGCATATCAGATATTGACATGGGAATTCATAACAGTAGCAAAATTAGTTATGAAGTAGCAATGAAAATAATGTTATGGTTGGGGGTCACCACATTGTTTGAGTCCACAATTCTCTCTGGATGTAGGTGAACCACAACTTCAAAACTCAAGGTCAATGGCCACCAAACCCTTCCAGTATTTTCTGTTGGTCAAGGGATATCTGTGTGCCAAGTTTGTTTCAATTACATCGTTGGTGGAGTTCAGAATGCTCTTTGATTGTAGGTTAACGATAAATCCCAACAACAATACCGCTGAGCTGCTGAGCTTGTTGACCGAAAGGGCGCAGGTTCAAATCCTGGAAGCGGCATGAGTTTCCGCTGTCAGCCCCAGCTTCTGCCAACTTAGCAGTTCAAAAACAGGCAAATGTGAGTAGATCAATAGGTACTGCTCTGGTGGGAAGGTAACGGTGCTCCCTGCAGTTATGCTGGCCACATGACCTTGGAGGTGTCTACGGACAACGCTGGCTCTTTGGCTTAGAAATGGAGATGAGCACTACACCCAAGTCAGACATGACTGGACATAATGTCAGGGGAAAACCTTTATCTACAACTCCCAAATGACAAAACCAGTACACCCCCAACCCCATCGGTATTCAAATTTGGGTGTATCGGGTAATTGTGCCAAATTTGATTGGGGGGTCACCACAACATGAGGAACTGCATTAAGGGGTCACGGCAATAGGAAGGTTGAGAACCACTGTCTTAAAGTCATTTTTTTTCTTTTGCCAAGTTAAGCTCCGCCCACTCTCTCTCTCAACCAATCACTAACTTCCCTCATTTCCCTCCAAATCTGCTCTTTCTAAACACGCCCTCTTCAGGAAATGAGTAACTAAAATGGATTCCCCGGCACCCTTTCCAAAATGGCTGCCAAACTTCTTGGGCCTACTTTTCTAGGCTTTTCCTAGCCTAACAGGTAGGGAATTCACTACACACAGTTACGTAATTTGTGGGAGGAGCCGAAATACTCCTTTGAGAAAAGGCTCCACCATTACCTTTTGCTCTCGGAAAAGGGAAACTAGAGCAAAATGTGCTAAAGCAGCATGTCCCTCCTGCAAAGACAAAGTTTTTGCATTTTAATAAACATTTCCCGTGTGTTTATGATAGAACCAATTAGGAACTGACATTTATTATGCTATTATCGTAATCTACTCTTCCAAACACTTGACATGTTAAGTGGAATGAAGTCTACAGTGTGCGATTCCACCTTTAAAGAAGATGGAGAATTTATTTACCCCCATCACACAGGATCACCTCCTCCTGCCTCTAGCTGAACCATGCATAGAGGAGACACAAGGCTTCCTTCTTAAGGCAGACACCACTTCTCTGGGCTCCTTTTCTTTCCCTCCCAATCTCCTTACTCACGAGCACTAGAACTTACTGTAATTGGTAAATAAGAAGGGAAAACAAAGTTACAAAGCCAGCAGTAGCGCAATTTCAAAAGCCAAGATTACTATCAAGGAGAAATGACAAAAAATTGAAGTGGTGATATCTTAGATTTGTGGTTTTCCTAATCAATTAGCAGGATTTTGGGAGAGAAATTGCTATGTTCAGTTGGAGACCAACTACAGGAATGCCCGTTGCTCTATGTCACTTTTTTACATGTCAGGAGTGACTTGAGAAACTGTAAGTCACTTCTGGTGTGAGAGAGTTGGCTGTCTGAAAGGCCATTGCCCAGGGAACACCCGGATCTTTTACCATCCTGTGTGAAGGTTCTCTCATGTCCCTGCATGGGAAGCAGGAGCTGGCAGACGGGAGCTTACTCTGCTCCCCATATTCGAATTGTCAACCTTTTGGTCAGCAGTCAAAGGTTTGACCTATTGTGCCATAGGCAGAGGCGGCCCTAGGATATATATTTTTTCTGTTCGTCGTGGGAGTTCTGTGTGCCATATTTGGTTCAATTCCATCATTGGTGGAGTTCAGAATGCTCTTTGATTGTAGGTGAACTATACATCCCAATAACTACAACTCGCATATGTCAAGGTCTATTTTTCCCCAAGAGTGCCTCAAGAGCACCCCTGGGAAAAATGAACTATACTGCAAAGGCTTACTTTGCGTAATGGGTTGAGCCGCCCCTGGCCATAGGGGTCCACTCCATGTCAGTGAAGCAATTCAATGTGGGAAAATTTGACAGATCCCATTTCATGTATTTTCCCCTGCTTTCTCCCATTTCCGCATGAATCATGCGCTCAGAAGACAATTTCTTCCCATTTCCTGTCTCCCTTGTTTCTTACACTTCAGAGACAGTTCTCAGACAAAGCAGCTCAGGGAGAGGCAGAAGTCCCCTTGTGTCGTAGGATGGGATCTGAGTTGCTTCATCTATGAACTGTGGAAACGGGATGCGGGGAAGGATGGATTGGCATGTGATTAGGTCCTTTCCCTACTGTTAGAGAGTGCCATAAAGGTGTCTACCAGGTGTGGTTCCCAAATCTCGGACCCATGGCTAGTGCTGTCCAAAATTGTGACAAATCACACACTAAAACAGTGTTTCTCAACCTGGGGATTGGGACACCTGGAGGCAGGCATGTAGCCAGGGGAAGGTGGGGGGGCTTCAGCCCCCCCCCCTGAAATTCTCATGGTGGTCCGCAAGAAGGCCTTACTGGTGCATTATTTAAACTGTTATGTTTATTCATATCATGATCTGATCACTATACTCAATATATCCCATACGCATGGGGGTATTGGGATAAAGATACAAAAGGTTTGCTAGGGTAGACCCTACTTCACTCAGACTCAGCTCCCCCCGAATCAAACTCAACCCTCCCCCCTCCCGAATCAAAATCCTGGCTACAGGCCTGCCTGGAGGGGTCGCGAGGGGGTATCATAAGGGTCACCAAAGACCACCAGAAAGCACAGTATTTTCTCTTCGTCACGGGGTTTCTGTGTGGGAAGTTTGGCCCAATTCTATCGTTGGTGGAATTCAAGGGGCTCTTTGATCGTAGGTGAACTATAAATCCCAGCAACTACAACTCCCAAATATCAAGGACTATTTTCCCCAGGAATTCAAGGGACTCTTTGATCGTAGATGAACCATAAATCCCAGCAATTACAACTCCCAAATATCAAGGACTATTTTCCCCAAACTCCACCAGTGTGCGCATTTCGCCATATTGAGTATTTGTGACAAGTTTGGTCCAGATCCATCATTGCTTGACTCCACAGTGCTTTCTGGGTGGAGGTGAACTACAACTCCCAAACCCAAGGTCAATGCCCGCCCAACTCTTCCAGTATTTTCTGTTGGTCATGGGAGTTCGGTGTGCCAAGATTGGTTCAATTCCATCGTTGCTGGAGTTCAGAATGCTCTTTGATTGTAGGTGAACTCTAAATCCCAACAACTACAACTCCCAAATGACAAAATCAGTACCCTCCAACCCCACCAGTATTCAAATTTGGGCATATTGGGTGCCAAATGTGAATGAAAATACATCTTGCATATTGGATGTTTAAATTAGGATTCATAACACTACAAAATTAGTGTTATGATGTAGCAACAAAAATAATTTGATGGTTGGGGGTCACCATGACATGAGGAACTGTATCAAGGGAAGGTTGAGAAACTCTACGCTAGAGCAACCAAACCCCCTTACTTGGTCACAGGATGGAATATTTTTTGGCTGGCTTAGACTTTCCTTGCTTCTCCTCTAAAAAAAGCATAATGCAGTTTGTTAGTAACATGCCATCCTCACTGAAGGAAGCAGAAAAGAAAGTGGGTTGTCAGGTCAGGATCAAAAGCACAAGCGGAATATGTCTTTCAAGAACATAAAAATTGCAACAAAGGCTCTGGTGAGGTCCTGGTGACATCATTTCCAACCAATCCTGTATCATCTTTCGCAGAGGATCTGAGTATTACATTTCCAAAGCATAACATGCAAACCAATTTCCGGTAGGAACTCACACATGTAACAGGATTACACATCTAACAAAGAGAGGAGCTTGAAACTCTAGGCAAGGGATTTAGCTAATGTTACTTTCAGGAACGAAAAGGGCTATTGTTTTAAGGCAGATGAGGTAACTGTTCTAAGGAGGAGGAAGCCTTTACTTCTAAGACTAGAAAAGTACAGCCTCTCTGCAGCAAGATGGTGTTTCTGGTGAGCAAATCAGAATATGCTTGCCATTTTTGGCCCTAAACACTAGCTCAATTAAAATAACAAATAATCTGTGGCATCTCAATGACCAATGATGACAGTATGGCATAAGGTAATACTCTGAAGGTAGCAGATGCTATGTGATCGTGGAAGTGAAGCAGGATCATCCCTGGTTAATACTTGAATAGGAGAGCACCAATGAGTATTAAGTGCTGAATGACTATATTTAAGAGGAAGAGACTGGCAAAACCACCTCTGAGTACTCCTTGCCTAAGGGAACCTAATTAAATTAATGGGGTCGCCATAGGTTGACAGGAAAGCACAAACACAAGCTTGTGTTAACTCTATCATACAGTATATGATGCCTGACAGCTCCAAATACCCTTTCATACCTTTGAAAAAGTAGAATCCAGAAAGCATATAGCATAAGAAGTGAGTTTGCCCTTCCAGTGTTGTTGTTGTTTTAACTGATGGACACAGTTCTCCACCTAGAAATCAAGACAATGAAGTAATTTTACTTTTTTTGACTGTATATATTTTTATTTGAATTTGTAGTATCATGAACTGTTATCTTTAATGTAGCGAATATGTAAGTCACAAAAATAGTAGTCCTGCAGAAGGCTGCATGGAAGTCAAGAGACTGGATTTGTGTTTTTTTTATAGTGTTTTGGTTGTTTTTTTTCTTTTCTCTTTTCTCTCTCTCCATTTTTGATAGTGTATACACTTTTTTCCCTCTTTCTTTTCCTACTTTCCTATTACCATATTGTTCTCCCACTTTATATGTAAGTCTTCAGATCACTCCCTAACCCAAACCCCCTTGTATCCTTTATACTAAATGCAATAAACATTATATTTTAAAAAAAGAATTTGACAGAAATAAAATCTATATAAATAGAAATGTAATGTACGTTACATCTATATCTATAAATTTCCTACTGGCGTCCAACGGGGAAGCAAAACTCTAAAACCCCTCCACAAAACTCCACCAAAATTGCCATGCCCCAAGGACAACCCACTAGGTACAAACTAATCCAGTTAGAAATCAAAACAACACAACCACACACAGAAAAAACGGCAAAACAACTGAGCATGCGCAAATATGAACACAGATGGAGTTTGAGGGAAATAGACCTTGACATTTGGGAGTTGTAGTCACTGGGATTCAGAGTTCACCAACACTCAAAGAGCATCYTGAAYCYCACCAAYRACAGAATTGSGGCARAMATGCCACACTGAACCCCCATGACCAACAGAAGATACTCAAGTTTACACACAAGCATAAAGAAGGGGGAGGAAGGAGGGATGCCAGAGAGAGAGAGARAGAGTGAAAGAGGGAAAGAGGGCGAGTGAAGGAAGGAAGAGAGGCCAGGCAGAGACTTCAAAACTCTTACTAAAGGCCACAGCAASGCGTGGCAGGGCACAGCTAGTTACTCATAAAAAAACACTGAAAAACACAGGAGAAGAGACTTTAAAAGCCAAAAAACAAAAATACATCTATATAAATAAAAATGTAATGTTCGTTTGTGRAATTAACAGAACTYAAAAACCACTGGATGAATTGACACCAAATTTGGACACAAGACACCTAACAACCCAGTGTATATCATTCACTCCAAAAATTGCTTTTGTCATTTGGGAGTTGTAGTTGCTGGGATTTATATTTCACCTACAATCAAAGAGCATTCTGAACCTCACCAACGATGGAATTGAACCAAATTTGGCACACAGTTCTCCCATGACCAATAGAAAATACTGGAAGGGTTTGGTGGGCAGTGTCCTTTGGTTTTGGAGTTGTAGTTCACCTACATCCAGAGATCACTGTAGACTCAAACAGTGATGGATCTGGACCAAACTCTACACGAATACTCAATATGCCCAAATGTGAACACTGGTGGAGTTTGGGGGAAATAGAATCTTGACATTTGGGAGCTGTAGTGCTGGGATTTATAGTTCACCTACAATCACAGAGCATTCTGAACACCACCAACGACAGAATTGGGCCAAACCTCCCACACAGAACCCCCATGTGGGCCACAACAACACGTGGCAGGGGACAGCTAGTCTATATAAATAAAAATGTAATGTTCGTTTGTTGGATCAACTCAAAAACCACTAGACAAATTGACACCAAATTTGGACACAAGACACCAGCAGGCCAACGAGTGACCATCACTCATAAAAACACTGAAAAACACAGGAGAAGATACTTTAAAAGCCAAAAAAGCAAAAATACATTTCTATATAAATAAATATGTAATGTTTGTTTGTGGGATTAGCATAACTCAAAAACCACTGGATGAATTGACACCAAATTTGGACCCAATACACCTACCAGGCCAACAAGTGACCATCACTCATAAAAACACTGAAAAACACAGGAGAAGAGACTTAAAAAGCCAAAAAAAATTACAACACATGCGCAAAACCACATATATACACAAACACACATATACACATATTCATAAATATATACACATACATATAAATATGTATACACACACAAACACATATACACATACTGGGCCATAGTAACACTTGGCAGGGTACGGCTAGTCATATATAAATATATACTTGTCCCAACAAAATTTCGTAATAATATACAGATAATGAAATAATTTTACAATTTCTCCTCAGACACACGGTGAATAAACCATGAGCCAAGCTTGGGCTATCTTCTTAATCTGAGTTAGGCTAGATCTACACTGCCATATAAAATCCAGATTATCTGATTTGAATTGGATTATATGGCAGTGTCGACTCGTATAATCCAATTCAAAGCAGATAATGTAAATTATCTGCTTTGATAATCTGGATTATATGGCAGTGTAGATTCAGACATAGAGACCTTTGATAGTGTCCTGCTGAAAAATCACCCATTCCTCAGCTTCCATGTTCCCCAAAGATCCCAGATTGAAGTCCACCCTCCCACAGCTGCAGTCCAGTCCCAAGCAACATAAATTCTTATCTATTTGTTTCCCTCTGTCTTGGTTATTACATACCATCTGAGTGTTCAACCATCCTGTCTAGACAGAGGGAGTCTGTGCCTTAAGGCCAGGGAAAGATCCCAAGAGCCACAGGCATGTCTCAAAAAGTCAAATCTTAACCATGCGCTCTTACCGGACTGGTTTAGAGAAGTATGAGTTCTCACAATGTAGGCCCTTGGGAATATTTTTGGGATTTGCCAGTTGTCAGTCCCACTCAGTTCAGTCTTTTTTTTTACTGTGTCCATTGTAATTTCTTGAATTTGCCCTAGGACACTAGCATGGCTTCCTGAAATGATCCTATGGTCTGAAGGGCTAATATTGTCATCTCTGAATTTTTGAAACATTATTCTGAGAGTTATAATGTTATAGTGCAAAAATGCCATTTCATGGTATACAGTAGCCCTGTAAACCCTTAAAAGTTAAAAAGAAAAGATAAAAAAATGAGTTTTTCTTTCAAAATGTCCCTGCTAAGCCATGGATATCTGCTGGGTCACTTTTGGTCAAAGCACACTCTCTCAGCCTCAAAGGAAGATAAAGGCCAGAAAACACTGTGAGTGATTTGCCATAACTCAGAAACTACTTGAAGACACAAAACAACAGTTTATCTGAGGCTGGATCTACATTGCTCTATATCCCAGGATCTGATCCCAGATTATCTGCTTTGAACTGGATTATATGAGTCTACACTGCCGGATAATCTGGGATTAGATCCTGGGATATAGTGTAGATGAAGCCTGTGTTTTAAAAGGGAGAGAGAAACCAATTTAAGAGTGTGAATAAAATCTTGCAGTTGATGCTTGGAATTGCTAAGATTCATTTACTTCATCCCTATGTATACACTCAAGGTGCCACTTTTATTGTCTCAGCTGAACTGAGGAACTGGGAGAAAATGGTGTTTCGGAACTAGTATAGTAGCAAAGAAGACTTTTTTGTGTTTTGTTTGAAATGTCAAACCTGTCAACGGAGAGGGAAAAACCTGGCAGTGGATCCTCTTTCATAGGGCAACGTAGAAGTAGTTCTCTTCCAGATTGTACCTTATGTACACATGGAAACACAGTGCCTACACAAGAGAGATTGGAAAAGCTTCTCTTTTTATTCCAGAAATGAACTTGCTGCTGGCTAGAGGATTCTGGGAGCTTTATTTAAACAACAAAAATTGTCCAAGCTCTACCCGTCCACTGGGAACTGGGCCATGAGACCTTCTTGCTAGAGCTGTCCATCATTGCTGGAAGGCTGAAACTCAAGGGAAGTTACTGTTTCATCACTGCCAACTTGATTTCCATATGAAAGCCATTTTGATGTAGCTACAAACCTGCTTGGAAGTCTAGTTCAGGCCTTAACACATTGTGTACCGAGTCTTTCTACCCTTGTGTTGTGTAGAAGATGTGGCCAGAGGACACTGGACCACCTGAAATAATAATAATAATAATAATAATAATAATAATAATAATAATAATCCTTTATTTATACCCCGCTACCATCTCCCGAAGGACTCGGTGTGGCTTACAAGAGGCCGAGCCCAAATACATCAATAAAGCAGCAACAACAGCAATACAGACAATAAATAAACTCATAAACAAAGCAATAAACAGTAACAATAACACCACGACGCATTAAAAACCTATGGCAGGGCCGAATGTAATAATTAAAATTTTAAAAATGCTGGGCATGACAAGGTGACATATTACTAGGATAGGTGTTTGGAGAGAGATGGAGCGAGCAGACAATCCTAGATCATTAGTAAAGTGCAATTAGGGACATGTTGCTTAGGGTTTCCTTATTCTGGGAAGGCACACTGGAACAACCACGTTTTCAGGCTCCTCTTTAAGACTGCCAGAGTTGGGGCATGCCCAATGTCCTTGGGGAGCGAGTTCCAGAGTTGAGGGACCACCACCGAGAAGGCCCTGTCCCTCATCCCCACCAATCGCGCTTGAGATGGAGGTGGGATCGTGAGTAGGGCATCTCCAGATGAACGAAGAGATCGTGTGGGTTCATACACAGAGATGCGGTCACGCAGGTAGGCGGGTCCCAAACCTGAAATGTATCCAGGTCTATAGAATTGAGATGTAGAGACACTTGGGTACAAAGATGACTATTGTCCTTTCAAACACATCAGTCTGTTCAATTCCTCAAGACATCATGAAAGGAGGGATTGCTCCAATCCCAAAACGTTGCTATGGATGCAAAAATAGAAAACTTGAATCCTTAGCTTCTATTGCTACGCCAGAATTTTCTGCACAGATTTGATCACATGAGACATAGTTGTTATAGAAATTCAAAGCCATGGGTCTCGGATTGATGAATAGGTCTGAGAACATGGGTATCCCATTGCCAAGGAGACAAGAGTAGATGTGTATCTGCTTGCAGGCAGTCTCTTATCCCCAGGGAAAATAGGAGTAATAGGCTTGCCAGGGACATCTGAGACTACAGATCCATTGTCACAGTAGAGCCTCAGGCTTCTATTACATCTCGTATAAGCTATAGTCTTCAAATCACTTAACCTGAGGTTGTATCACTAGAGTCACAGGGGATAGTTGATTTAACAACATCAGCCATGATGTGTCTGGGATCTGAGATATATTGCTTAGCCTGAAGGATGTTCTGATCCAGGGCCCCAGGAAGAGCTGGCTGTACCACTTTTCACATTGAGATGACAAATGTTGAAGATTGGGGAGTTGGCAGAGCTATGTGTGCCAAGCAATTTTGTGCCAATGCACTTGAGCCAGCCCTCAAGTGCGTTGGAGATGTTATCTTGTTTTCAATGCTGAAATAAGACTCACCTACCCATTTGGTTAACTTTTGTGTTTGGAAGGGAAGGAGGGAGAATAGGTGCCATCTTGTTTTCCTTTTCAGACAGGGGGAAAGGAGAGGGGGAGATCTTGGCTTCCCAATCTTTTTCTCCGCGTTATTGTCCATGTTGATCAATATGATTTCTTCGTTAATCCCAACGGCTTCGGTTTCTAAGTATTTGTTTCATCTTCTTCTCCCACATATGTCCCTAGTTTGTATTTAGTATCAGGTTTTTCATAAATTCTTCGAACTTCTGCCAATCAGTTTTCCTTATAGGTATTCCTGTGTAGTCTTTCAGATAGAAAGTCAATTTATCCATATCTTTTATTTCCCATATTTTATTTACCCATTCCTCTTCAGTCGCCACATCTTTTAATTTCCATTTCCTGGCATACGTTATTCTGGCCGCAGTCGTCAAATATGTAAACAAAATATCTTCGTTTTCTTCAAGCTTCAAATCTTCATCAAAGCTTCAAATCTTCAGGGAGAAAAGAAGTACCCAATAGAGTTTTCCCTGATTTTCCAATAAAAAGTCTCACCAAGTTGAAGAAAATGCCACCGAGTTGCCTTTATTTCATCCCAGCTGGTATAGATATCAAGCTGCAATCCTTTGCCAAAAACTGATATTTTTGCAAGGCAGAAAGTACATTTTTATAGAGAAAACAGTACTGTAAGGTTCAAACCTCCTGCTCCCGCCCCCTCTTGCTGGCTTCACACTGATTGGTGGGTGTAATCAGCTGGAGGGGAGGTGCGGCTGGCTTTGCCGTATCACGGCCAATCAAGGAGCCAGCGCCGCTTTTGCCTTTCGGTCAATGAGGGATGAGGAGGCGGTCCAGGTGGGAAACAAAGAACCGGAATGAAAGAGATGAGTGGATTTAAATGGCTTAATGGTTGTCCAATTGCTGGCGATAACTCCAAGAGTCCTCAAGCTACCCTTTTGTATTGTTCCAAGTATATGAAATAAACATCTTGGTCTGGTGTGGATGCCAGACCCCGGCAATCCTTAGTCCTGGATATGGAATCAATTGATGATATCTTGTCTTGGGTTTTGGCCAAGGGGATGAAGACAATGGGTGAGGCAGTTGGGGCACCCAAATCCTCCCGAAGGCAGGATGTAACCTTTGTGAAGAATGATTATATCACCATGGGGCACATCCTTCAAGTGGCCATGCTCCGAAGCCTGGAGGTGTGTGCCTATTGTATTGCCCATGCAAGAGGTTTCTGTTGAGTCCAGTCAGGGGATTATCTATCCCAGGAAATAAAAAGATTTTCCTGAGATCTTTGGTATGCTGGGGTCATGAAGAGGTGGCATTTCATATTTTATACAAACACATATATGGGGTTCATAAGGCATACATTCATAAAGAGGGGGAAAGAAATAATATCAACCCTCCCCACCCCCACCCAGAATCTATCTCATAAAGTATGGAGAGCATAATATTTTTTTCTTGGCTAACCTTTAGCCTGGCTATGTAAATGTTTCTCAGCTCAAAAGGGAGTCCCTTTTGT
Organism: Anolis sagrei ordinatus; assembly: GCF_025583915.1. Lineage (NCBI taxonomy): Eukaryota > Metazoa > Chordata > Lepidosauria > Squamata > Anolidae > Anolis > Anolis sagrei. The sequence continues at coordinate 146,987,797 of NW_026845477.1, read as the reverse complement.
TTGTGAGTAGTTGACTGAGATGGGAAACCAACTGGAGAGTCGTTAATTCTCTAGCCCAGTTGTGTCTCAGATGGAAAAAGTTAAATAACTTTTGTGGCATGGTTTTCAGTAATAAATTTATTACCTTCTGCTATATATGAAATATAGGGCATAAAACCTTGATTAAATGTACACACTATCTGACATGGGAAGAGTCCCTGTTGTTGTTAGTGTCTTTGCAAATTGGCCAAGACTTGATCCCTATTGTCCAGCCTGATGTCCTTGTCCTTAGCAAAACTATAAGTTACTATCGCTTATGGGGGGTGGAGGGGGGGGGTCATGTTCGACTTCAGTGTCAAACTGCATCAATTCTATAGTGTAGATGTGCCATATCTTGTGTGTGAGAGAAGAACAAACCTTTCTTTTACTTCAAGCAATAAAGGTGCACATGCTCCGAAAGGAAACTATGCTTTCTTTCAGTAAAAGTATTGCTTCCACCTGTGGAAATTTAACTGATTAATCAATTCATTCTTCACGCAAAAGTCCTAATTAAAAATGTTTGTTGAATGTTCCTAATCTAGTGACAACTTTGGTAAAATTTATTTCAGGTGTACTATTAGAAAGCGCAGAAATGTATGTGAATTTCCAGTGGGATCTGGAGCTTAATTTCCCTTGGCAACCTGACTTCCCACTGTGCCCTTGCAGCCAAGGAAACAAAGGTTTGTGATCACAGGCCATTAGGGATCAAAGACTGAGAGCCACATAAACAGGCCACAGACGGGGCCTCTGGCAAAGGGTACAGTGAGGGCCGGCAGCATCTACTCTCTTTCAAAAGCCAGAGCCAGGAGATAGCCAAGATCAATATATTGAATGGGAATTACAAGGGTGAGAAGAGCAAGCCTAATGCAGGGTATTTAAGAAAATCAATTGGTATTGATGGGTCCAAGAAGCACAGCCAGCTCTGGCTCAGCTGCCATAAGCAATTCCCCAGCAATACAGGCTCAGCATGGACACAGGGGATAAGCCAAACCTTTGTAGCAGTGTATTGTAACAAGGTTAGCATGCCCCTGAGGCTGTGTGTACTTTCTGTCCTTCTGCTGTGCTGGAGATTATTCTGTACATGAGTGACACATTAATACTTATATAGAGAGCTTGACAAAGTAACTTCTCCCAGAACCCCAGTGTACTAGTGGATTTGTGTGAGTTATAGTCTAAAAATTAATTTTCTTAGGTTTTATCAAAGTGATCTCCCTTTGTGCAAATGTCTGCCTGGAGGGACAGGCCATCTAGTATATTATGCATATCATAATAGAACACTGTTTTTGTTGTGTGCCTTCAGGTCAATCTAGGCCAGTGGTTCTCAACCTTCCTAATGCCGCGACCCCTTAGTACAGGTCCTCATGTTGTGGTGACCCCCAACCATAACGTTATTTTCGTTGCTACTTCATAACTGTAATTTTGCTACTGTTAAAATAGTCATAGAGTTGGAAGAGACCTCATGGGCAATCCAGTCCAACCCCCTGCCAAGAAGCAGGAAAATTGCATTCAAAGCACCCGACAGATGGCCATCCAGCCTCTGTTCAAAGCTTCCAAAGAAGGAGCCTCCACCACACTCGACGAAATTTGGCACAAATACCCGATATGTCCTAATGTGAATACTGGTGGGGTTGGGGGCTGGATTGATTTTATCATTTGGGAGGTATAGTTGCTGGGATTTATAGTTAACTTGCAATCAAAGAGCATTCTGAACTCCACCAATGATGGAATTGAACCAAACTTGGCACCCAGAATTCCCATGACCAACAGAAAATACTGGAAGGGTTTGTTGGACATTGACATTGAGTTTTTTTGGAATTGTAGTTCACCTACATCCAGAGAACACTGTGGACTCAAGCAATGATGGATCTTGATCAAACTTGGCACAAATCCTCAATATGCCCAAATGTGAACACTGGTAGAGTTTGGGGAAAATGGACCTTGCCATTTGGGAGTTGTAATTGTTGGGATTTATAGTTCACCCACAATGAAATAGCATTCTGAACCCTGCCAATGATAGAATTGGACCAAACTTTCCACACAGAACCCCCATGACCAACAGAAAATACTATGTTTTCTGATGGTCTTTCGCGACCCCTCTGACACCGCCTCACGACCCCCACGGGGGTCCCGACCCCCAGGTTGAGAAACACTGATCTAGGCCAACCATAAAGGGAACATATTACTGGTACTTGGTTTTCTTGGGAAAATGTTGTTCAGAAGTTTGCCATTGCCTTCATCTGAAGCTAAGAGGGTGTGACTTGTCGCAGGTGGTAGCCAGTCTTTATTTCTTGGCCAGCATGTTACAATCGTGGGAACCTAAATACCTTAATGGCACCAGATCCTGAAAGTTAAGCAAGGTTAGTACTTGAATGGTAGACCACCAATGAATGTCAGCTGTTGTAAGCTACGTTTCTACATCGAAGAAATGAGAAAAAAAACACTTCTATTACTTGTCTAAGGCAGGATCTATACTGGCCTAAATCCCAGGACTTGATCTCAGATTATCTGTTTCGAACTGGATTGTATGAGTCTACATTGCCATATAATCTGGGATAAGGAGATAATTCTTTATTTATTACGTTTATTTAGTCTAACCCCTACTTTACTTTATTCATAAGTGATATTATTTGATTTCATGTTTTGCTTTGATTGTTGTTTATTTGATTGTTTGCTTTGATTGTTGTTTGCTTTGATTGTTGTCTACACTGCCATATAATCTGGGCTAAGGAGATAATTATTTATTATGTTTATTTATTCTCACCCCTTATTTTACTTTATTCATAATTGATATTGACTTATTTGATTTAATGTTTTGCTTTGATTGTTGTTTATGTGTTTATTGGCACTGAATGTTTGCTATTGTTATTTCTGTAATGTCCTGTGTCCCTTTGGGGAGATAGGGTGGGTTATAAATTTATTATTATTATTATTATTATTATTATTATTATTATTATTATTATTATTCTGACACAAAAACACAGTATGTCAGCAAATGAGATAAATATGCTGGATTTCGTATAACAAAATCACAAGTTGAACACTTCCCAAGCGTCTAGGACTATGTGATGTATTTTCGAACGATGCGCGTATATCCTTTTGCTGTTAACAGATCGTGATTTTGTCAATGTTTATTGTTTCCAAATGCCGGCTGAGATCTTTTGGCAGGGCACCTAGTGTGCCAATGACCACTGGGCCCACCTGGACTGGTTTATGCCAGAGCCTTTGCAGTTTGATTTTGAGGTCTTGATAACGGCTGAGTTTTTCCTGTTGTTTTTCCTCAATGTGGGTGTCACCTGGTATGGCAACATCAATAATCCAAACTTGTTTCTTTTCCACAATCGTGATGTCTGGTGTATTGTGTTCCAAAGCTTTGTCAGTCTGGATTCGAAAGTCTCACAGTATTTTTGCACGTTCATTTCCCACTACCTTATTATTATTATTATTATTATTATTATTATTATTATTATTATTATTATTATTATTGTCTTTATTTGTACCCCGCTAGCATCTCCCGAAGGACTCGATGCGGCTTACAAAGGCCAAGGCCTCAATAAAACAACAATATAACAAATACACATAAACCAAAAGCAAATCAAAACATTAAAGCAATAACAGTGTGCAGTAAAAACAGTACACCGTAACACAATAAAAACTAGGCTGGGCCAAATGTAATGGGTACAGATTTGATCCCAGATTACCTTTGCAGGTTTATGATCCCACCAGTTCTTTACTACTGGCAGGTGGTACTTGTCAGTATTATTACTATTACTGTTGTTGTTGTTGTTATTGTTATTTGAAACACAACAAGATAAATCCACATCACACAAGATCACTCTGCTGGCTGTTGTATTGGATCACACGTCAGACACTCACGTGTCTAGGACTGTGTGATGTATCGGCGAATAATGTGTGCAGATCCCAGTAAGGTGGCCTTTTGCAGCTAACAGATGGTAATTTTGTCAGCGCCGATTGTGTTTAAGTGCAGGCCAAGGTCTTTAGGCACTGCACCCAGTGTGCCGATCACCACTGGGACCACTTTGACTGGCTTGTGCCAGAGTCTTTGCAGTTCAATCTTTAAATCCTCATATCGTGAGCTTTTCCAGTTGTTTCTCTTCAATCCTGCTGTCTCCTGGGATTGCAACATCAACGATCCATATTTTGTTTTTTAACATGATTGTGAGTATTGTGCTCCAAACTACTACTACTACTTCTTCTTCTTCTTCTTCTTCTTCTTCTTACGGATCGGATCCTGGGATATAGGGCAGTGTATATCCAGCCTAAGAAAGCCCTGTGAAATTAATAGAGTTGTCACACATCAAAAAGTGACTTCAAGGAACATTCATACAGCAGACAAGAGTCCTTTGTCTCACCCTGGTCATTCCTCAGATATATAAACCCTTTTTCCTAGTTCCAACAGACCTCACTACCTCTGAGGATGCTTGCCATAGATGCAGGCGAAACGTCAGGAGAGAATGCCTCTAGGACCATGGCCATATAGCCCGAAAAAACCTACAACAATCCAGTGATTCCGGCCATGAAAGCCTTCGACAATACAACATTCATATGTTATAATCCAAACTGTTATGAGGCAGTGGCATGTGACCATCTGACTGATTTACTGAGGCCTCTTCTACACTGCTCTATATCCAAGGATCTGATCCCAAATTATCTGATTTAAATTAGATTATATGAGGACCCTTCCAGACAGGCCCTACATGCCAGGGTCTGATCCCAGGTTTTCTGCTTTAAAATGTATTATACGATTCCACATTGCCAGATAACCTGAGATAAGAAGATAATCTGGGATCAGATCCTGGGGTATAGGGGCAGTGTGGAAGGGGCCTTACACTGCTATATATAATTCAGATTATCTGTTTTGAACTGGATTATATGGAAGTGTAGACTCATATAATCCAGTTCAAAGCAGATAATGTGGAGTATCTGGTTTGATAATCAGGATTATATGGCAGTGTAGAAGTATATACAGCCAGCCTCTATACAGCTACCAAAAGCAGGGTATAAATCCAATCAGGGCCACATCAGCCTTGGGGTTGCCTTCAAAGGGCTACTGAATCCATGGATGGATAATCTGTGGACACAGAGGGCCAACTATACGTAGACATGTACTTTACATGGTGGTCAGTGCTCTTTACTTTTTACTCAGATGTTACTAAACAGGAGACCCCGGTGGCGCAGTGGGTTAAACCCCTGTGCCGGCAGGACTGAAGACCGACAGGTCACAGGTTCAAATTCCGGGGAGAGGCGGATGAGCTCCCTCTATCAGCTCCAGCTCCTCTGCGGGGACATGAGAGAAGCCTCCCACAAAGATGATAAAACATCAAATCATCCGGGCGTCCCCTGGGCAACGTCCTTGCAGACGGCCAATTCTCTCACACCAGAAGCGACTTGCAGTTTCTCAAGTCGCTCCTGACACGACAACCCCACCAAACATTTAGTGCATCGCTTTTGATTATCCGCCATATGGACTGGGGATAATAGGAATTGCAACCCAAAAGCATTTGTGACTCTGAGGTTGAGTAAAGCTTAAAGGATGTTCTAAAATCAGGCATCATATCCACAAGCCTTGTATCTAAATCCAAACCCCACTATCCTGTTAAACAGATAACACTGCAGCCTTCTAGAAGTTACTGTACTATGAATCCCATCAGCTCTAGTCATAATGTATAATGATGAGGAATACAGAAGTTGCAGTCCAGCATCTGGAGGACTACATAAAATGACATGGCAGGCCAGATTCAACAGGCAGCCCTTGAGTTTGTCACATGTGATTTATAGGAACAGGAATGCGCATCTATGCATCCCCATAAAGACAGTTGCATAAATCGTTATGTCCCAAAGCATTTTGTGGAAGACAGCTTTGTGATCAATAGATTTCCTCCATTGCCTTTTGGAAGAGTGCTTGCAGCTCTTTGTCTTTTAAAAAACCCTGACAAATTGTGTTCAAGGCCAGGTCCACACGGAATACAATGCAATGCTTGCCAACCTGAAGTTGTTTAAAGACTGCAGAAATCAGGCTAGGTTTGATTTCTCCAGTGAGGCTCTATGTGCACGTAGGTTGCTTGTTGATTTATGGCAACCCCATGGATTTTATAAGGGTTTTTTTTTTCAGGCAAGGAGTACTCAGGCCCCTTCTCTGCTGTCTTTATATCCCAGAATCTGATCCCAGGTTTACTGTCTTGAAGTGGATAATAATAATAATAATAATAATAATAATTATTATTATTATTATTATTATCAGGGTCTCAAAATTGAACTGCAAAGGCTCTGGCATGAACGAGTACAGGTGATCCCAGTGGTCATTGGCACACTGGGTGCTGTTCCAAAAGATTTTAGCCGGCATTTGGAAACAATAAACATCAACAAAATCACAATCTGTCAACTGCAAAAGACCACCTTACTTGGATCTGTGTGCATCCTTCAGAAATACATCACACATCTGTTGGCCATGGGACTGCTGTGTTCCAAGTTTGGTTCAATTCCACCATTGTTGGAGTTCAGAATGCTCTCTGATTGTGGGTTAACTATAATTCCCAGAAACTACAACTCCCAAATGTCAAGGTCTATCTGTGTTCATGTTTGGGTATATGAAATATTCATGCCAAGTTTGGTCTAGATCCATCATTGTTTGAGTCCAAAGTGCTCTCTGGATGTAGGTGAACTACAACTCCCAAACTCAAGGTCAATGCCCACCAAACCCTTCTAGTGTTTTCTGTTGGGAGTCCTGTGTGCCACATTTGGTTGAAATCCATCATTGGTGGAGTTCAGAATGCTCTTTGATTGTAGATGCACTATAAATCCTGGCAACTACAACTCCCATATGACAAAATCTTTTTTTTTTTTGAGTGATGGTCGCTTCTTGGGTTAGTACAATGATTCTCAACCTGGGGTCCCCAGATGTTTTTGGCCTTCATCTCCCAGAAATCCTAGCAGCTGGTAAACTGGCTGGGATTTCTGGGAGTTGTAGGCCAAAAACATCTGGGGATCCCAGGTTGAGAACCACTGGTTAGTAGGTGTCTTGTGGCCAAATTTGGCAACAATTCGGCCAGTGGTTTTTTAGTTATGTTAATCCCACGAATGAACATTACATTTTTATTTCTATAGATCTCTATATTTACTGGAAGGAAGAAGGCCTTTAATTTAATGGAAGGAAAAATGAAGAGAGGCCGACCAAGGGCAAGGTGGATAGATGGCATACTTGAAGTCACTGGATTGACCTTGAAGGAGCTGGGGGTGGTGACGGCTGACAGGGAGCTCTGGCATGGGCTGGTACATGGGGTCATGAAGAGTCGGAAACGACTGAATGAATGAACAACAACAAAACAACCATAACAATATTTACTGAGTGTGCATTCACTTTTTAAAAATGAGTCCCACTTATACCCTTAATGAACACAGTTCATAGTAGACTGAAGAGTCTTCATCTCAGTGGCACTTATGAAAGGACCTCAGATGATAGATTTTGGGTTGTTGTAGGTTTTTTCGGGCTATATGGCCATGTTCTAGAGGCATTCTCTCCTGACGTTTCACCTGCATCTATGGCAAGCATCCTCAGAGGTAGTGAGGTCTGTTGGAACTAGGAAAATGGGTTTATATATCTGTGGAATGACCAGGGTGGGACAAAGAACCCTTGTCTGCTGGAACTAAGTGTGAATGTTTCAACTGACCACCTTGATTAGCATTTGGAGGCCTGGCAGTTGTTTGGTGTGGCTTGCTAGTGCCTGGGGGAATCTTTTGTTGAGAGATGATTAGTTGTCCCTGGTTGTTGTTTTGCTGTTGTAATTTTAGAGTTTTTTAATGCTGGTAGCCAGATTTTGTTCATTTTCATGGTTTCCTCCTTTCTGTTGAAATTGTCCACATGCTTGTGGATTTCAATGGCTTCTCTGTGTAGTCTGACATGGTGGTTGTGAGAGTGGTCCATCATTTCTGTGTTCTCAAATAATATGCTGTGTCCAGGTTGGCTCTGCTATGGCTGACTTCTCTGGCTGAAGTAGTCTGCAGTGCCTTCCATGTTCCTTGATTCGTGTTTGGGCATTGCTGCATTTGGTGGTCCCTATGTAGACTGGTCCACAACTGCATGGTATATGGTAGACTCCTGCAGAAGTGAGAGGATCTCTCTTGTCCTTTGCTGAACATAGCATTTGTTGAATTTTCTTGGTGGGTCTGTAGATAGTTTGTATGTTGTGTTTCCTCATCAGCTTCCCAATGCGGTCAGTAGTTCCCTTGAACCTAAACTGGGCTTTACAGGCCAATGGATACTTCACCTCAGACATCAGAAGAGCTGCAAGACTGAGAACAAGCCATGAGAGTCAAGACAAAGATCCACCCAGAGGAAAAGTGTTCTTGCCGTACATCAAGGGAACCACTGACCGCATGGGTTCTTTGTCCCACCCTGGTTATTCCACAGATATATAAACCCTTTTTCCTAGTTCCAACAGAGCTCACTACCTCTGAGGATGCTTGCCATAGATGCAGGTGAAATGTCAGGAACTAATGCCTCTAGAACATGGCCATATGGCCCGAAAAAACCTACAACAACCCAATGATTCCAGCCATGAAAGCCTTCGACAATACAATGATAGATTTTGTCTGACGCAGTTCTGTTAAATCCGACTGTGCAGACCAATGCCAGTTTGATTTGCTTCAGAGCACTGCAGATGCAAACCCACAGGGCCTGTAATCCCAGGAGGACATGCTTGTATGGAAATGCGGAGAGAGGAGAGAAGGAGCAAAATCAGACCCAGCTCTGGCCTAACCTTAGTCGCTGTCCATGGTGGAGACTTTGTGCACCCCAAGGAGTTTTCTCCAGTGAGATGGAACAATTTGTTTGCATGGCGTTGCTTGTGTTTGCTGCGTTTCTCTTGTCTCTACATGAAGACATGTTGAGCGGGTGGGAAGGGATCCTTGCTGGGAATCTACAGGAAGTCTGATGTTAGCTGCCTGATTCAGGGAGAGCTAGAGAAGTGTTGTAAGATGGAGGACTCTGGGTACAGAGCAGTGATTCCTTTGATTTCGTCTGTGGTTGCATTTATGCTTCTTATTAGTATTTGCAGTTGTACAAATGCCTAGCAGTTCCACACAGGCAGGAAGCAACAGATGCTGGGATTTTTTCTAAACTGCCACTCCACTCTGAAAGCACGGTTTGAAATGTAATAAGCAGGTTTCAGGATACACTGTAGAATTAATGCATTTCAACACCACTTAGAATCATAGAATCAAAGAGTTGGAAGAGACCTCATGGGCCATCCAGTCCAACCCCCTGCCAAGAAGCAGGAATATTGCATTCAAATCACCCCTGACAGATGGCCATCCAGCCACTGTTTAAAAGCTTCCAAAGAAGGAGCCTCCACCACACTCCGGGGCAGAGAGTTCCACTGCTGAACGGCTCTCACAGTCAGGAAGTTCTTCCTCATGTTCAGATGGGATCTCCTTTCTTGTAGTTTGAAGCCATTGTTCTGCGTCCTAGTCTCCAGGGAAGCAGAAAACAAGCTTGCTCCCTCCTCCATTTTAATAATAATAATAATAATAATAATAATAATAATAATAATAAACCTTTATTTGTACCCCACTACCATCTCCCGAAGGACTTGGTGCGGCTTACAAGAGGCCGAGCCCAAATACAATAGTAAAAACAACAGCAACAACAAAGAGCAAAATTACTCAAAAAACAAAGCAATAACATCGACAACACACAATGACACAATTGACATTGGCTCTTTAAGCTGCTCCTCATAGGGCTTGTTCTCCAGACCCTTGATCATTTTAGTCGCCCTCCTCTGGACACATTCCAGCTTGTCAATATCTCTCTTCAATCGTGGTGCCCAGAATTGGACACAATATTCCAGGTGTGGTCTAACCAAGGCAGAATAGAGGGGTAGCATTACTTCCCTAGATCTAGACAGTATGCTCCTATTGATGCAGGCCAAAATTTATTTATTTATTTATTTATTTATTTGCTCTATTTCTATACCGCGTTTCTCAACCTAATTAGGCGACTCAATGCGGTTTACACAATGTAAATTAACACAACAATAACAGTTAAAACACATCATACACAACAACAAAATCACATTGGCTTTTTTTGCCGCCACATGACATCGTTGGCTCATGTTTAACTTTCTGTCCATGAGGACTCCCAAGATCTTTTTCACACTTACTGCTCTCGAGCCAGACTTTAACTGTCATTGGTCAATGTTATGGAATCATGGGAATTGTAGCTTTAAAAGGTCTTTAGCCCTCTCTATCAGAGAATGCTGGTGCCATGACATTCAAAGGAGTGTCAAACTGCGTTAATTCTACAGTGCAGATGCTCAGTCACACACAAATATGTTCTCCCTGGTTCAGTTTTCTAATGAATAGGATATAGAGAGGGTTTGGATTTGTGTTGTACAGGCTTTCATGTCTGGAATCACTAGGTTGCTGTGAGTTTTCCGTGCTGTAATGCCATGTTCCAGAAGCATTCTCTCCTGATGTTTTGTCCACATCTATGGCAGGCATCCTCAGAGGTTGTGAGGTCTGCTGGAAAGTAGACAGGTGGGGTGTATATATCTGTGGAATGTTCGGGGTGGGAGAAAGAACTCTTGTCAGATGTGTGAATGTTGCAATTGACTACCTTGATTAGCACTGAATGGCCTTGCAGTTTCAAAGCCTGGCTGCTTCCTGTCTGGGAGACTCCTTTGCCCAGAAATTACAACTTGTCCAACAGTCGGCAGCCAAATTAATAACTGGGGCAACTTACAGGGAGCAGTCAGCCCCCCCCCTCCCGTTTAAGGAGCTCCATTGGCTGCCGTTCATTTTCCGGTCCCAATTCAAGGTGACCTATAAAGCCCTAAAGAGTTTGGGACCCACCTACCTTCATGATCGTATCTTTCTCCATGAACCAGCCTGAATTCTTTGATCTTCGGGGAGGCCCTCCTTTCGCCCTTGCCAGTTTCTCAGACTCGCCTTGTGGGTACAAGGGAGAGAGCCTTCTCCGCTGTGGCCCCCCGACTCTGGAACTCATTGCCCGGAGAGATTAGGAAAGCCCCTACATTTGAAACCTTTAAAAAGAATCTCAAAGACCTGGCTCTGCCGTTGCGCTTTTGGAGAGTATTTACATATTCTTACTCTATTGCTCCCCTCAAGTCTTTGTCCTGGGAATACACCCCCCTCTTGTACGAAGGTCAGTCTATCACCCGTCTCTCTACAAGTTCTCACTCACAAATAATTCTGCCCCTTTATCTCACCCTGAATTTTTAAATCATTTTATGTATATGTGGCCCACTCACTGTCATTATGCTTAGTTTACTGCTTTTTTGTTTTTGTTTATTGTAGTCATATGTTCTGTATTTTTCTGCGATGTTGTTTATTTTATTGTAACTTGTTTCTTATTTTATTATAATTTGTTGTATGGGCTTGGCCTCATGTAAGCCGCCCCCGAGTCCCCGTTGGGGAGATGGTGGCGGAGTATAAATAAAGTTTATTATTATTATATTATTTGTTGGGAATGGAGCCCCCGGTGGTGCAGTGGGTTAAACCCCTGTGCCTCAGGACTGAAGACCGACAGGTTGCAGGTTCGAATCGGGGTGAGGCGGATGAGCTCCCTCTATCAGCTCCAGCTCCTCATGCAGGGGACATGAGAGAAGCCTCCCACAAGGATGATAAAAACATCAAATCATTCAGGCGTCCCCTGGGCAACATCCTTGCAGACGGCCAATTCTCTCACACAAGAAGTGACTTGCAGTTTCTCAAGTCACTCCTGACACGACAAAAAAAAAAATTGTTAGGAGGTGTCTGCTGGCCCTGATTGTTTGGATTTCTCATTTGGCAAGACATATACAGAGAGCTTCCTTCTCCCCACTAGAATCCCATTCAGTCCATCTCTTAGGCTGGATTTACACAGCATATAATCCACTTTCAGAAGACAGATTAACTGTATTGAACTGGATTATCTGGCAGTGTAGACCGTGCAATTCAGTTGAATGCAGTTAACCTGCTTCCTGAAACTGAATTATATGGCAGTGAAGATTCAACCTTAATAAGGTAATTATTTATCATCATCTTCTCAGGTCACTTTCTGCCATTCTTTCTGCATTTGAATTCCAGGTAGTACCTCAAGCCTATTTGTTAAATGTGAAGTTCTCCTTTTTGGCTCCTTCTTCAACTTTTAAAAAACCTAGCATAAATAATTCATCTTATGTTTACATTGCTAGTCATATTCTTGATCTGCCTCTTATTTCTGCTTATCCAACACACAGCTTTCATCGTAATCTTCATAATTTCATGCCCATTGTCATTATGTTTGGTTTACTGTTTTGTTTCTTTTAATGTTTTGTGTTTATTGTTTATATGCTTATATGTTTTATACTTTAATGTTATGTTTTTTATTTTATTGCAATTTGTATCTCATTGTATTGTAATTTGTTGTTCGGGCTTGGCCTCATGTAAGCCACTCCGAGTCCCCATTAGGGAGATGGTGGCGGGGTATAAATAAAGTTTATTATTGTTATTTATTTTAATTTACACATCTGCCTCTTCTTTCTCTTTCTCTTTTGTTTCTCCCTCTCTTTACACTCCTTCTGCTGATTTTTGTTTGTTATTTGCAACTCTTTTCAGTCCTTGGCTTAAGATGTGAGCTGATTTGAGAGAAAAGTAGATTATTAAGCAAACAGACAAGTGGTTTGCACCAAGTTCTCCCTCGATATTTTCTTGATACTATTTTTTACTTCTTTTGTCTCAGCTCTCCATACAATAACTTTGACCATCTTGCTCCAATGCTTTTGCATAAACAGCACATTCCAGTCAGAGCTGATGCTTTTGTTACTGATGTCACTGTGCTTGGTGGCTGAATCACATATGCACAATGTGCTGATGTAATCCAAATAAGAATGTTAGTGGTGCGTGAATCACAATTACCAGGATATCTCCATCCAGGAGGGACAGCTGTCTGTCAGCTGGTGAAAAGTGCTTCAGGACAACCAGAGCTTCTTAAACTTTTCCTGCTTTCCACCCAATAAATTGTTGTATAACCCCAGTATAGGCATTCCCCGAGTTACAGACATCTGACTCACAACGACTCATTGTTACAAACAGGGTGAGACAACAAATAGTGAGAGAAATCAACCCCTAGGAAGAGAAATTCACTCCTGGAGGAGTTATCATGGGAAAAAGGTGTCTCCACTGAAGGTTTATCACCAGTCCTTGTTTCCACAACAAACCATTTTATTTCAAAATCCAATGATCACAGGGAGAGAAAGTGAGGGGGAATCTTCTGACCAGGGGCACAGACCGCAAAACAAACACCGCAGGGTTTAATAATACGTATATCTGGCTGGAGTTACACTTAAAAAATGTACCTGTTCTGACTTACATACAAATTCAACTTAAGAACAACCCTACAACCAGAGGGATTATTATTGGTGGCCCAATAATATTGTGTATTGTGTATTGTGTATGTGTTTGTATGCTTTTTAATGGAATATTGCTGCTTGTCGTTGTATTGTAAACCGCGTTGAGTCGCCGATTTAGGCTGAGAAACGGCGGTATATAAGCACAGTAATAAATAAATAAATAAATAAATAAATAAATACAGAACCAATCTTGTTCATAACTTGAGGACTGCCTCTATATAGATATATAAAAAAAGTATAAAGAGCAAATATTTACTGACAAGGTACCAGCATTTCATAAAATCATAGTTTGAAGAGACCTTGTGGACCATCTAGTCCAACTCCCTGCCAAGAAGAAGGCTGGAGGTGGGCTACAGAATAATTAAAAAACATAAACATTTTAAAAATACCACAAATACACATATTAAAATGTATTTCTAAAAATATACATATTAAAATGTATTTCTATATGTACACGTTCATATAAGGAATGCTCAAGTAGTATATAGCCCTTTAACTTAAGTAGTTTAATATATGCCACTTGGTTTAGAACTAATGTCGATTTATGCACATTTATCTTTGACATCTTACTGACGAATATGCAATACAATACTGGACAGAAGAGAGAGACAGACAGAAACTGATGAAAAATAATACTTTGTAACACAATTTTTGTTCCTGGGTTATAAATGTCATTTCCTAATTGGTTCTGTCATAAAAACATGGAAAAGATGTATTAAATTGCAAAAACTGTGGGATGTCCTGCAGAACATTTTGCTATTGTTTTTCAGTTAAGATCTCAGCGCCGAGCCTCAACCAATTCAACATAGTTTATAGCAGTGACAAAAACAAAGTTTCTGGAAGATAACAATGACTTTCAAAGTGGGTGCCACACAATTAAACAGGAAATAACACTTTCAAACCAGGAACAGATTTTTTTCCAAATTTTATTACATTGTGTAATTTCTGGAAAATGGCTGAATTCTTTTTATATATACAGTATAAATATGCATATTGCTGAAAAATATTTGTGTGCATATATTTATACACGCACACACACACACACCAGATCAATGTGTTGTTACACAATTTACAAAAACTGTAATTTATTCCTATACTAGCTTGGGGGCCCAGCGGTGCCCAGGTTTATGAGATAGGTATTGTTTGTCTGTGCTGCAGTTTTAGTTTAGATCCAATGTCTGATGGGTTCAGTGGGTACGGGTGAACTACAACACCCATATGGAAGTCCCATTGTCCATGGTCCATCCTCCTCCAAACTGCACTAGGATGTAGGGTGGGTCATGGGGGCTCTGTGTGACAAGTTTGATCTTGATCAGTCATTGGTGTGGGTCACATTGGTCTCAGGAAGTGAATTAAGGCACTGCAAGTCCCATCATTCATGGTCCATCATCCCACAAACCATACCAGGATGTAGAGTGGGTTACAGGGGCTCTGTGTGCCAAGTTCAATCTTAATCTGCCATTGTTGAGGGTCATAGTGGTCTCAGGAAGTGAGTGAAGGTACTGCAAGTCCCATCATCCATGGTCCATCGTCCTCCAAACTGCACCAGGATGTAGAGTGGGTCATGAGGACTCTGTGTGGCAAGTTTGGTCTTGATCAGTCATTGGATAAGGATTGCAGTGGTCTCAGGAAGTGAGTGAAGGTACTGCAAGTCCCATCATCCATGGTCCATCCTCCCCCAAACATCATCAGATCAGTGGTAACCCAACCTATTGCCCCTACAAGGGCATGAGGTGGGTCATGGGAGTTATGGGTGTCAAGTTTGATCCAGGTCCGTCATTCATGCTGGTCCCAGTGGTCTCACACAGTGAGTGAAGATACTGCAAGTCCCATCATCCATGGTCCATCCTCCTCCAAACCACACCAGGATGTAGATTGGGTCATGGGGGATCTGTGTGCCAAGTTTGGACCAGATATGTCATTGGTAGGCATCAGAGTAGTCTATGGGAGCTGAAGCGAATGAAAGTACTGCAAATCCCATCATCCGTGGCCCATCCTTCCTCAGACCATACCAGGATGTAAAGTGGATCATAGGGGTTATGTCTGCCAAGTTTAGTCCAGGTCCGTCCCTTGTGTGGGTCACAATGGCCTGTGGAAGTGGGAGCCAGTCAGATATAGATTGGGCAAAAGAGAGAAATGAGCCCCATTATTGGGACATTTAGGGATGCTTTGGTGATGCGAAATGGCGCCCTCTGGTGTACATTCGCAGTCAGAGCAGCCACTCTTTTAAAAGGGAGAGTGAAATTTCCTCTCCCCAAAGCGTCCCAAACGGTCAGCGCATGCGCAGAACCACAAAACTGGGACTGGGAAATAGGCAGGTGGGCTGGCTCTCTGGTTGAAAACAATCGGTAACGGTCGGCGCATGCGTAGTAAGGGACCACGCCTGTGGCTATTTGTGAAAGAGCTCATAGATATATGAAATAGTAGAGTGAAACAGAAGGTAAAAGAACAATTGAAAGACTCCTTTAGTGACAATTCCGCCCAGGCGACGTGGGGCAATGATTTAGACTTTGCTAGAGATATTAAAGAGTGAAATCTCTTTTACCCTCTTAATATCGTGTTGTTGAAGATTTTCATGACCGGAATCACTGGGTTGCTGTGAATTTCCCGGGCTGTATGGCCATGTTGCAGAAGCATTCTCTCCTGACGTTTCACCCACATCTACGGCAGGCATCCTCAGAGGTTGAGAGGTCTGTTGGAAGTAGGGTTTATATATCTGTGGAATATCCAGGGTGGGAGAAAGAACTCTTGTCTGTTGGAGGCAAGTGTGAATGTTGCAATTGGCCAGCTTGATTAACATTGAATGRCCTTGCAGCTTCAAAGCCTGGCTGCTTCCATTGTTGGGAGGTGTCAGCTGGCCCTGATTGTTTGGATTTCTCATTTGACAATGACACACACASAGAGCTTCTTTCTCTTTCTGTGGGCGAGCAGATGGTGACTACTGAATCACATATGTTCTGTATCAGAAACTAGAGCTGATATGGTCTATCCAATGCAATTTTCTGAATCAGCACCCCAAATTACCAAACCAAATCTAAAGTTGACCAAAACTGATTTGTAACCCTTTTGGTATTAATGTTGGAGTGTGGTCCCTGGTCAATATATATATTGACCATGGACCACACTCCAACATTATATTGACCAGGGACCACTCTCCAACATTAATACCAAAAGGGTTACGGATCAGTTTTTAGTCAACTTTAGATTCAGTTTGGTAATTTGGGGTGCTGATTCAGAAAATTGCATTGGATAGACCACATCAGCTCTAGTTTCTGATACAGAATATATATATTGGAAACCAGTGATCTAGAAGAATCCTCCACCTTGGGCAATTGTGGAGCAGAACAAACAACTCTGTATGATTGCCCATAATGTCCTGCCTCATGCACAGAGGAAGAACTGTTTAAATGCGGTCTGGAGAACAAGCCCTGTGAGGAGCGGCTTAAAAAGCTGGGCATGTTTAGCCTGAAGAAGAGAAGGCTGAGAGGAGACATGATAACCATGTATAAATATGTGAAAGGAAGCCACAGGGAGGAGGGAGCAAGCTTGTTTTCTGCTTCCCTGGAGACTAGAACGTGGAACAATGGCTTCAAACTACAAGAAAGGAGATTCCATCTGAACATGAGGAAGGACTTCCTGACTGCGAGAGCCGTTCAGCAGTGGAACTCTCTGCCCCGGAGTGTGGTGGAGGCTCTTTCTTTGGAAGCTTTTAAACAGAGGCTGGATGGCCATCTGTCAGGGGTGATTTGAATGCAATATTCCTGCTTCTTGGCAGGGGGTTGGACTGGATGGCCCGTGAGGTCTCTTCCAACTCTTTGATTCTATGTTGCCCGTTTTTGATCTACAATTATTTAGCTGCTTGTCTAACTTTAATTCTATGTGTTTACTTATTTATGCAATGCGTTTGACACGAAATAAATAAAAGTAATGGGGTGTGACTCTATCCCTTTTCATAGTCTACGGTTGGGAACAGCGGCAAATGGGGGCGAAGAGTCGGCGCGCGCCGTTCAGCCGGCCACCACGTGACTATGGCCACCCAATTAGCGTCTAGGAAGCCTCGAATCGCCCAATGAGGCGACGTGTTTAAGTGGCGCCTCGTTGGAATCCTTATTGTTGGGGGAAAGTGGCGCTTGGCCTAGGGTCGGAGGTAAGGCTGCTCGGAAGGGAGGAGTGAGGGAGAGATTTCAGCTTCGGTACTCTCCCTGGTAGACTAAGGCTCAGCTCTTGAAGGAACAAGAGTGCTCTAGAACATGTGCAGAGTGCCTGCAGTCCACCTCCCTGTATTTGGGGTGGTGGTTTGTTGTTATTATATTTATTTGTTTACTAGCTGTACCCGCCACGAGTTGCTGTGGCCAACCTCCCTTCCCTCTTTCCTTCCTTCCCTTTCTTCTTCTCTCCTTCCTTCCCTTTCTCTCCTTTCTTCCTTCTCTACCTCTTTCCTTCCTTCGCTTTCTCCTTCCACCCTTCCTTCTGTCTTTCCTTCCCTCTCTCTTTCTCTCCTTTCTTCCTTCTCTACCTCTTTCCTTTCTTTTATTATTATTATTTTATTATTAAACTTTATTTGTACCCCGCTAACATCTCCCGCAGGACTCGATGCGGCTTACAAAGGCCAAGGCCTCAACACAACAACAGACAATAACAATACGATACAAAGCAAATTAAAAACATAAGCAATAACAAAACATTACATCATTACGCAATAAAAACCAGGGCCGGGCCAGTGATGGGTACAGGTTAAAAAAGTGCTGGGTGTGGCAGGTGGTATGTTGGATTTCTGGGCAAGTGCAATGTGCAGAGTCTTAAACTCTAATAAAGTGCTTCTGGGACGTAGTGCTGGAGCTTATCCTATTCCGGAAAGGCACAGGTCTTCAAGTTCTTCCTAAAGACTGCCAACATGGGTGCTAGTCTAATGTCTTTGGGGAGGGTGTTCCAGAGTCGGGGGGCAACCACAGAGAAGGCCCTGTCCCTCGTCCCCACCAAACGCGCCTGCGACGCAGGTGGGATCGTGAGCAGGGCCTCTCCGGATGAACGAAGGGAGCGCATGGGTTCATAAACGGAGATGCGGTCACGCAGGTAGGCAGGTCCCAAACCGTTTAGGGCTTGTAGGTAAGCACCTGCACCTTGAATTGGGTTCGGTAGGTAAACGGCAGCCAATGGGGCTCCTTAAACAGGAGGGTTGACCTCTCCCTGTAAGGAGCGCCGGTTAACATCCTGGCCGCCGCCCGTTGGACCAGTTGGAATTTCCGAGCCGTTTTCAAGGGCAGCCCCACGTAGAGCGCATTACAGTAATCCAATCTAGAGGTGACCAAGGCGTGGACCACCCCGGCCATATTAACCTTTGCGAGGTACTGTCGCAGCTGGCGCACAAGTCTTACTGTGACTGATCTAGGTAGTTGTTGTCATCTAGAAAACCCTGGAGCTGGGAGGCGACCACCCGCTCCAGCACCTTGCCCAGGAAAGGGAGGTTGGAGATTGGTCTGAAGTTGTTCAGCACTGTGGAGTCAAGGGAAACCTTTTTAAGGAGTGGATGAACCACTGCTTGTTTCAGTTGAGATGGAAAAACCCCCTGCTCCAGAGATGCATTAATGATCAACACAAACCAATCTACCAACCCCTTCCTGGCCGATTTAATTAGTCAAGATGGGCAAGGGTCTAGAGCCGACGTGGTCGCCCTCACAGCACCAAGGACCTCCTCCACGGTCTCAGGAAGAACAAGCCTAAAATAATCCCACATTTCTTCGCTTTCTCCTTCCATCCTTCCTTCTGTCTTTCCTTCCTTCTCTCCCTCTTTCTCATTCTTCCTTCTCTACCTCTTTCCTTCCTTCCTTCACTTTCTCCATCCTTCCTTCTGTCTTTTCTTCTTTCTTCCCTCTTTCACTCTTTTCTTCCTTCCCCTCCTTCTTCCTTGCTCTCTCTTTCCTTCCTTTTTTCTTTCCTTCTCTCCTTCCTTCCTTCTCTACCCCTTTCTTTCTTCCCCCCTTTTCTTTTCCTCTTTTCTTCCTTTCTTTACTCTTTGCTTCCATCTCTCTTTCCTTCCTTTCTCTTTCTTTCTCCCTTCCTTCCTTCCTCCCTCTTCCTTTTTTCTTTTGTCATTTAGCTTTTTGTCATTTAGCTTTTTTGGGGGTTTAAGTCCTTTCCACTTTTTTTGGTGGGGGGGGGGTATGAGTGATGGTCACTTGTTGGTCTGTTAGGGGGTAGTGTCCAAATTTTGTGTAATTTTCCAGTGGTTTTGTTACATGTTTATTTAGATCAGGGGTCCTCAAAATTTTTAAACAGAGGGCCAGGTCACAGTCCCTCAAACTCTTGGAGGGCCAGATTATAATTTGGAAAAACATGAATGAATTCCTATGCACACTGCACGTATCTTATTTGTAGTGCAAAAATACACTTAAAAACAATACAACAATTAAAATGAAGAACAATTTAAACAAATATAAACTTATTAGTATTTCAGTGGGAAGTGTGGCCCTGCTTTTGCCTGATGAGATAAGATGTTATTGTGTGCTTTCAAGTCCTTTGAGACTTAGGTTGACTCTGAGTGAGGGCCGGGTAAATGACCTTGGAGGGCCGCATCCGGCCCACTGGCCTTAGTTTGAGAACCCCTGATATAGATACTAGCCATCCCCTGCCACACGTTGCTGTGGCCCAGTCTGTGTATATGTGTTTGTATGTGTGTGTGTGTGTATGTATATTTACGTATATGTGTATATATGTGTGTTTGTGTATATGTGTGGTTTTGCGCTTGCATTGTAATGTTTGTTTGTTTTTTGTTTTTTGTTTTTTAAGTCCCTTCTGCTGCATTTTCCAGTGTTTTTATGAGTGATGGTCACAGATTGGCCTGATAGTTGTATTGTGTCCAAATTTGGTGTCAATTCGTCCAGTGGTTTTTGAGTTACGTTAATCCCACAAACGAACATTGTATTTTTATTTATATAGATATCCCACTCCAATTTCTTAAGAGAGTCAAAGTAGCTTGGCGTTTGGGAAATGTTGTTATACGGGGTGAGCATCCCTTATCCCAGCGTTTCTCAACCTGGGAGTCGGGACCCTATTTGAATAAATAGGATATTTCCTCCTTTTGTGCCAGGCACCAGCACTCCATCTGTGCCCATTGGTACAGGTTTCTTTCCATGAAATTCTGAATGGTATAAATTACAAAATTTTGGATTAAGTTACAACACTGTGCATATCCGATAGATTATGGAAGCACTACCCATCTCCACACTGAGTATCTGCTGGGGCTTTGGTTCCAGGATCCCCTGTGGGTACCATGCTCTGTGAATGCTCAATTTCCATTAAATAAAATGATGTCATAAAATTAAGCCTTTTGTACAAAATGCAAAAATCAGTTTTCTTTTTGGATTAAAAAAACATAATTTCAAATTCTGGAAAAACATTTGGTTGGGCTTGAGCACTAGAAAAAAAATGTCTAGGGAACCTAGAGGAACTGGCACGAGGATTGGTAAATTTATGGTGTAGACTACATGTAGTCTTCCCAGTTCTCCTCTGAGCTGGCTTACATTTATTATCCAAATTCTTTCCATAGCACTCTCTCCAGCTTTCTTCATTTATCTCTATGAGTCAATTGAGGAGTAGTGCAAAGGCTGGGAGGTAAGGTTTCAGCTTCTTCTGTTTCCCGGGAGAAACAGAGATAAACATGTGTTCCTATTGGTTATATTGAGGCCGTTTTGAGTTATTAATTACAGTATATGCCAGAAGGTGAAACTGCGGTGGAAATATAACCCTAATTCGAACCATTTATTTATTTTTGGGTTTTTTTTAAAAAATATATTTAATATATTTTATTGATTTTCTTTCTTTTTTCTTTTTTTTATATATATAGTTTTTATTAAGCAGTTTAAACATCAACACAGGGAAAGAGGGGGAACATTACCAAAGAAGATAGAAAAGTAGGAAACCCAATCACCATTAAGAAAGGAAGAAAAAACCAAAAAAATAGTCCAGAAAAATTTCAAAAAAACCCCAAAAAACCACACACAAAAAATTCTAAAATGACTTAGAATACATCAATACCTTCATTACTCTTATATTCCATCCTCAATTGATTACATCAAATATGTTTATATATCTTGTATACTTGTTTTTTCACCTCTGTTCCCCTCCCCTTCCGAGCCACTTCAGTTTACATTCTCTTTCCAAAATATCATTTCTTCTTGTGGAGGCAATTTCCCATCTACTTCTTTTAAACTGTTCTCAATATATTTTCCCCAAACTTCATCAAAGTCATGTTCCTTCCATACCCCTTTCCTAACTCTTAACCTACATGTCAATTTATCATTTATTGCTATTTTTCATAGTTCTTTATGTTTGTTTGTTCAGTCGTCTCTGACTCTTCATGACCTCATAGATCAGCCCACGCCAGAGCTCCCTGTCGGCCATCACCACCCCCAGCTCCTTCAAGGTCAGTCCAGTCACTTCAAGGATGCCATCCATCCATCTTGCCCTTGGTCGGCCCTCTTCCTTTTGCCTTCCACTTTCCCCAGCATCATTGTCTTCTCTAGGCTTTGCTGTCTCCTCATGATGTGGCCAAAGTACTTCAACTTTGTCTCTAGTATCCTTTCCCTCCAGTGAGCAGTCGGGCTTTATTTCCTGGAGGATGGACTGGTTGGATCTTCTCGCAGTCCAAGGCACTCTCAGAACTTTCCTCCAACACCACAGCTCAAAAGCATCTATCTTCCTTCGCTCAGCCTTCCCTAAGGTCCAGCTCTCACATCCGTAGGCTACAGGGAATACCATGGCTTTGACTATGCGGATCTTTGTTGCCAGTGTGATGTCTCTATTCTTTACTATTTTATCGAGATTGGACATTGCTCTCCTCCCAAGAAGTAAGCGTCTTCTGATTTCCTGGCCACAGTCTGCATCTGCAGTAATCTTTGCACCTAGAAATACAAAGTCTGTCACGGCCTCCACGTTTTCTCCCTCTATTTCCCAGTTGTCAATCATTCTTGTTGCCATAATCTTGGCTTTTTTATGTTTAGCTGCAACCCAGCTTTTGCGCTTTCTTCTTTCACCTTGATTAGAAGGCTCCTCAGCTCCTCCTCACTTTCGGCCATCAGAATGGTGTCATCTGCATATATGAGGTTGTTAATGTTTCTTCCAGCAATTTTCACCCCAGCTTTGCATTCATCAAGCCCCGCACATCGCATGATGTGTTCTGCATACAAGTTAAAAAGGTTGGGTGAGAGGATGCAGCCTTGCCGTACGCCTTTCCCAGTCTTGAACCAGTCTGTTGTTCCGTGGTCAGTTCTGACTGTTGCTACTTGGTCCTTGTACAGATTCCTCAGGAGAGAGACAAGGTGGCTTGGTATGCCCATCCCACCAAGAACTTGCCGCAATTTATTATGATCCACACAGTCAAAGGCTTTAGAATAGTCAATGAAGCAGAAATAGATGTTTTTTCTGAAACTCCCTGCTAAACTAAATAGTTCTTTATACCATTCTTCAATTGATATATTCATTTTACCTTTCCAATTCTTCGCTATCAGTAATCTTGCTGCAGTTAACATGTTATCTATTGCATCTGTATCTTCTTTTTCAATTTCTTAATGTTATATAGTGACAACAGTGCAATGCTTGCACTTTTCCCTACCTCCTTTTCCACCTCAGGCTCCTTTAAATCAGGAGTGGGGAAATTGTGGGATGTTTGCAACTCTCCCCTCTTCTTTGCACCCCTAAAGTCTTCAAGGCCCTATTTTTAA
This sequence comes from Anolis sagrei ordinatus, assembly GCF_025583915.1. NCBI lineage: Eukaryota > Metazoa > Chordata > Lepidosauria > Squamata > Anolidae > Anolis > Anolis sagrei. Next base: position 146,964,654 of record NW_026845477.1, on the reverse strand, counting down.
AAAGAAATGGGTATATATGAAATTCCTAGGTGTCTCTAGGGCAGTGATTCTCAATCTGTGGGTGCCCAGGTGTTTTGGCCTACAACTCCTGGAAATCCCAGCCAGATTACCAGCTGTTAGGATTTCTTGGAGTTGAAGGCCAAAACATCTGGGGACCCACAGGTTGAGAACCATTGCTCCTAGATACACTTTCCGCAGAGAAACCCAGCATGGGAGGGAAGCTGATGGTGGCTACAGGTTGGCATATGTTCTGTATCAGAACCTAGAGCTGATGTGGTCTATTCATTGCAATTTTCTGAATCAGCACCCCAAATAACCAAACCAAATCTAAAGTTGATCAAAAACTGATTTGTAACCCTTTTGGTAGTGATGTTGGGAGAGTGTTTCTTGGTAAAAAAAAAAAAAGGGGGGGGGAACCACTGATCTAGATTCAGTGGGCTGCAGGTCTATAAACTGCCTTCTCGGGGAATGCCCTGAATATTGCTGGACTGAGGCTGGAGCCTGGACAACACTTCACCCACCCCTGGTAACTGATGGAGACTGTATAACAAAGAAGCCCCAAAATGGTTCAAATTCTTCTCCTTTAACTTTGGCAGATCAACCTGCAATGGCTGGCTTTAGTGAGCGAATACAAGACATAGATCAGATGAGCAAGGAGCTGGTGAAACTGATAGCAGAAGGCAAGTCAGTGGAGATGCTGAAGGAGAACTTCTCCATACGGGAGAAGATGGTTGACAAACTACTGGATACTCAGAAGAACACAAAACAGCTTATCAAAGGTACAGCTCATACTGTACTTCCTTAGAAAACAGCAATATACAGGGCCTTTAGGCAGACTTGTCTCCTAAATAATAATAATAATAATAATAATAATAATAATAATAATAATAATACTTTATTTATACCCCGCTACCATCTCCCCAAGGGACTCAGTGCGGCTTACATGAGGCCGAGCCCAAATACCACAGTACAAGCAATAATAACAACAACAGTACAAGCAATTAAATAAAAACAGACAATAAAATATACAACATTAGCAATAAGACAACACACAATTAAAAACAGTGGGAAGGCCAATGTAAAGTTAAAATGGGGAATAGTGCTGAGGCATGGACGAAAAGGTGATAGTGGCATTTATGGAAGGGCATACGAGCAGACCTAAAAATATAAAGTACTATGGGATCATTATTCCGGGAAGGCACACTGGAACAACCACGTCTTCAAGCTCCTCCTAAAGACTGCCAGAGTTGGGGCCTGTCTGATATCTTTAGGGAGAGAGTTCCAGAGTCGAGGGGCCACCACCGAAAAGGCCCTCTCTCTTGTTCCCACCAATCGTGCCTGCGAGGCTGGTGGGATCGAGGGCAGGGCCTCTCTGGATGATCGAAGGGATCATGTGGGTTCGTATACAGAGTTGCGATCACACAGGTAGGCGGGTCCCAAACCGTTCAGGGCTTTAAAACAATACAATAAATAAAATGAAGAACCATTTTAACAAATATAAACTATCTCTAATCAGATAGGATTGTTGTTGTGTGCTTTCAAGTAATTTCAGACTTAGCTTGACCCTGAGCGAGGGCCAGGTAAATGACCTTGGAGGGCCGCATCCAGCCCCCGGGCCTTACTTTGAGGACCCCTGCTCTAAATAGATGCATCCAATGCTCATAAACCATTGAGCAACCTAGTTAGTGTCATTGATAAGGCAGGAATTAGGGGTATTTGGTATTGCTAGGAGTGGGAGGGCACCCATGGTGGTGTCTTGGTCAGCAATTTGAGTGAAGCCCCCATGGGTTATGGGATTGGCTGACTTGTCCCAATCAATGAAATGAAAAAAACAAACCAACTCATAAACAATACACCATTGTACCACCCTGATAAAACACATTTAGTTGTTCCCTGCAGATCTCATAGCTGCTGAGGAAAAGGCAGTCCAGAAACTCCATGAAAGGGAGCAAGAACTGAATGCAAGTCTCCAAAAGCTGCAGAAAATTGAAGATGAATTGTGTCAGAAAAACGAGAAGGATGCCATACTGAGAACCAGCACCCAATATCCTTCCATGTGTCTGATACCAAATCGAATATTTTCCTGGTGAGAGTTCAGCCTCTGTTTATCCCATCATGGTATTGGGGCTCTTTGGTAACTCTGGGAGGGCAAAGTTTCCATTCCCAAGTGCCATATTGGTAGGGTAGGGATGCTACTACCTGCATCTAGCTGTATAATAAGGTGAATTAGCCTGGAGGCTTTAATAGTTAGTTCACTCAATAGGATTCACTTTTGCCATCCCAAGATTTTCCCCTTTAAATAAGGGCATCCAAGGCGTCTTTCATTTCTATGGTTATTCCAGTAGTTATTAGCCTTTTCAGAACAAGAAAGCAAAACTATTTTAATTGTTTTCACAGGTGCCTGGGCTTCTCTTACTATCCTTCTTTAATAGAAAGGGCTGGATTTCCATGTGAAGCTGATATTTATTTATTTAGAACTTTTATATGCTGTTCTTCTCTACCTCTGTGGAGGGACTCAGAATGGCTAACAGCAAAATCCAATGCTATACAATAAATAGTATCATAAAACAACATACAATAAATAAGTTCTAAAATACATATAAAACTATTTATTTATTTATTTATTTATTTACAGCTTTTATATTCCGCCCTTCTCACCCCGCAGGGGACTCAGGGCGGATTACAGTGTACACATATATGGGAAACATTCAATGCCAATTTTGACATACAACATATACAGACATAGACAGAGGCTATTTAACTTTTTCTGGCCGCCAGGGGAGCTGTCGCTTTCATCGTCCATCTGCAACATTGATGAAGCACTTCCGCATTCCCCGCATGCTTCCCCGCTGGAATGCTTTGCTGGAGTCTTCTTTATGGCCTCATAAATCAGTTAATTTAGCCTCCCCACACTGTAAGGTGGTACCTAATTTTCCTACTTGACAGATGCAACTGTCTTTCGGGTTGCAAAGGTCAACAGGCTACACACAATTGGTTGGAAACCCACTCCAACCCGGGCTGGCTTCGAACTCATGACCTTTTGGTCAGAGTGATCTTAATGCAGCTGACACTCATCACATTAAAACAACATCTAACTCAGTCCAAAATGTCGTGGCCAAATAACTCGTAGTCTGTATCGAATCATCCACCAATCTGCAAATGCCTGACTCCAAAACCAGGATTTTAGTTGCTTCCTGAATGACAGGAGAGAGGGGGCAGACATAATCTCACCGGGGAGAGAGTTCCATAACCGGAGGGCCACTACAGAGAAGGCCCTGTCTCTCATTCCCACCAAACGCCTGCGAAGATGGTGGGACCGAGAGCAAGGCCTCTCCAGAAGATCTTAAAGTCCTCAATGATTTATAGGGGAAGATATGTACTTTGAGCACATAAGGTCCCATGGGATCTTGGAGAGCTTGGCTGGGAAATGCTTCCTTAGACAACAATACTGGCCATGATGGAGCAATTCTTTATACAGATTTTCTTTTTATATAGCAGCTCAAAATATATAAGTATCACTGGCAGTTGGTGACCTTTATGTCAGAGCTAGAGTGAATTTGTTCTGGCATTTATTCAAAGGAACACTCCTTGGTGATCACTCGGATGTTTTGCCATCACTTGTGTGTGTGTGTTCTTTCAATTTCATAGGATTGTTTTAGGCAAATAAAACGCAGGTGGTTTTGCTAGAGTTTATCTCTGAAATATCACCATTTTGTTCCTTCGTCCAAGATCAGATGGCATCTGGCACCTTAAGGCATTTAGGCCAACATACCATCACTTACCCTGAGATAGAACAAAGTCAAACAGATTCTTGAACTTCCACGACTGATTGAGGAGTGGTCTCACCTGTGGCCCTTCCAATCTTGCTAGGCTGCAATTCCCATTAGCTCCTAGTGATGGTGATGGAACTTATAGTCCTACATCAGCTTAGTTGGTCTCAGTTGCCCATCTCTGAATTAATTTTTTTGAAGAATAACAATTTAAACCAGCACTGGCAGTCCCATGTATAACTTGGTGATGTGAGCTTTTTCTAGTTCAATGTATTGTCGAAGGTTTTCATGGCCAGAATCACTGGGTTGTTGTAGGATTTTCTGGGCTATATGGCCATGTTCTAGAGGCATTTTCTCCTGACGTTTCGCCGGTATCTATGGCAAGCATCCTCAGAGGTAGTGAGGTCTGTTGGAAGTAGAAAAATGGGTTTATATATCTGTGGAATGACCAGGGTGGGACAAAGGACTTTTGTCTGCTGGAGCTAGGTGTGAATGTTTCAACTGACTACCTTGATTAGCATTTAATGGCTTGGAAGTGCCTGGGGAAAATCTTTTGTTGAGAGTGATTTGATGTGCCTGATTGTTTACTCTCTGTTGTTTTGCTGTTGTAATTTTAGAGTTTTTTTTAATACTTTTTTTAATACAAAATTTTAATACAGATTTTGTTCATTTTCATGGTTTCTTTCTTTCTGTTGAAATTGTCCACATGCTTGTGGGTTTCAGTGGCTTCTCTGTGTAGTCTGACATGGTGGTTGTTAGAGTGGTCCAGTATTCCTGTGTTCTCAAATGATATGCTGTGTCTAGGTTGGTTCATCAGGTGCTCTGCGATGGCTGACTTCTCTGGTTGAAGTAGTCTGCAGTGCCTTTCATGTTCCTCGATTCGTGTTTTGTGTTAGAAAATTTCGTGTTAGAAAATTCCTTGATTTTCTAGTTTGTTGTAGGTTTTTTCCGGCTATATGGCCATGTTCTAGCGGCATTGTCTCCTGACGTTTTGCCTGCATCTATGGCAAGCATCCTCAGAAGTTGTGACGTCAGAACTTCACAACCTCTGAGGATGCTTGCCATAGATGGCCATATAACCCAATGAAACCTACAACCCAGCGATTCCAACCATGAAAGCCTTCAACAATACATTTTTTCTAGTTCATTTGCTCAATGTGTATGATCAGAGTTTGGAAGAGACTGCAAGGGCCATCATGGTAAGCCCGTCCTGCCATACAGGAACACACAATCAAAGCACTCCTGGCAGTTAGTCATCCAGCCTCTGCTTAAAATCCTCCAGGGAAGGAGACTTCACTACATTCTGAGGCAGAATTTACCACTGCTGAAAAACTCTATCTTGTATTTGGTTTAGGTTTCTAATATTCTGGGTTGGAAAGGGATAGGAAGTACATCAGAAGATGTTTCAGGAGACAGAGACTGTAGAGAAGACCCTCCGGCTACTATTAGTGGTATCTGTACGATCTTGCCTGGGCCTGTCGAAGGGCACAGGATCATGATTGTCCAAAATGCTCTGCCAATTTATTGAAAAACAATACTTTCTGCTGGTTTGCTGGAATCAGCAGCAAAGGTCCTTAACTCACAAGATATACAGAGTTAAGAAAAGAGCTGGAGGCACTGAAAGAAGAAATCAGGCAGCAGGAAAGAGGTGCCGCTGAAAATTTTGAAGCAGCCACAGCAGCCAAGTAAGTAGAGGCCTTCCCTTGCTCTCTCCCCCGACCAACTGGTAGGATGTCGGCAAAGGAAAATTGGCTCTTGCATGATGTAGTCTTTCTCATTTGCATTGAACTTCCTGACTCATTTGCATAGGAGATCATGTTCATGTGAGTCCAGAAGTCACTTTTGGTCCATTTATACTTGCATAAGATGCTAGCTGCTTAACACATAAAGAAGGAGAGAGAAGAGCACCTCTGGGTGAGAATTTTTACAGTGTTTGAGAAAGTTATATTTTTGGACTACCGTTGTTAGACCATTCTAAAGTTAACCCAAAAATTGAACTTTTATAAATGTTTTACTTTTGCTTTCTTTTTAATACTATCAGCTTGCAGCATGGCTAAAAAATGAAGTAATTAGTTAAAAGTTTACACTTCTCTACTAAGAGCTTATCTACATGTTCCATGTACTGTCAATCTAAATTCATATCTGCAATGAGGTGGAAATAGAATCCACTTGCCTTATATGCATATTTCAAGGCTTACCCTGTACACATTTTTTTTGGCTATATAAGAAGGAAGGGCCCCCTGGTGGTGCAGTGGGTTAAACCGCTGAAATGGCTGACCAAAAGCTTGGTTGTTCAAATCCAGGAAGCGGGGTGAGCTCTCGCTGTTAGCTCCAGCTTTTGCCAACCAACATTTTGAAAACATGCAAATGTGAGTAGATCAATAGGTACCGTTTCTGCAGGAAGGTAACGGTGCTCCATGCAGTCAAGGCCAGCCACATGACCTTGGAGGTGTCTACAGACAACGCCAGCTATTATGCTATTATACATTTTCATCCACCTTGTTGAGCCAATTACTCTTTAATCAGCCTGTATTTTGGCCTTCTCCCCTTTAGTTCTTTTGTTGCTTGATGCTTGTCTATTATTGTTATGTTTGTTTTATGCTTTTAAATTGCATTTTGTTATTGATCTGCTTTTAATTGCATGTTTCCTGGGCTTGGCCCAATGTAAGCCACCCCGAGTCCCTTTGGGGAGATGGAGGTGGGGTAGAAAAATAAAATAATTCTTCTCCTCCTCCTCCTTCTTCAGCTCTTTGGCTTTAGACATGGAGATAAGCACTCCCCCCCAAAGAGTCAAACATGAATAGACTTACTGTCAGGGGAAACCTTTATCTTTACCTGTGTAAGAAGGAAAACCAACCAGTCCTCTTTGTCCTGGGAACTTCATATTATAAGAAAGATGGAGAGTACAGGAGAGATACAGTAGTATTTGAGAGGAAATGTTCTTTGCATTTACTTCCTGATCTTTATTTTCTAAAAGCTATGTAGCAGGTATAGCCACTGGGATGTAATGGTTTGAGCATTGTACTATGACTGGTGGCCATGATTCCAGTCCCTGGCAATCCAGAGTGACCTTGGGCATATCTCACTCTCTCAGCCTGAGAGGACAAAGGCATAGGTAAAGCCTCTGAACAAATTTAGCCAAGAAAACCTCATGATAGGATCACTTTAGAGTCGCTGTAAGTCATAAATGACTGAAGGCACAAAACAAGATAAGCTTTTAGGTTAATTTAGAAAAATGTTCCCTTACCTCCTACAACTTCAGCATTTCTGGAAATGCTAGGTCTCTGGGGAAGACAGTGGGAAAAGTTATTTTTTTTCAAGCTCTAGCTCAGGGGTCCTCAAACTAAGGCCCGGGGGCCGGATATAGCCCTCCAAGGTCATTCACCCGGCCCTCACTCAGGGTCAACCTAAGTCTGAAACGACTTGAAAGTACACAACAACAACAACAATCCTATCTCAGCAGTCAAAATCATACCCACACGTCCCATTGAAATACTAATAAGTTTATATTTGTTAAAATTGTTCTTCATTTTAATTGTATTGTTTTAAAGTGTTTTTGCACTACAATGACTGGTAATGAAATGCGGAGGACTTATGGTTTTTATTGTGTCTACTGATGTTAATTGTAATGAATTTTTACCTGTGTTAAATGTTTTTAATGTTTAAATTTAATGTTTAAATTATTTTTGTACTGTTGTGGGCATCGAATTGTGCCGTTTTGTAAACCGCCATGAGTTGCCCTCGGGCTGAGAATGGCGGTATAGAAGTATAGTAAATAAATACAAATAAGATATATGTAGTGTGCATAGAAATCCATTCATATTTTTTTCAAACTATAATCCAGCCCTCCAACAGTTTGAGGGACTGTGACCTGGCCCTCTGTTTAAAAAGTTTGAGGACCCCTGCTCTAGCTTAAGGTGGCCTCATATACTCAATTATGTTTTGCAGGTACCTTGTACAACTTTATTACCAGATTTGCCACATTGACTGGGACTGTTCCTGTGAGCCACACGAGATGAAAGGAAGTATCCTTCCACTATAAGCAAATTGGTATTTCCTGGGAGGGGCATTACATACTATTTTTAATTACCTTAACTGTTCTTTTTCTCTTAGTCCATTTTGGACCTGACATTGCCCAGCATATCAACCTTAACAGCCTCATACACTCCCGCTCCTTTATCAGTAATTTTTTGTGGAGTATGGTGAATACATCCTGGTCAGAGAAGTAGCCCCTGGGCAACAGAAGCAAATACATGGTGGATATCCCTATCAACAGTGATATGTTTTGAGCAGCATCTCCCCCTCCCCTAGCATGTGATTTCTGTACTCTCAAAATGTATATTTAAATAAATAGACTGAAGATAATTTTAGTACTAACCACAAAAAGTGTTTTATTCATATGAGAAGTAATTCCAAAAAACAGTTCTCTGCTGGAAGGCTGCGCCGCCGATGGGTAAGAAATAGAAATCCAATGCAAGGTGAGCCATTTCCTGTGGCTTAATACAAAAGCAGCTTAGTCCAGGACCCAATAGAGCCCTTGACTCTGTGTTGGTCTGTGTTGACTTACCTGCAGGTCATGAGTCCCAGAAGACCAAACCCACAACAGTTCCTGCACCTCCCAGCTTTCTCTGTTATTTTTTCCCCACCTTGACAAATTTCCCAGTGGGGACAGAGTGCAGAAAAAAAAATCGGGCACATCCAAATGGGATTGTTTGTCAAAACAACTTGAAAGGAGCAAGGAATGGTCTATGTAGAAGATACTCCCACCCATCCATGCAAAGAATATTTCTTAAATTATTCCTCACCCACAGGGATTGGAAGAGATGTGTGCAAATGAAGGCTAAATCCTCTTCTGCAGCCCTCATAGGACATGTTTCTTCATGGTTGTTGCCTCATTGCGTAAGTTCAGAACTTGGCTAGGCCAAGTTGGAGAGGCAGTAAAAAATCAGCAATACCTCAAGCATGGAATAGTTGTTCTTTCCCACAGTTAACTCAAAGACAGTTCAGTTCGTTGTCACCCGTGTCCTTGGCACATTTCCTTAATTGCGGCGGAACAGGCCTTGGCCTGTCATAATACTGAATCCTCTCCAATATCTTAAGGAAAACTCAGCTCTTGCTGCCCTCAGCAATGGCACTTCTGCTCATTGGTCTGCTTGCAACAGGGCTCCATGGTGATGGCCACACCCACGCCACTGCGGCCGGACGTCATGCAGGTTACCTCGGTCCAAGTATCGGTGGCAGGGTCATAGCATTCAACGCTGTCTAGGAAGGTCTGGCCATCATAGCCACCTGCAGGGAGAGAAAAAACACAGCTAACACAATGTGGGATTGAAGCCATGCCGTTTCAGCTGGGGTGGAACTGAATCGCAGGTTCTCATGAGTGGGACAGGGCTGGCCCGGTGCTTCTCAAGCTACATATTCATAATTCCTGCATAGCATTGTGAAAGTCCCCCAAAGCCCACTTAGCATTAAGCAGCCACTAGGATTGACGGGCTGCCTGATGTCAATACCTCCATTTCTGTGTTAGTAATCTCTAGCACGAGGGGGATTTGTGACATGAGTTGTTCTAGCTCTCATGCTGAAGATCACTCACAGGAGGAGATAATAACAGAGAGCCATACCTTGATGGATAGGAGAACAGACATTTGTCTATTCCAGCAGCTGCCTACCCGTAAGTAGGGTTTCAGAGACAAAATCCAGTATATAGCACCACGATTATGGTACTACAAAATACATAATGGTCATACAGCAGTGGTTCTCAACCTGTGAGTCCCCAGATGTTTTGGCCTTCAACTCCCAGAAATCCTAACAGCTGGGATGGTAAACTGGCTGGGATTTCTGGGAGTTGTAGGCCAAAACACCTGGGGATCCATAGGTTGAGAACCTCTGTCATACAGGATTCTACCATCACCCAAATGTACCAGGGATAGTCGCCTGTTTGTGCCCAGTGACTACAATGTTTCTTTCCTGGAATCATGGTTGGGACCACTACTTTGAGCAGCACTGAGCTAGATCACACTATAATGTCTCATCATCCTCTGGGTGTAGTTGGTCCATGAATTTATTTTTTACAAACTAGCCTGAGGAGTTTGTAAACACATCTTGTGATGTGCAGGGCTTGACAAATCCAAAGCTGGCGATAAAATTGCTGGTAAAAATTAACAACCTTAGATATGCAGATGATAACACTTTGATGGCTGAAAGTGAAGAGGAGCTGAGGAGCCTTATAACCAAGGTGGAAGAAGAGAATGCAAAAGATGAATTGCAGTTAAACAAAAAAAAAAAACAAAAAACTAAGATGATGGCAACCAGACTGATTGATAACTGGCAAATAGAGGGAGAAAACATGGAGGCAGTGATAGACTGGATTTCTAGGTGCAAAGATTACTGCAGACATGGACTGCACCAGGGAATCGGAATACGTTTACTTCTTGGGAGAAGGGCAATGACGAATCTTGATAAAATAGTGAAGAGTAGAGACATCACACTGACAACGAAGATCCACATAGTTAAAGAAGTGGTATTCCCCATAAGTAACCTATGGATGCGAGAGCTGGACCATAAGGTTGGCTGAGCAAAGGAAGATAGACACTTTTGAACTGTGGTGCTAGAGGAAAATTCTGAGAGTGCCTTGGACCAGAAGAAGATCCAACCAGTCCATACTCCAGGAAATAAAGCCTGGCTGCTCATTGAAGGGAAGGATGTTAGAGGCAAAGATGAAGTACTTTGGCCACATATAAGACAGGAAAGCTTGGAGGAGACAATGATGCTGGGGGAAAAGGAAGATGGGCCAACCAAGGGCAAGATGGATGGATGGTACCCTTGAAGTGACTGGTTCGACCTTGAAGGAGCTGGGGTGGTAATGGCCGACAGGGAGCTCTGGCGTGGGCTGGTCCATGAGGTCACAAAGGGTTGGAAGCAACTGAACAAATAAACAACAAGCCAGAGGAGAAAACAAAAATAGTGTTGGATTGGATCAAACCAAAGACCCATCTAGTAGTCTAGTGTATTGATAAAGTGGCCCGCCAGAGATTTCAGGGAAACTCACCAAGATACAAAAGCAGCAGCAGATGCCCCTCTCACTGCCTCTGGTATTAGCGGTAAGTGACCATGGCTAAGTTTAGATACCATTGATAGGTTTAGATTCCATAAAGACATACAGCCTGGCATCCTATCAGTGACTTACCTGTCTAGTTAGTATAGCTAAAATCTGCTTAAGCCCAGGGTGCAGAAAGCTATTCACTTGCTCTATAGCTGGGGTGGGGGTGGCACAGGGGTGATTCAGACGACGAACATTAATCTGAGCTCTTTGGGAGGAAAAAGTTTGGTGTACGCTATTTGAGAGCACACACTTGATTCTTCCCCACATGACCTAGTTGAGACCAGCTGCTTCTCCATCGACTGACCGCCACTGGACATGACAGTATCAAGAACAGCTTTCAGAGTTTGATGTCTTCCAAGCAGAGGGAGGATTGAACTGAATGTGGAGCTGTGAGCTGATGCAGGATGTTAGCCGCAGATACTACTTTCACCTTAGATCACTCAAATAGGAAGCATCTGGCTATCGTTAAACCATTCCATCCGGATTCAGGATTACTTGTACCAGAGAGCAGCAACTCCGGCCCTCTTAACTCACATCAATCCTTGCTGGCAAAGATGATCCTATATTGCTCTTTGTAATGCCATTCTATGACAGTTGCAGATCAATACATCTGGAGAACACTAGATTTGGGAAGGCTGTTCCCTTGTCATCTAGTTTTATTCCTCAACTAGGCATGTAGGTCATCTGGTCTGGGTTTTTTTTTTCCTGTGTCAGGAGCAACTTGAGAAACTGCAAGTCTCTTCTCGTGTGTGAGAATTGGTCATCTGTAAGGACGTTGCCCAGGGGACGGCCGAATGTTTTACCATCCTGTGGGAGGCTTCTCTCATGAGAAGCTGGAGCTGACAGATGGGAGCTCATCCCGCTCCCTGGATTCAAACCTCCGACCTTTTGTTCAGCAGTACTGCCAGCACAAGGGTTTATCCCATTGCGCCACCGGAGGCTCCTATCTGGTCTGGTACCCCAGGGGGCAACTGACTCCTAGCAAGCTCAACATAACAAGTTAGGTGCCCCTCCCCCCCCAGCTCTTTTCCCTACTTGACAAACAGCTTGATCCACCTATGATTATTTGCCAAGGATTAACTCACACCTGAGGTTGCGGCTCAGACAGATGAATCATGATAACACTTTGACTCATTGCACTTCTTTTGTGCAATGAGAGCAAAGATTAGGTTTTCAGGTGGAAACAAGAGGAGCCATCTGTCACATGTTCAGTGAGCACCTAAGATGTAAACAACTCTGGTCACTGGTCTTAGATGAAAGCGTTGCTACATGGCCCTTTCTTGAGCAATTAATTTTTCAGAAAAATTGGATGCATTGTGCAAGTTTCATTGCGTTTTTTCCCATTTAGCTCCTATATAGTATCAACATCTACAATAGTGTTGGTGCCACTGATCAATTGTCTCAGTCAACACTACGAAGTTTTTCTGCCAATTGAGACACAAAGTTATCACTCCATATTGCATCAGTGTTCAGAAATAACTTTGTATTTTGTGTCTGGGACTTGCTAATAAACATTTTGTAAAATACTCAAAAAGATTTTATCCTAAAATATTAATATAAGAAAATAGCAGCTCTTCCAAGTATGCTACAAGTAAGCCCGTTGAGAGATATTTTTTTTTTCATTCAGAACATTATTTGGCAGAGCAAGTGAACTGGATGGTGAAGTTAAGAAAGAATTGTTCATGGAGAGGTTGCCCCAATGACACATCTGTTTGCTTTAACCAAATCTCTTCCTGCACATCTTCTATCTATATAAATAAAAATGTAATGTTAGGTTGTAGGATTAACATAACTCAAAAACCATTGGACGAATTGACACCAAATTTGGACACAATACACCCATCAGGAGTATCATCAAAAGGTGAGACTTCCACCTTGGTCCATATATCAAACGGACAATGTATTGGGAATCTCACATCAGAACAACATATTTTATGTGTGGCCAAGACCCAAAAATAACATATAAAACAGCTCTGTACTTAAGCAAAACAATACGTCTGAGAACCACATATGTAGGGCTGATTGGGGTAAATTGTAGGGGTGATAATGAAATATGATGTATATACTCAGCTTGATCAGTTTATCAGTTTTATCATGTCTTATATTTATTTACTGTACTGTTATAAGTGTCTTATTTTAACTTACTACGTGGAGTGTGATCAGGTCTTGTCAGGCCTTGTTCTGTTTCTTATTGTGATATGGCTTAAGGCAGTGGTTCTCAACCTGGGGTCCCCAGATGTGTTTGGCCTACAACTCCCAGAAATCCCAGCCAGTTTACAAGCTGTTAGGATTTCTGGGAGTTGAAGGCCAAAAATATCTGGGGACCCCAGGTTGAGAACCACTGGCCTAAGGGCTAATCAATAAAATTACTACTACTACCTATCAGGCCAATGAGTGACTATCACACATAAAAACACTGAAAAACACAGCGAAAGAGACTTAAAAAGCAAAAAAACCTCAAAAAAACCCATTACAACGCATGTGCAAAACCACATATATATATACGCAAACACATACACACACACAAAGAACATATATACAGACTGGGCCACAGCAATGTGTGGCAAGGGATGGCTAGTCTGTATATAAATAAAAATGTAATGTTCGTTTGCGGGATTAACATAACTCAAAAACCACTGGACGAATTGACACCAAATTTGGACACAAGACACCTATCAGGCCAATGAGTGACCATCACTCATAAAAACACTGAAAAAAATAGAAGAAACTTAAAAAGCAAAAATAAAAAATTACAACGCATGTGCAAAACCACATATATATACACACAAACACACATATATACACACACCAAGAACGTATATACAGACTGGGCCACAGCAACACGTGGCAAGGGACAGCTAGTATACAAATAACAGGAGTAGAGACAGGCAGGAAAACAGGTATCGAAATAAAGCTTGGTTGTCACATTTTCCTCTTAAAATCCAAGTTTTGAACAAAACATGCAATTTTTTGGAGCATCACATGGGAACTTTTTAGATGACAGTTCTCAACATCCCTCAATCAGCATGGTCACCATTCCTCTTTGAAGCATTTGCTTTTTACTTTGACCAAGCTTACCCAGCACGTAAATCTTGCCCTGGTGCACAGTGACCCCAAGGGCACTCCGACGGTGCTTCATGGGTGCGGCGAAGGACCAGGTTCTTGTCTCCACGTCATAACGCTCCATGCTGTTGAGTTGGTCTGTACCGTCATAGCCCCCCATGGCATAGATGCAGTTATTCAGGGCACAAACCCCTGCATTGGAACAGAGCAGCATTGAGCAGACCAAACAGACAGTGACCCTCCTATTAGTCCCTTTACCATACCAAGTGTGGATACTCCACAATAATTTCTGTGACACTTTTCAAGCTTTAACTTAGAAGCAGGAACCCTGTTGACCTCCACATGTTACTGGGCTTCTTTATCATTTCAGACCACTGGCTCTACTGGCTGGGGCCAATGGTAACTGGAGTCGCAACCTCATAGAGAAGTCTACACTTTCCTCATACCTGTCTTTCATGTACTTCCTGAGTATAATCTAAACTACCAGCCAGTATGGTCAATAGTAAGACGACTTTGTCTTACTATATACACACACACATAAACACAATGTATATATACATCCCTATATGAGAGGCCAGGGGACAGCTCCACCTTGTCTCCTGCAATATGTCATCAGATGGGGACCCCGCCCCACCACCAACTGCCGCTCTGGGCCAGAGTAAAGGGAGGCGGGGCCAGGGGACAGTTCTACCTTGTCTCCTGTGCTATGGAAAGTTACACCCTTGATCATTTTAGTCACCCTCCTTTGGACACATTCCAGCTTGTCAATATCTTGAATTGTGGTGCCCAGAATTGGATACAATATTCCAGGTGTGGTCTAACCAAGGCAGATGCATAATTTTAATACTGATATTGTAATATGCTAATAATATATTGTATGTATATATATTGTAAGCCGCTCTGAGTCCCCTTCGGGGTGAGAAGGGCGGCATATAAATGTCGTAAATAAATAAATAAATAAATAAATAAATATGCGTTGCAAATGACATATGTAACCAAAGATACATAATAGTTTCAAATGAACTGAAAGGCTTTTACAGAGAATGGTCTTATAACTTAAGTTTCTTAAAACAAAGTTCCATACACAGGAATACAAAGAGGGTATTTTGGACCTTTTGAATCTTCCTTCCACACCACCACTCTAATCACTATAGAGGCCTACTATATTTCTTCTCCTTCTCCCTGAAGGCTTTAACTATTGTCCTCAAAGAAGTATCTTTCATATAACCGTTCCCAAAACTCTTCCTTTCTTCCCCTTCAAAACTCCTAACTAACTTCTTCAAACACCAAACTCCCAGCTGACTAAACTATGGCTGTCTTTGCTCCTTCCTTTCACTCTGGCTCTGCCAGAGTGCTAAGCAACTCCCTCCAACTCCATCAGCCAATCAGGCTGCACTTTCAACTACGACTGATTACTCGACCCCCCCCCCCCCCCCCCCCGTTCTCCTTAGTTTTTCCAAGCCAGACAAGGTAGGCCAATCTATTACACCCAGCTTCTGCCAACCTAGCAATTTGAAAACATGCAAATTTGAGTAAATCAATAGGTACCGCTTTGGTGGGAAAGTAACAGCGCACCATGCAGTCATGCCGACCACATATCCTTGGAGGCGTCTATGGACAATGTCAGCTCTTTGGCTTAGAAATGAACAGCACCCCCCAGAGTCAGACTCGACTAGACAATAACAGGGGATACCTTTACTATAATGTAGTCTTTCAAGTTGTTTTAACTTCAATATGTTTTACCACATTTAAACAATCTGAAATTGTCTTCAATCACCTTATCCTATTTTATTTACATGTGCCTTGAGGTCTCATGACAAAGGGAGGGTTTATAAAGCTGACACAGGGAGGGAGAAGACAGACACTCCAGACAGGTGAAGTGCTCTCTATGTTCACTTTGCAACCAGAAGAGACAGTAACCACAATGAAGCTTCTTGAATGCAATCACAAGCCCCTTCTTGCCGCCCTGCACAAACCTGCTCCACTCCGGATGGTGTTCATCGGGGCAATCATCTCCCATTCATCCCGTTCAGGGTAGTAGCATTCCACTGAGCTGTGGCGGGAAGTGCCATCATAGCCACCCACTGCGTACAAGAGCCGGTTCAGCACTGCCACCCCAACTCCAATCCGTTGTGTAAGCATGGGTGCCACTAAGATCCATTCATCCTGCTCTGGTTCGTACCTGGAAGAAGAGAAGGGCAATCACTTCAGTGCCGCTTGATACCCCACCCCGCCCTCCCAAACACATAACATGAAAAGTCAGGCTACTGGAGGCATACACAACTGGGAGGATGTCAGTGGTAATACAGAACCAGATCTGTCACTAGAAATATGAATTTAATATGATGTGTGGGAATGAATGGAAGAATGGAAGGATGTGTAGTTGGAGTTAATAATTTTGGAAACACCAGTATAATATTAAGGCCTGCAATGACTAACTACCTGCTTGCTGGAACTGTGATCAAAACCTGCTAATGAGAATTGATAAGAACTGTGACAATGGTTCTTTCAAGTTAAGGAAATGTTTGCAACATTCCTTATGTTAAGAAGGAAGTCAACATAAGATCAACACCAATCAAGAAGATCAACATCTGGCCAGGAAACTGAGATGGATCCAGGATGGAAGATGTCTATCATTAATTTACAACTTTGGGACTACATCAACAGAATATTCCTATAAAAGACTCAGTCTAATAATGCTCAAAGTGTGACAGACCTGAGGAGTCTGTTTCACCCACTATGCTCTGCTCCATGGGAAGGAGAGAGATAGTGTACTATAGAGTGACAGATCTGCAAGGGAGCAGTCTGGTCACTGAAGGAGGAGCCTGGGAGAATGGCAGAATTTACAGTAACTCACTTTAAGTGCCCTCTCAACTAGAAGAGTATCCATTTTAATTACTTCTAAATACCAAGAAAGAAGTTACTCTGGCAAAACTGTAGCTAGGGATGTGAAATTGTAACCATTTCTTCTCTAAAGCTTTCCAAACTTCCAAACAGAAGGACATCATAGAATCATAGAGTTGGAAGAGACCTTGTGGGCCATCCAGTCCAACCCCCTGCCAAGAAGCAGGAAAATCGCATTCAAAACACCCCCAACAGATGGCCATCCAGCCTCCAAAGAAGGAGCCTCCACCACACTTCAAGGCAGAGAGTTCCACTGCTGAACAGCCCTCACAATTAGGAAGTTCTTCCTAATATGTTCAGGTGGAATCTCCTTTCTTGTAGTTTGAAACCATTGTTCTGCATCCAAGTCTCCAGGGAAGCAGAAAACAAGCTTGCTCCCTCCTTCAGGACTGTTCTATTATTTTTACCAGTAGTTTCTAAACAAATCAATTTTCTTCCATTTTTTATCAGCAGCTCCCAAACCATTCCCATCCCTACTTGGCTTCTCTTACTCAGCACTACTAGTATTCCTAACTTTATTTATTTATTATTTATTTATTTATTTATTTATTTCGGTTGCTTCTACCCCGCCCTTCTCACCCCGGGGGGACTCAGGGCGGCTTACAAAAGCAAGGCACAATTCGATGCCCGCATCACATAACATCAATTAATAACAACAACTTATAGCTTTTAAAGAGAGCATTGTCTATGCTGCATTCACAATAAGGCCATCATTTTTTACTGTCTATGTCAATGACACAAATTGATGCAGTCCTGAAAATAAATCTGTCGTCTGTCCTGAGAATACCTTCAGGGATAGCTCCTAATTAACATACCGTATATTCCGGCATATAAGACGACTGGGCGTATAAGACGACCCCCAACTTTTCCAGTTAAAATATAGAGTTTGGGATATACTTGCCGTATAAGACTACCCCTCTTCCAACACACACCAAATAAAAATTTTAAAAGCATCAGATTTGATTTCAATATGGTAATTTTCCTATTACTGTACCTTCTTCTCTGCCTCTCAGATCTCGCACATGCGCACCTGCAGTACTTCAGTCTTCAGGAGCGAGATTTGAGAGGTAGAGGAGGAGGTACGGTAATAGGATACAAGGGCGGGCCAGACAGGTAAAAGAGGTGTGTTTTTCTGGGCCCAGAGCCACTCTATCTCTTTTTTCCATACCCCGGGTGCCCCGGACACTGCAGCTTGCTCCGCCCTTCACTTACACCTTCCCAGTGAGGCACCCCTTCACCTCACCATCGGGACTGCATAAGTCCATGAATCCTGATGAATGGATTTTCTTCTACTGTACTTGTACAGCGTCGCCCTTAATGCTTTCATACAGTCGCTGCATACGGCAGG
Source organism: Anolis sagrei ordinatus (assembly GCF_025583915.1). Classification (NCBI taxonomy): domain Eukaryota; kingdom Metazoa; phylum Chordata; class Lepidosauria; order Squamata; family Anolidae; genus Anolis; species Anolis sagrei. The sequence goes on along the minus strand of NW_026845477.1, from coordinate 146,946,467 downwards.
GACATGGCCACTGCCATGTTTGAGCTCCCCCACAATATGCAACAACCACAGATTCTCCAATCCGGATTGGAAGTTTCAGCATCCACTCTATAAGACACTCTGGGTGTATAAGACTACTCCCGCATATAATATGACTCCCATGCATAAGGCGTCCCCAGCATATAAGACGACCCCTGATTTTTGAGAAAATTTTCTTGGGTTAAAAAGTAGTCTTATACGCCAGAATATACGGTAATCAGTTGTGGCTACTGTAGCCATAAACTTTTGCCTACACCAAGCCCAAACTATGCATATTTTAACCGAATCACTGTAAAGCCTGAGACAAAACCTTGTACAACTTAACCTTTACAGCTTCTTGCAAAAGAAGAGGAAGTATCTTAAGGAAGCAGTCTTGTCTTGAGTACTTATTAAAAGTGTAAGAGTCACAAATTAACAAGGCCTTTTGGGGATGGATAATGTTTCTTATTAACTCAGCATAATTCTCGTTTCTATATGGATGCCAAACCTGCTAGGATTTTAACACAATTGTTCACCAACACACATGGACCATAACAGGGCAGAATATATCAATGGAAGTCAGAAAGCATCGCCTCCTTCCCAGGTTTAATACCATATCTGACTATATCAACCTCTTTCCCAGTTCCTTCCTCATTCACCTTTCCACGCTGTTGTGATGATTGCTCCCAAAAGAGCCGCCCACTGCATAGATCATGCCATCGATCACCCCCACACCAATGCGGTTTCGGGGGACGCTCATCGGGGTACAAGGAGACCACCTGTTGGTCATGGGGTTATAGCAGTCAATAGCATTGGAGTCCATGTTGCCGTCGGGAGAGTTGTTCCTCCCGCCCACTGCGTAGAAGAGCCCGCTTACCACGCAGCCGGCCAGGCCACTGCGGGGCACCTGTAGGTCAGCCAGCCGGATCCAGGAACCATCGCAAGGGTTGTAGGCCTCCAGGTAGCTGAGGGACTGGCGGTAGTAGCCGCCGGCTGTGTAGATGAGCTGGCCCACTTTAGGTGCCCGGCAAGGCATGTCGTTGGTGGGCTTGTGTAAGGTGAGGTCCTGGAAAATCTTGGACAGGTAGTCCTTGCAGCGTGAGTCCGACTTGAGGATTTCACACTTCTGAAGCTGCATTTGGAGGAAGTGTGGGGGGTCAGTGAATGGCAGCGCACGGCTTTGAGCAGGGCCTGGATGTAGAGTCGGCGGTTCTCACAGTCATACTTCACCCAGTTGATGCAGGCATGGAACACCTCCGACTCACAGCGTACGTTCAACTCGTCCCGGCTGATCAGGGTCACCAGCTGGCAATGTGAGAGGTTGAAGAACTCATCCTGCTTAGACACCTGCAAAGGGGGCAATGGAGGGTAGTATGATGAGTGGCCCAGCTTACTTGTCCAAACGCATCCACCCTTCCGTCCCACTTCGTAATCTAAGATCATCCGGCCCTGCTCTCGCTCCCGTCAACAGCACAGATGCACCTGGTGGGGACGAGAGACAGGGCCTTCTCGGCTGTGGCCCCCCGCCTATGGAACACACTCCCAAATGAGGTAAGATCCTCACCTCCTGACTTTTAGAAAAAAAAAATTAAAATCATGGTTCTGGGACCAGGCCTTTGGACAGTAGAAGTATGTAGCATTTTAGAGGGACACTGATTGGAATGGCGATTTGACTGACAATACTGTTTTATTGTTTTAATGCTTGTTGATGTATTGTTTTAATTATGATTTATGTTTAATTGTGGTTTTACTATTGTAATTGTTTGTATTGGCATCGTATCGGTGCCCAATGTAAGGCATTGAATTTTGCCATTATTTATGTGTAAACCGCTTTGAGTCCCCCCAGGGGTGAGAAAGGTGGTATATAAATACTGTAAATAAATAGATAGATGATAGATAGATAGATAGATAGATAGATAGATAGATAGATAGATAGGCTCGAGCTGTTGTGGGGGATGACAAAGAGGAAAAGTTCTCAAAGAACCACTTGAAGAATGTCCCAGGCATCCAGACGCTATCTCGTCTGTTTACCTGGAGAACCTCTTGATAAGGGGCAGGGAGGGAGAAGTGGGTTGCAGTGTTTTGAGACTAAGTTGAGAAAGTATGTTTGACTTGCATGACAAGAGATTTCTATAGATTTCTAGCTGGCGGGGATTTGACAGCATACCAGAGTGTGTTGGCTAATCACTTTGGCATGTACCTGTGCTCTGTTCACCATACCAGTGAGAATCATGATCCTCCAGATCTTGTTGGATCACAACTCCTAGCTATGCTAGCCATCCTAGCAATAGTGAGGCATTTCTAGTCCCCATGCCAGCCAAATGCACTCCAAACTGGCTGCATATGTGGTGATTTATTTCCACCACCAATTAAGGGCTTTCCAATACCCCACTAAAAGTTATCTAAATGGTGGCCAGAATTTATGTGACATCACTGATGGCAAAATGAAGCATGGCAACAGTCTTCTGGGGAGAAAAATGGCCCTCACTCTCTCTGCCGTTTGCCACACCTGCTTCAAAACACAAAAATCACGTTCCTTGCTTCTAACTTGAATCATGCCCCTGGAAAGGTGATGGGTTAGCCGCCCTGAGTCCCCCTTCGGGGGTTGAGAAGGGCCGGGTACAAATGTTGGAAAAAATAAATAAATAAATAGTGGGTTTTTAACAATCAACATACGCAGGTGAAGGGGAGGTTCTCATGCTACACTATTCAATATTTGGCTGCTGTAGTATTAGCATTAATTGGGGGTGGGGGTCACTCCTGGAATGTCACTTCATGGAATCAGAAAGGCAGTGCAATCCCTCCCACCTTTGGGTATTGATTTATTAATGTATTTATGAAAATATGAGTCATTCTTTATTAGCAGTTGTTAGGACAGGGTACAACAAAACAAAGTGTCTTCAAACAATATAAAATATTAATTCAAATATTTTAAAACAAATTAAAGGAGGTGGTGGAGGAGGCGGTGGTGGAGGAGGCCGTAGTGGTGGAGGAGGTGGGGAGGAGGTGGTGGTGGAGGAGGAGGGGGGGGTGGTGGAGGAGGAGGTGGTGGTGGAGGATGAGGTGGTGGTGGAGGAGGAGTAGTGGTGGTGGAGGAGGTGGTGGTGGAAAAGGTGTAGAAGGAGGTGGAGGAAAAGGTGGAGAAGGAAGTGGAGGAGGTGGTGGTGGTGGAGGAGGAGGTGGTGGTGGAGGAGGAGGAGGTGGTGGTGGAGGAGGGGGTGGTGGAGGAGGTGGTGGTGGAGGAGGGGGTGGTGGAGGAGGTGGTGGTGGAGTTGAGAAAAAATTAAAAATGATTTGATATATTTTAAAACTTAACAACATGCATTCAGTAATAGACTGAATACTACACCAAGCTCCAAATGCTTGCGTAAACATGGCACTAGAATAAGGATGGTATTGGCAACACTCAGGCTTTCAAGGGGAGGATGTGCCAGTTCCTGGGCTTTCACCCACATCTGGGGCAGTCATCTTTGATACGCACACCCTCCCAACCCTGACTTGTCAAGTTGAGACTCACCTCCCCAAAATGCATGTAGATGTACTCTCGCGCCCGCTGGTGCAGTTCGGTGCAGCCAATTTGCTCAGCAAAGTTGGCAATGCCAATGGCATTGCTGGGGTCCAGTTGCTGCACCAGGAAGTCACAACAGGCTTTGACCACACTGTCAATCTGGTACATGACAGCCCCGTTCATGACATGGATCACACAGTGCTCGCCCACAGAGATGGAGGCGGTGTAGGCAAACTCAATGAGGCGCTCCATGACTTTGGGGTGGATGCCCTCAATGGAAACTACCTCCATGCCCTGCTCCCGGAGACCATTTGTGAACATGGCCTTGAAGACAGGGCTGGAGGAGGCCAACACCACCTTGTGGGCCTGGAAGTCAGCCGGGGGAGTGTCTTTGTACTTGACCCGCAAGGTGACATCACAAAGCTGCTGGCTCAGGCGCAGTTGGTTCATGATGCCAAAGGCCTGCTTGGTGTGGTCCTCTAGCGTGTAGCTGAAGGTGCGGTTGCCATCGTGTGAGGGAGTCACCTCCGCCTTGCACTCTGGGGCGTACATCACAAAAGAGGCCCCACACTCATTGCACAAAGGAAGAGAGGGGATGAAAAGCAAGCAAGGAGCTGGAAGAACCAAGCTAGGCTGGAGGGCTGACTGCACAGCTCTGACGCACGACAAAAACTCCACACCTACAGATGAGACAGAGAAGCAAGAAATCTAGTTAGGACAATTTTGTGGGGGGAAACATTTCACTTTCAAGCCATGGTGCTGCTGTTGCCAATCCTGCCTTGAGTGGCTAGCCCCTACTTCCCATCCATTGGATTTATAACACTATGTAACAAAGTTTGAAAAAAATCTGTTCCTGGTTTGAAAGTGTTATTTCCTGTTTAATTGTGTGGCTCTTACTATGAAAGTAATTGTTATACTCCAGAACCTTCATTTAAGGAGGTATATATGTTATTATCATTTCTGGACTGTATTGTAGGGCTTGGCCTCATGTAAGCCACCCCGAGGAGATGGTTGCGGGGTATAAATTATTTGAAACACAACAAGATGAGTCCACAGCAGACAAGATCACTCTGCTGGCTGTTGTATTGGATCACACGTCGGACACTTCCCAAGTGTCTAGGACTGTGTGATGTATCGGCGAATGATGCATGCAGATCCCAGTAAGGTGGCCTTCTGTAGCTGACAGGTGGTAATTTTATCAGTGCCAATTGTGTTTAAGTGCAGACCAAGGTCTGTAGGCACTGCACCCAGTGTGCTGGCCGATCACCACTGGGACCACCTTTACTGGCTTGTGCCAGAGTCTTTGCAGTTCAATCTTTAAATCCTCATATCGTGTCAGCTTTTCCAGTTGTTTCTCTTCAATCCTGCTGTCACCTGGGATTGCAACATCGACAATCCATACTTTGTTTTTTAACACAATTGTGAGGTCAGGAGAATTGTGCTCTAGAACTTTGTCTGTCTGAATTCAAAGTCCCAGAGGAGTTTGACGTGTTTATTTTCTGTAACTTTTTCCGGCTTGTGATCCCTCCAGTTCTTTGTCGCAGGCAGATGGTATTTGTGGCATTATTATTATTATTATTATTATTATTATTATTATTATTATATGTAAATGCTTACTCTGAGTGCTCTATCACATTCTGAAACTACAAATCCCTGGATTCTACAGGAGATAGCTAAAGTAGGATCATAGTGCTATAACAGTGTTATAAATGTCCCACCTGTACTCTTAAGAGTCTACTAGAGGTGGCAAGCGCTTGCTCCTAAGTCCCCATCGACACTGATTTAATGCTGTTTCAAACTGGTATTATAGAAAATGCTTTCACATTCATTTAAAAGTCGTTATTTCAGATTTCTGTACCCACAAACACAGAATTCTGCCTTTACAAACGATATATTTATATCATTATAGTATAGTGTATTATAATATATCTTTACTAATAATATAATATAGTATATCGTATATACATGTAATATTTATAATATTATAATGTAATACAATATAATACTAATAATAATAATAATAATAATAATAATTTACTAGCTGTCCCCTGCCACGCGTTGCTGTGGCCCAGTCTGTTGATCTGGAAAATAAAGTAATGAGAAAGTGTTGGTTTTTAATATATGTAATTTCTTTATGCTTGTGGGTAAACAGTATTTCTTGTTGTTCTTTGTCAGTGTTGATGTGGAGAGTGTCTGGTTTGCCCACCCCTAGAACATGTAACATTGTCCTTCTTTAAGGGTCCCTTTCAAATCTATGATACTTTATCTGTGTGTGTGTAAATCATATCTATCTATCTGTCTGTCTGTCTGTCTGTCTGTCTGTCTATCTATCTATCTATCTATCTATGGTTGGATGGCTCTTTGTCAGGAGGGCTTTGATTACATTTTCTTGCCCTGATGAGGGGAGTTGGACTGGATGGCCTTGAGTATTTTCTGTTGGTCATGGGGGTTCTGTGTGGCAAGTTTGTCGTTTGTGGGGTTCAGAATGCTCTTTGATTGTAGGTGAACTGCGAATCCCAGTGACTACAACTCCCAAATGTCAAGGTCTATTTCCCCCAAACTCCATCTGTGTTCATATTTGGGCATATTGAGTGCTTGTGCCAAGTTTGGTCCAGATCCATCATTGTTTGAATCCACAGTGCTCTCTGGATGTAGGTGAACTACAACTCCCAAACTCAAGGTCAATGCACACCAAACCCTTCCAGTATTTTCTGTTGGTCATGGGGAGTTCTGTGTGCCAAGTTTGGTTCAATTCCAGCATTGGTGGAGTTCAGAATGCTCTTTGATTGTAGGTGAGCTATAAATCCCAGCAACTACAACTCCCAAATGACAAAATCATAATTTTTTTAGTGATGGTCACTCCTTGTGTTGTGAGACGTTTTGTTGCCAAATTTGGTGTGATTTCGTTCATTGGTTCTTTTGTTTTTAAGGTACTCATTATGCACAAAGCATTTTTATATAGAGAGATATTTACATTACATGTAATATTACTAATAATATTACAATATAATGGTATAGTGCAATACAGTAATATATAATACTGATATTGTACTATGCTAATAATATAATATATTGTATGAAAATATATATTGTAAGCCGCTCTAAGTCCCCTTCGGGGTGGGAAAGGTGGCATATAAATGCCGTAAATAAATAAATAAATAAATAAATAAATAAATAAATATATACACAAAAGCAGACTGTGGTTGAGGAACTACATTGCATGCAGGCTTCCTTGGCACACTGTTATCAGTGGAAGTATACTTTTCCACAGATAATGACAGTCAACCCACCGTACTCGCAGATTCAACCATGGATGTCTTGAAAATATTTTTTAAATTCCAAACTGCAAACTTTGATTTTGCCATTTTTAATGCAACATGCTATTTTATGCTGCCATTGTATATAGTGGGACTTGAGAATCCATGAATTCTGGTATGCAGAGAAGGTCCTGGAACCAAACTTGAGCAGATACCAAGGGCCCACTGTTATTGCTACATGTTTTTTTTCCCCTTGGGTTAGCAAATAGTCCAGGTCTGTCCTTGGTGCCTCCTGGAAAGGCCTGTGCTACTGAGGGTCACTCTGGTCATTCAAGGATGTCTTATATGTATTCACTGTGACTCAGCAAGTCAAGCAAACAATTGTATGCCAGGAAACACTTTTAAGAGCAGCCTTTTGTTTCACCCAGGTCTGCCCAGTCATCCCAGGCCCCCTGAGCATTGTTTTTGCTATCAGTACCACTGCCATCAATACTGCATTGTGGTTAATATTTAAATCCACATTTCACACAGCTCTGATTGTGTGAACCTGCTATTCAGACTTAGCAAGCCAATCGACCTGTGTTATAAAAATACGGGTTTGCCAGCATGCCAGGGGCTGTAGAGTACCTAGCCAAAAAGATCTGACTTTTAACAGCATCCTCTTCTTCTGTTTGTAATAGGTTAATGTTAATTGGTCTTAATGATCTGGGCAATTTAATTGCATTTTAATATGTTCTGTATGTTTTTATGTATGACTTTGTATGTATTTGACATTTATAAATTGACTGATTCCTAGTTCTGGGGGGAAAGCTAGGTATAATAGGTAAGTCAACGCTCTGATCTACTTTGCCCAGGAATAATGAGTCCCTCTGCGGAGGTTGAGATAGGATGGGATATAAAAGCCCTAAATAAATAAATAAATATTATTAATAATAATGAATAATAATCATAATATGTTATATTATTATATTTTTATTTTCTTATATATTATTATAATATTTTATTATAACTATATTATAATTATTATATCTTATATTATCCTATTCTACTATAGTATAATGTTACTATCATTATGTTTATATATATTATGTTCTTTACTAATAATATAATATATTATATATACATATAATATTTATATTATAATAAAATACAATACTAATAATAATACATTATGATTATATATTTTATATTACATGTAATATTACTAATAATATTACAATATAATAATAATAATCTATATAAATAAAAATGTAATGTTCGTTTGTGATACCATCAGAACTCAAAAACCACTGGGGGAATTGACACCAAATTTGGACACAAGACACCTAACAAGCCAATTTATGTCCTCCACTCAAAAAAATTGATTTTGTCATTTGGGAGTTGTGGTTGCTGGGATTTATAGTTCACCTATAATCAAAGAGCATTCTGAACTCCACCAACGATGGAATTGAACTAAACTTGGCACACAGGCCTCCCATGACCAACAGAAAATACTAGCAGCATTTGGTGGGCATTGACCTTGAGTTTGGGAGTTGTAGTTCACCTACATCCAGAGAGCACTGTGGACTCAAACAATGATGGATCTGGACCAAACTTGGCATGAATATTCAATATGCCCAAATGTGAACACTGGTGGAGTTTGGGAAATATATGGCATTTGGGAGTTGTAGTTACTGGGATTTATAGTTCACCTACAATCAAACACCATTCTGAATGAACCCCACGAATGACAGAACTGGGGCAAACTTCCCACACAGAACCCCCATGACCAAGAGAATATACTTAAGGCCATCCAGTCCAACTCCCTTCAGCAGGGCAAGAAAACGTAATCAAAGCCCTCCTGACAGAGAGCCATCCAGCCATAGATATAGATAGATATATATGATTCACACACACAGAGATATAGTATCATAGATTTGAAAGGGACCCCTAAAGAAGGACAATATGTTGCATGAGTAGGCAAACCAGACAATCTCTACATCAACACTGACAAAGAAACATCAAGAAATACTGTTTACCCACAAGCATAAAGACATTACATATATTAGAAACCAGCACTTTCTAATTCCTTTATTTTCCAGATCAACAGACTGGGCCACAGCAACGCGTGGCAGGGGATGGCTAGTTATTATAATATTTATATTATAACTATATTATAATTATTATATTTTATATTATCCTACCATATTATAATGTTACTATCATTATGTTTATGTATATTATGTTCTTTACTAATAATATAATATAATATATTGTATATATGTATAATATTTATATTATAATAAAATACAATACTAATCATAATACATTATAATTATATATTTTATATTACATGTAATATTGCTAATAATATTACAATATAATGATGTAGCACAATATAATAATATATAATACTGATATTGTATTATGCGAATAATATAATATACTGTGTGTGTGTGTGTGTGTGTGTGTATGTATGTGTGTGTGTATATATATATATATATATTGTAAGCTGCTCTGACTCCCCTTCGGGGTGAGAAGGGCGGCATATAAATGTCGTAAATAAATAAATAAATATTCTTTGCCAACCTCTCCTTGTGAATCAAAATGAGGAATATGAACACATTAAAACACAACCTATACAATCACTTAAAACATCAGATTAAAAGAACATATATATTCATTACATATTAAAACCCTCAGTGCATAATTTAATATTCAACATTTAAAAATCATCTGGATAGACCTGCTGAAAGAGCCAGACCTTTATTGCTGTTTTAAATTGAGATATGAATTGTTCATTATGAAAAGGCAATGAACGGATAATCAGCCTCTATTGTATTTTTGTGGCCAAGAAGACAAAGTGGTTTGCCTCATGGAATTTTCTGCCTCCAAATGCCTAAGTAACTTGGTTATCCTTGTATCACTATGTACCACGGTTTAGGAGAAGGGGCACTAAAATGCCTTACTGTGTGGCAGGGAAGCTTGCATGTGATATAGTCCCCCAGGTACACTTTGGTTTTATCTATATAAATAAAAATGTAATGTTCGTTTGTGGCATTAACATAACTCGAAAACCACTGAACGAATTGACACCAAGTTTGGACACAAGGCACTTATCAGGCCAACGAGTGACCATCGCTCAGAAAAACACAGCGTCAAAAACAACTCCAACCCCAAAAGGCTGTTAGGAAGGCTGTTAGGAATTGTGGGAGTTGGAGTCCAAAACCCCCAGAGGGCCCAAGTGGTCTACACTGTGGAATTATTCCACAGCATTGAGCCATGGTAGTTAAAGGGGCCCCATAGGCCATCCAGCCCAACCACTTTTTGCAGTAAAGGAAAACACCATCAAAGCCCTCCCAACAGATGGCCATCCAGTTGGAAAGGAGCCCCAAAGGCCATCCAGTCCAACCTCATTGGGCGGTAAAGGAAGACACCATCAAAGCCTACCTGACAGATAACTAACCAGTTGGAAGGGAGCCCCTAAGGCCATCCAGTCCAACCTCATTGGGTGGTAAATGAAGACACCATCAAAGCCTACCCGACAGATGGCCAACCAGTTGGAAGGGAGCCCCAAAGGCCTTTTAGTCCGACCCCCTTTGGCCCTTTAAAGGTATGTGTCTGTCTGACCATCCATCCATCCACCTACCTACTTATCTTATTTTCTATCCATCTACCTTCTGTTCATCTATCAATGTCCTTTACATATGTCTCTTCTGTCCATTGTTCCATGCCTGGATTTCCTCTGTTTTCTGAGAGCCACAGCAACACATGGCAGGAGACAGCTAGTACAAATATATAATTTCTAATTGCAGAATCTAATTGCAGAATCTTGAAGAGAAAAAGGCATGGTCACAGGGTAAGCATCTATGTTAATATACAGTGAGAGCCCCGTATCCACGGGACGAGCGCCTGCAGTTTTGTTTATCCAGGTTTGACACAATACATCATCTCTGGATATTGTTATTACTATTTCATACACAACCAGATCGGTACACAGCAAACAAGATCACTATGCTGGCTTTTGCTGGCTCCATGTAAGCCGCTCCAAGTCCCCATTGGGGAGATGGTGGCGGGGTATAAATAAAGTTATTTATTATATTATTTTGTATTTGATCACACATTGGACACTTCCCAAGTGTCTAGGACTGTGTGATGTATTGGCAAACAATGTGTGCAGATCCGAGTAGGGTGGCCTTTTGCAGCTGACAGGTGGTAATTTTGTCAGTGCAGATTGTTTTTAAGTACAGGCCAAGGTCTTTAGGCACTGCACCCAGTGTGCCGATCACCACTGGGACCACCTTTACTGGCTTGTGCCATAGTCTTTGCAGTTCAATCTTTAAATCCTCATATTGTGTAAGCTTTTCCAGTTGCTTCTTGTCAATTCTGCTGTCGCCTGGTATCATCATCATCATGGACCTATCCCCAGGATACTACTCTTGGAGGACCATCATCCTCCAAGAGTAGTATCTTGGAGGATGATGGTCCTCCAAGATACTACTTGGAGGGATCGCCTAAGTAAGTTAAGTAAGTAAGTAAGAATCATCATCATCATCATCATCATCATCATTTCTCTTCCCATGGATAATCCATTGAAAATATCAATTCAAAAGAACATTTTCTAGGTCCTCCGGCACGATTCTATGATATCCTTGAATCAATAATCCTTTATTTCAATAGGGTTTGCTATTATTTGCATTTTCATGTTACTTCCCACATCAAGTCCAGAAGTTTTGCAACCTATGAGGCTTTGAGGTTTATTATATGGAATTGACACATCTGCCCAGTAAGCTGGTTTCTGTGACACCAGTTTATGTATTGATAAAGTAGTACAATCTTCTGAAGGTTCAGTGGTCAGGGGAGGGAGATAGCTTAGTTTCTGCTGCTCTAGAAACTAGGGCACTGAGCAATGGATTCAAACTGGAGAAAAGAGGAGTTCATCTAAATCTACTAATGGTAAGAGCTGTTCGGCAGTGGAGTATGCTGTTGTCTGGGAGTGTAGTGGAGTCTCCTTCTCTGGAGGTTTATAAACAGGCTGGATGGTCATCTGTCTGGAGTACTTTGATGGTGCAGAATGAGAAGATGTTTTGCTACAGCAAGGATGGGTAAGCTCAAATCACACTCACCATGGCTGTCACCATCAAAGCCAGTAGAGGCAGTCCCCAAGTTACAAACATCTGACTTACAGACAACTCACAGTTAAGAACAGGGGTGAGACAACAGGAAGTGAGAGAAATCTACTCCACAGAAGAAAAATTCACTCCTGGAACAGTTCTCACATGGAAAAGGTGTCTCAGCGCTGAAGCTTTCTCACCAATCTTTGTTTCCACAAGCAAAATTGTATTGTCGAAGGCTTTCATGGCTGGAATCACTAGGTTCTTGTGGGTTTTTTCGGGCACTACCTCTGAGGATGCTTGCCATAGATGCAGGCGAAATGTCAGGAGAAATGCCTCTGGAACATGGCCCTATAGCCTGAAAAAACCCCACAAGAACAAGCAAAATTGTTTAAATCCAATTATCACAGGGACAGAAAGGGAGGTGAAATCTTCTGACCAGGGGCACAGTCCGGAAAACAAACACCACAGGGGTGTTAGCTATTCCCTATGCTGTCCAAAACTTTAAAAAATTGTCTGGAGTTACCCAAAAGATTGTGCCTTATATACAAATTCAATTTTAGAAAAAAATTACAGAACATAGCTTAGGGACTGCCTGCACTTAAACTGCACTTGGCACTTTGAGCACATTGCCCTGTGGTAATGGGCAGGGGACAGGACCAGCGTTACCTGTCCTGGAGCACAGGTAAATACAGACTCCCCTTCCTTCAGGGCACCTCTCATTCCTCACTCCTCTCAAACAGGTGCATTTTGACTCTTCCGCTGTCCCAGTTTTCCCCAATACTGGGCTGAGTCTTTGGCAGTGTTCATTTCCTGAATCTCCTTCGCTCTGGGCTGTCTCACGCCATCGAGGCGCACCCTGACCCATCTCCTGCACTGGGAAAAAAGCAAGTGCATGCCCTTCGTCCACCACGGCTGAGAGGCTCAGTAAGAACTCTGTGTCCCAGTTCAAAAAGTAAATAAAGCCTTGCTCTTTGGAGCCGAGAAGGGAGAGTACGTAATAAGGGGCAACGTTGTGGGTTTGCTTATTTGTTTGCCACCTGTCAAGTGGTTGAAGTGTTGCATACCATTCTGTGAAGTCCAAAAAGATTGTGGATTTGCCATATCCTAATTCAGCCATCAAATACTCCTCTGAACAAAGACACTTATTTTTGTGCCTTTCAAGGCTGACAGAAGAACGGAATCCTTTTTGCCTCTGAAAGTGAAAATACCCGAGAGGCTTGTGACATGTTGTTTGTCCACAGGTTGCACACAAAAACCATGCGCGTTTCTAAAGGATTGACATATGAAACATTTGTACAAGCGTGCTTTGGCCAAAACACACACTCAGATACAAAGATGCATATACTAAATAATAATAATAATAATAATAATAATAATAATAACTTCCTCACATCCTCAGCTGCTGCAAGAAGATCGCGCAGACAGACTACAAGCAGAGGCATAACACCGTTGCTCAGATGATTCATTGGAACTTGTGCCACAAATACCATCTGCCTGCAACAAAGAACTGGTGGGATCACAAGCCGGAAAAAGTTACAGGAAATTAACACGCCAAGCTCCTCTGGGACTTCCGAATTCAGACAGAAAGAGTTTTGGAGCATAATACTCCTGACCTCACAATCGTGTTAAAAAACAAAGTATGGATCGTCGATGTCGCAATCCCAGGTGATAGCAGGATTGCAGAGAAACAACTGGAAAAGCTGACCCGATATAAGGATTTAAAAATCGAACTGCAAAGACTCTGGCACAAACCAGCAATGGTGGTCCCAGTGGTGATTGGCACACTGGGTGCAGTGCCTAAAGACCTTGGCCTGCACTTAAACACAATAGGCAATGACAAAATTACCATCTGCCAGCTGCAAAAAGCAATCTAACTGGGATCTGCACGCATTATTTGCCGATACATCACAGAGTCCTAGGCACTTGGGAAGTGTCCAACGTGTGATCCAATTCAACAGCCAGCAGTGGACTCATCTTGTTGTCTTTCAAATAATAATAATAATAATAATAATAATAATAATAATAATAATAATACTGTGGGACTTTCGAATCCAGACTGACAAAGTTTTGGAACACAATACACCAGACATCACGATTGTGGAAAAGAAAAAAAAAATCTGGATTATTGAAGTCACCATACCAGGTGACAGCCGCATTGAGGAAAAACAACAGGAAAAACTCAGCTACTATCAAGACCTCGAAATCGAACTGCAAAGGCTCTGGCATAAACCAGTACAGGTGGTCCCAGTGGTCATCGGCGCACACTGGGTGCCGTGCCAAAAGATCTCAGCTGGCATTTGGAAACAATAAACATTGACAAAATCATGATCTGTCAACTGCAAAAGGCCACCTTACTTGGATCTGCGCGCATCATTCGAAAATACATCACACAGTCCTAGACGCTTGGGAAGTGTTCAACTTGTGATTTTGTGATACGAAATCCAGCATATAGATCTTGTTTGCTGTGACATACTGTGCTTTTGTGTCAGTAAAATAATAATAATAATCTTTATTTATACCCTTACCATCTCCCTAATGGGGACTCGGGGCGGCTAACATGGGGCCAAGCCCAAAAAATACAATACAACGCAATAAAATACAGAATGCGCATCAGAAAATAATCAGAGTAGCAAAACAAAACAATAAAGCAAATTCACGCAATATAAAATCGAACAGGATGGGCAGGCCAAATGGATGAGATAAAATGATAAAACCCTGGGTGAGGTGGGAATAGAAAATTTGTAAGTGAGGGGAGTCCAAGAAGGATAAAACAGTGGGGTAAGGCTAAAGCAGGAATACCCACAAGTCGCATGTGACTACTTGCACCGTTTCAGGTATCCTAAGGATCCTTTTTTTTTTTTAAAAAAAAAAAGGCCCAAAGCACTCTAAGGGCAAAGATTTTGCCATATTTTTCCCAAGCCGTTTTAAGTCCAAAAAGGTCTTTTTTCTAACAAGAAATGACCACAAGATTAAATATATATATACAGGGGAGTGCAGCCCTGCAAGGGGGACATATTTATTTATGACATTTATATGCTGCCCTTCTTACACCGAAGGGGACTCAGAGCAGCTTACAAGATATATATACACACAATATATTATTAGCATAGTACAATATCATTATTATATATTACTATATTGTACTACACCATTATATTGTAATACTAGCTGTCCCTGCCACGCGTTGCTGTGGCCCAGTCTGTGTATATGTGTTTTGTGTGTGTATATATGTGTATATGTGTGTGTATATATATGTGTATTTGCGTATATATGTGTATTTTTAACATGCGTATAACATGCCATGAAAGCCTTCAACAATACACAGTCCTTTTGCATTTGTTTTTAATTGAATCATGAGGATCCAACAGACCTCCCTATCTCTGAGGATGCTTGCCATAGATGCAGGCAAAACGTCCGGAGAGAATGCTTCTAGAACACAGCCATAAAGCTCAAAAAACCTACAACAACCCAGTGATTCCAGCCATGAAAGCTTTGACAATACATGCTTTTTTTTAGTCCTTTGTCTCCACAAAATCTATGAAGTGGGGAGATTGAGCCTTGCTTTGAGTGCCAAGCTTTGGCTCCTGGTCATGAACAAGGAAGGAAGGATGGATGGAAGGACGGAACGAAGGAAAAAAGCATGGATGGATGGATGGAAGGAAGGAGGGGGCGGCGAAGGAAGGATAGAAAGATAGATAGATAGATCCCACTCTTTTGCCACTTCTGTGGAAAGGAGTGTGGGTGCACAGGTTGCAGAGTCAACGTGTCTATTGAAAGCAAATCCTCCCTGCCTGAACTTGGCCAGCTTTTTTTGTGCAAATTCAGCAGCAAGAGGCCAAGAAATGTTTAAAAACATGCCAGGAAACCTTGCCAACTGCCACCTCTCCCTAACAAGTGGTTGCTGCTGCTGTTGTGTGTTGCAATCTCAACTCATGCAGATAGAAACAAGGGAGGAAAGCAGACTCCTCCACCTCTTGGGGCTTTCCCGGTCCTACCTGAAAATGCAAAATAGCCATGCTTGCAAAGAGATGAGGAACTGGGCCGCATGTATCCAGATCTCTCCGATCCCTTCCACATAGCTGAATAATATCCACATTGAACTGGATTATACGGCAGTGTGGACTCAGATAACCTAGTTCAAAGCAGATATTGTGGGTTATCTGCCTTGATATTTTGGGTTATACTAGTGGTTCTCAACCTTCCTAATGCCAAGACCCCTTAATATGCTTTCTCGTGTTATGGTGACCCCCAGCCATAAAATTTGTTTCATTGCTACTTCATAACTGTCATTTTGCTGCTGTTATGAATAGTAATGTAAATATCTGATATGCAGGATGTATTTTCATTCACTGGACCAAATTTGGCACAAATACCTAATACACCCAAATTTGAATACTCATGGGGTTGGGAAGGGGATTGAGTTTGTCATTTGGGAGTTGTAGTTGCTGGGATTTATAGTTCACCTACAATCAAAGAGCATTCTGAACTCCACTAACGATAGAATTGGGCCAAACTTCCCACGACCAACAGAAAATACTGGAAGGGTTTAGTGGGCATTGACCTTGAGTTTTGGGAGTTGCAGTTCACCTACATCCAGAGAGCACTGTGGACTCAAACAATGATGGATCTGGACCAAACTTGACACAAATTCTCAATTTGCCCAAATGTAAACACGGTGGAGTTTGGGGAAAATAGACCTTGACATTTGGGAGTTGTAGTTGCTGAGATTTATAGTTCACCTACAACCAAAGGCACAAATTCTCAATATGCCCAAATGTAAACACTGGTAGAGTTTGGGGAAAATAGACCTTGACATTTGAGAGTTGTAGTTGCTGGGATTTACAGTTCACCTACATTCAAAGAGCATTCTGAACCCTGCCAACAATTGATTTGGGCCAAACTTCCCACACAGAGCCCCCATGACCAACATAAAATACTGTGTTTTCTGGTGGTCTTTGGTGACCCCTCTGACACCCCCTCGCGACCCCTCCAGGGATCCCGACCCCCAGGTTGAGAAACACTGGGTTATACGGTTGTGTGGAAGGGTCCTCAGTTGAATACTCCTGCTTCTGACCCATCTGGACCTTTTAAATCTGCCAAGGAGAGGGGGAAAAATCCTCAAAATGGCCCTGTCTGTGGAAAAGATTTCTTATACTCTTATCCAAAATCTCATCTGCTACCAGTCTGTACCTATTGGTCAAGGGGCTTTCACAAATGCTGTTCTGCCACTTTCCCCTGGCTACGCCACTATCAAGGTCATCTTCCTTTAATTAATTAATCAAATAAATAAAACCATTGCAGCACAGTTTCTCCCAGCATAGACTATGTGTGGCACTGAAGGCATTGGGTCTTTGTAGAGAAACAGCTCTGAATTCCCAGTTGCTGCTGTTGCGTGCCTGCGGGTAATTTCTGGTTTATGAAAAACTAAAGTGACATTAACACAGGGGTTATTTTTTTGTTCATAGAAGGTGTCTGAGGTTGAGAGAGTGCGACTTGCCCACGGTCACTCACTGCATTTCCTTGGCTAAGTTAATAATAATAATAATGATGATAATGATGATGATGATCTCAGCCAACATTTGGAAACAATAAACATCGACAAAATCACAATCTGTCAACTACAAAAGGCCACCTGACTTGGATATGCGCACATCATTTGAAAATACATCACACAGTCCTAGACGCTTGGGAAGTGTTCGACTTGTGATTTTTTGATACGAAATCCAGCATATAGATCTCATTTGCTGTGACATACTGTGCTTTTGTGTCAATAATAATAATAATAATAACAACTACAACAACAACACAATCCAGAGCAGAAGAGAAAACTGGCAAAAGAAGACACTCCATGGACAGTTTCTGGCAAAAATTGAGAGCCAAACTGATAAAGAAAAAACATGGCTGAGGATGCTTGCCATAGATGCAGGTGAAACGTCAGGAGAGAATGCCTCTAGAACATGGCCATATAGCCCGAAAAACCTACAACAACCCAGTGATTCCGGCCATGAAAGCCTTCGACAATACAATAATAACTTTATTTTTATACCCCGCCACCCATCTCCCCTAGGGGACTTGTGACGGCTTACAAAGGACAAGCCTGAAAATTACAAATAAAACACAACCTATTATTATTATTATTATTATTATTATTATTATTATTATCTTTATTTGTACCCCGTTAGCATCTCCCGAAGGACTCGATGCGGCTTACACAAGCCAAGGCCTCAATAAAACAACAGCATAACAAAAACACATAACTTAAAGCAAATCAAACAATAAAACAATAGCAGTAAACAATAAAAACAATAGCAGTAAACAATTAAAAACATCAGATAAGATATTAAAAACAATCACAATTGTAATCAACATCAAGTTGGGATTCAAACCTTAGTCTCCAAAATCACAATCCACACAATCTAGTTCCCATGTTCTCCAACATTTCACAGGCCCCTTCTGTGCTGCCATATAAAATCCAGATTATCTACTTTAAACTGGATTATATAGCAGTGTAGACCGATATAATCCAAAGCAGATAATGTGGGACTTTCTGCCTTGATATTCTGAGTTATACGTCTATTATGGAAGGGCCCTAAGAGAGGGTGCAGCAGTTTGCTTTTGCTTGAGCTGACTGGGATGGGAAAGTTCTTGCTCATTCTTCTCTCTCCCATACAAAACAGAAATGACTCAGTATGGCACTTTAAATTCAGTTTACGAGAAGATAAATAAACCAAGGGCAAAGAAGGAAAATAGGGAGAAACTAGAGGAAATGGCACATATTTAAAAGCCGCTGAAAAAAATGGGGAGACAGTGCCAAACCAGGTACGCCTTTCTCGTTCTCATTTTAGCAAGGTAAACAAAAGGCTAGCAAAGAACAAACTGATATCTTTATTTAATCAGCCCATTTGGGGCCAACTTTGAAAACAGGAAGTTTGAGTTATAAACTATCCTTATTTTTAAAAGCTCTGTCACGGAGCTGTAAAGAGGAACGAAAATGAAAGCGGGACAGAATGCTCTTTGCTCCCATCCCAGAGTGGCAGCTCGTGTCACTTATTTTATGAAGAAGCACTTCCGTCACCATCCCACACAAAGGAAGCAATATGAAGGCTTCAGCTAGAGACAGCAGGACAACAGAGATTACGACAACAGAGATCCCTCCCAGGATCTGATCCCAGGTTTTCTGCTTTAAACTGGATTATAGGAGTCCACACTGCCAGATAATCTGGGATAAACAGAAAACCTGAAATCAGATCCTGGGATATAGGACCTGTTTGGAAGGGCCATTAGATCCAACCTCCTCCAATTGAATTAAACTTCAATTCCCATAACCAGTTTGGCAAAGCAAGGGTCAAGACCAGGGGACCCCAAACTAAGGCCCGCGGGCCGGATACGGTCCTCCAAGGTCATTTACCCGGCCCTTGCTCAGAATCAACCTACATCTGAAATGACATAACAACAACAATCCTATCTCATCATCCAAAAGCAGGCCCACATTTCCCACTGACATGCTAATAAATTTATATTTGTTAAAATTGTTCTTTTCAATTATTGTATTGTTTAAGTGTTTGTTTTGTTTTGTTTTGGTTTTTTTGTACTACAAATATGTGCAGTGTGCATAGGAATTCATTCATGTTTTTTTCAAATTATAATCCGTCCCTCCAACACAGTGGTTCTCAACCTTCCTAATGCCACGACCCCTTAATACAGTTCCTCATGTTGTGGTGACCCCCAACCATCACATTATTTTCATTGCTACTTCGTAACTGTAATTTTGCTACTGTTATGAATCGTTATGGAAATATCTGATATGTAGGATGTATTCTCATTCACTGGACCAAATTCGGCACAAATACCCAATATGCCCAAATTTGAATACTGGTGGGGTTGGGATGGGAGGATTGATTTTGTCATTTGGGAGTTGTAGTTGCTGGGATTTATAATTCACTTACATTCAAAGAGCATTCTGAACTCTATCAACGATGGAATTGGACCAAACTTGGCACACAGATCTCCCATGACCAACAGAAAATACTGGAAGAGTTTGGTGGGCATTGACCTTGAGTTTGGAAGTTGTAGTTCACCTACATCCAGAGAGCATTCTGAACTCCACCAATGAGGGAATTGAACTAAACCTGGCACTCCAATGACAAACAGAGAATATTTGAAGGTTTTGATGGGCATTGACCTTGAGTTTGGGAGTTGTAGTTCACCTACATCCAGAGAGCACTGTGGACTCAATGATGGATCTGAACCAAACTTGGCACAAATACCCCATATGTCCCAATATGAACACAGATGGAGTTTGGAGGAAATAGACCTTGACATTTGGAAGTTGCAGTTACTGGGATTTATAGTTCACCTACAACCAAAAAGCATTCTGCAGCCCACCAACAACAGAATTGGGGTAGACTTCCCACAAAGAACTCCCATGACCAACAGAAAATACTGTCTGTGATGGTCTTTGGCGACCCCTCTGACACCCCCTCGCGACCCCTCTAGGGGTCCCGACCCCCAGGTTGAGAACCACTGCTCCAACAGTTTGAGGGACTATGACCTGGCCCTCTGTTTCAAAAGTTTGAGGACCCCTGGTCAAGACTCTGGATTAAACCGAGCTAATTGGAAGCTCATCAATAATTGTACCTTTGTTGTGTTGACTACAAGCGTTGGCTGAGGATTTCATTGTGGCTCCCAAGCCTGCCTTTTTAAAAAGCAGCACACACATGCTGAAAATAATAGTGAGAACCCTCATAGTTCAAAAGGCGGGTGTCCAATCAACTAAAACATATTGTACATGGCTGATAGCGAAAGCAAACATATTCTTTCAAGACTCAGCTGAGCAGCTGTAGAAGCAATCCGTGTGGCAAGGAAAATAATTTTGGGACTATGGGGAACACCTACTGTGGCAGTGCAGATCCAGCCTCAGCCAGATCCCTTTGGTGGGGAGGGAATCCTTGAAACCACAAGCCCCAGCATTCCACTGGCCGTTGCCATGGCAGTTAGCTTGGAATCAGGCTGCCATAAGTGTGAAGTGTGGCAGCTTTCCAGCAGGGTTGTTTCTTCCAGAGGCATTGGAGGGTGTAACCTCAGTTGGCCACGCACTTCCTGCTACCTCTTGGGCGCATAAATATTGTCACCACTCCATGCATTTGGAGGGAGAGGAGAAATGGGAGGGGGGGGGTTGCAAATCTCTAATTGCCAGAACCCAGGATTCTGTAGGAATTAAAGTGGGATCATAACGCAATAAGTATGGAATGGGAAAGGCCCCCAATGAATCAATAAAATGCACGATTCAATTCAAAACAAAGGCAAAAGGACTGTGTATTGTTGAAGGCTTTCATGGCCGGAATCACTGGGTTGCTGTAGTTTTTTTCGGGCTATATGGCCATGTCCTAGAAGCATTCTCTCCTGACATTTCGCCTGCATCTATTGAAAGCATCCTCAGAGGTGGTGAGGTCTGTTGGAACCTCACAATTCAATTCAAAACAAAGGCAAAAGGACTGTGTATTGTCATGGCCGCAATCACTGGGTTGTTGTAGGTTTTTCTGGACCAGAAGCATTCTCTCCTGACGTTTCGCCTGCATCTATGGCAATCATCCTCCGAGGTTGGGAGGTCTGTTTGAACTTCACGATTCAATTAGAAACAAAGGCAAAAGGACTGTGTATTGTCGAAGGCTTTCATGGCTGGAATCACTGGGTTGTTGTAGGTTTTTCTGGACTAGAAGCATTCTCTCCTGACGTTTCACCTGCATTTATGGCAAGCATCCTCAGAGGTAGTGAGGAATGTTGGAACCTCACGATTCGATTCAAAACAAATGCAAAAGGACTGTGCATTGTTGAAGGCTTTCATGGCCGGAATCACTGGGTTGTTGTAGGTTTTTTATGGCTATATGGCCATGTTCTAGAAGCATTCTCTCCTGACGTTTCGCCTCCATCTATGGCAAGCATCCTCAGAGATTGGGAGGTCTTCTGGAACCTCACGATTCAATTCAAAACAAAGGCAAAACGACTGTGTATTGTCGAAGGTTTTCATGGCCGGAATCACTGGGTTGCTGTAGGTTTTTTCGGGCCATATGGCCATGTTCTAGAAGCATTCTCTCCTGACGTTTCGCCTGCATCTATGGCAAGCATCCTCAGAGGTAGTGCGTTTTGTTGGAACCTCACGATTCAATTAAAAACAAATGCAAATGGACTGTGTTGTTTGCTCTGAGGATGCTTGCCACAGATGTAGGCGAAACGTCAGGAGAGAATGCTTCTCGTCCAGAAAAACCTAAAACAACCCAGTGAATCCAGCCATGAAAGCCTTCGAGAATACATTAGACTGTGTTGTTGTTGTTTTCCCCGCCGTGGCCTATCCACGCTGCCTGCAAGCAAACAAAGGGCCAAGTCCCACAGCAAAGCCACCTGTGCTCTCTCTCCTCCTTTGGCCCAGGAATGGGAAGAATGCACACGCCTCGCCTGCACCCCGATCCCGCCCGGGGAAGCCTCTGAGCATGCACAGAGTGCAGGCAGGCGGGAGGGCCCTCCCTCCCCCCCTCACTCACCCTAGCCGGGCTGCCTTGTGGCTCTCTCGCCCTCCGTCCCGAGAAGCTCTTCTCCTTCTCCGCCGCCGCCTTGGCTTCGGTGCCTCCTCCATAGTGCGACCAGGCAGCCACCACTGCTCCTGGGAGGGAGGCGGGGAAAGGAGGAGGAGGAGAAAGAGAGGCTGGGAGTAAGTCACCATGACTAAGCAAGAGAGAGGAAAAACCCGCCGCCCCGCTTTCACAATAAGAGTCCCAGGCAGGCAGGCAGGGAGGGAGGAGCAGCTAAGAGGATCATCATCATCAGACGCATTTTGGGGAGATAGGCTTGAGTTGCAGTCTGTCTCCCCTCTCCTGTCAATCATTTCCTTGCAGGCTTAATCAGATCTGTGCAGGTTTGATTAAAATGCTCTCTCTCTCTTTCCAACCACATGTTGGAAAGCTAAGCAGGATCAGCCCTGGTTGGTTTCTGGATGGGAGACCGCCAAGGCATGCCAGGGACTGGAGGTGCTCTGTCAGTGCCTCTGAGGGCCCTTTCCACACAGCCATATAACCTGGTGCCCTTCCACACAATCCCATATCCCAGAATATCAAGGCAGCCAATCCCACAATATCTACTTTGAACTGGGTTTTCTGAGTCCACGCTGCCAAATAACCTGGTTGTTATTGTTCATTCGTTCAGTCGTTTCCTACTCTTCGTGACCTCATGGACCAGCCCACGCCAGAGCTCCCTGTCGGTCGCCACCACCCCCAGCTCCTTCAGAGTCAAGCCAGCCACTTCAAAGATACCATCCATCCATGTTGCCCTTGGTCGGCCCCTCTTCCTTTTTCCTTCCATTTCCCCCAGCAACATTGTCTTCTCTAAGCTTTAACGTCTTCTCATGATGTGGCCAAAGTACTTCATCTTGGCCTCTACTATCCTTCCCTCCAGTGAGCAGTCGGGCTTTATTTCCTGAAGTATGGACCGGTTGGATCTTCTCATGGTCCAAGGCACTCTCAGCACTTTCCTCCAGCACAGTTCAAAAGCATCTATCTTCCTTTACTCAGTCTTCCCTATGGTCAGTGATTGGTTGGGGGGGGGGGGGGGGGGGGGGGGAATACTGTTTGCTTACTATTGAAAATTACCTAGGGCCACCTCTGCCTATGGTCCAGCTCTCACATGCATAGGTGACAACGGGGAATACCATTGCTTTGACTATGCGGATCTTCATTCCCAATGTGATGTCTCTACTACTCAATATTTTATCAAAATTGGACATTGCTCTCCTTCCAAGAAGTAAGCGTCTTCTGATTTCCTGGCCGCAGTCTGCATCTGCCGTAATCTTTGCGCCTAGAAATACAAAGTCTGTCACGGCCTCCACATTTTCTCCCTCTGTTTTCCAGTTGTCAGTCATTCTTGTTGCCATAATCTTCGTTGTTTTGATGTTTAACTGCAACCCAGCTTTTTTGCGCTTTCTTCTTTCACCTTAATTAGCAGGCTCCTCAGCTCCTCCTCGCTTTCAGCCATCAAAGTGGTATCATTTGCATATCTAAGGTTGTTCATCTACCTTCCAGCAATTTTAACTCCAGCCTTGGATTTGTCAAGCCCCACACTTCACATGATGTGTTCTGCATACAAGTTGAATAGGTTGGGTGAGAGTACACAACCCTGCCATACGCCTTTCCTGATCTTGAACCAGTCTGTTGTTCCGTGGTCAGTTCTGACTGTTGCTACTTGGTCCTTATACAGATTCCTCAGGAGAGAGATAAGGTGATTTGGTATGCCCATACCACCAAGAGCTTGCCACAATTTATTATGATCCACACAGTCAAAGGCTTTAGAATAGTCAATAAACAGAGATAGATGTTTTTCTGAAATTCCCTCCCTTTCTCCATTATCCAGCGGATATTGGCAATTTGATCTCTCGTTCCTCTGCCTTTTCTAAACCCAGCTTGTACATCTGGCAACTCTCGCTCCATGTATTGCTGGAGTCTTCCTTGCAGGATCTTGAGCATTACCTTACTGGCATGAGAAATAAGGGCCACTGTACGAAGTTTGAGTAGTCTTTAGTATTTCCCTTTTTTGGTATGGGAATATAAGTTGATTTTTCCCAGTGATGGCCATTCTTGTGTTTTCAATATTTTCTGGCATATGGCATGCATCACCTTGACACCATCCTCTTTCAAGAGGGATCCTGTTGTCTCCTGCTGCCTTGTTAGCAATGCTTCTTAAGGCCCATTCAACCTCACTCCTCAGGATGTCTGGTTCTAATTCATTCACCACACCGTCAAAACTATCCTCGATATTATTATCCTTCCTATACAGATCTTCTGTATAGTCTCGCCACCTTCTCTTGATCTCTTCAGCTTCTGTTAGGTCCCTGCCATCTTTGTTTCTTATTATGCCAAATTTTGCCTGAAATTTACCTCCAATGTTTCTAATTCTCTGGAAGAGTTCTCTTGTCCTTCCTATTCTGTTATCTTCTTCAACTTCCATGCATTGCTTATTTAAAAATAGTTCCTTATCTCTTCTGGCTAACCTCTGGAATTGCGCATTTAACTGGGCATATCTCCCCTTGTCACTGTTTCCTTTTGCTTTCCTCCTTTCTTGGGCTACTTCCAGTGTCTCAGCAGACAGCCATTTTGCCTTCTTGGTTTTCTTTTTCTTTGGGACGTACTTTGTTGCCGTCTCCTGAACAATGTCGCGGACTTCTGTCCATAGTTCTTCTGGGACTCTGTTTACTAAATCTAGTGCTTTAAATCTATTCTTCACTTCCACTGCATATTCACTAGGAAAGTTAGTGAGATCATATCTTACTGGTCTGTGTGTTTTCCCTGGTCTTTTTAGTTTTATTCTAAATTGAGCAATAAGAAGTTCGTGATCTGAACTACAGTCAGGCCCAGGTCTTGTTTTCACCAACTGGATGGATGTCCGCCACCTTTGGCTGCAAAGGATGTAGTCAATCTGATTTCGGTGCTGACCATCTGGTGAAGTCCATGTATGAAGCCGTCTTTTAGGTTGTTGGAAGATTCTATCAGCCTGTGTCCTGCTTCATTTTGTTGTCCCAGACAATGCTTGCCTGTGATCCCAGTTGTCATTTGACTTCTCACCTTGGCATTCCAGTCTCCTGTAATGAAAATAATGTCTCTTTTTGGTGTATTATCCAGTAGATGCTACAGATCCTCATAGAACTGATCTACTTCTGCTTCTTCAGCTGCTGTGGTTGGGCCGTATAGGTCAGGAATAGGACTCCACAGTCACCTACGGACCCACCACCAGGACACCTGACTTGGAGGGCAATCTTACTCGGACAACGAGGGATCGCCTAAGTAAGTAAGGAAGGAAGGAAGTAACACACAAACTTACATAAAACAAAACAAGAAAAGATTAAAAATACTTTTTTTCTAGAATAATACTTACTACATCCTAAACATAAATGCTTCTCATTCTCTGTCTGGTGTTTATATTATCTTTGTTTTCTATACCTATTTAGTGAAAAGGAACTACAGGTACATCCTTTCTCACATAATAACGCACGTCTAGTAAAAAAATATCCAGTGATGGGGATTTGGCCCCATCTTTGCTGGAGGAGCACAATAAATGTGCTCCCAGTCTTTCTTAAAGTTAGAGATTTCTCCTTAATCGACATACCGTCGTAAGATTATTGATTTCCACAAGTTACCTTCTTTCCATAAGCCAATTGTCTTAGGACGGAATAATTGAGTCTTTGCACGTGGATAATTCTTGCTATCGTTATCATATCTAGCAACAAATACCGTCCATACATTGTTTTATAAACATTTTATTTCAAGTCATTGCTCAGTGTAAATTTCAAATTCTTTGTCCAGATTTTCCCCATTGTTCCATTTGTATTTGTTTACCAAAATGTTGTGCTCACTTTTACTTTTAAAAATTAACTTTTATTCAGAAGTAAACAAGAACAAAAACAACACAAAGAAAGCCAATATTCATGATATATAAAACTGAAACTACGGCATCTTCCAAAACTAAATCTTAAACAAACACACTAAGCAAGCACACACCTTCACTAATATACACAGTCAGACCACAACTACAAAAACAATCCTATGATGAGTCTCATATACGCTGTCTGTTGATTTTTACCCCTTATTATCGTACTTCCTTTTGGAAAATCTATGGTTCAACAAAGTCTTTCACATTCCCATGCCATGCTAAATTACAACTCCCAGGATTCCACAGCATTTAGCCGTAGCTTTTAAAGTGGTGTCAAACTGCATTAATCCTATAGTGTAGAGCCAGCCAGTATCCTCCATTGAAAGTGAGGGTCCTTCCACACAGCCCTATATAATAATCATCATCATCATCATCATCATCATCATTACCATCTATATAAATAAAAATGTAATGTTTGTTTGTGGGATTAACAGAACTCAAAAACCACTGGACGAATTGCCACCAAATTTGGACACAAGACACCTAACAACCCAATGTATGTCCTTCACTAAAAAAAATTATTTTGTCATTTGGGAGTTGTAGTTGCTGGGATTTATAATTTACCTACAATCAAAGAGCATTCTGAACCTCACCAACGATGTAATTGAACCAAACTTGGCACACAGTTCTCCCAGGATCAACAGAAAATACTAGAAGGGTTTGGTGAGCAGTGTCCTTTGGTTTTGGAGTTGTAGTTCACCTACATCCAGAGATCACTGTGGACTCAAGCAATGATGGATCTGGACCAAACTCTACACGAATACTCAATATTCCCAAATGTGACCACAGGTGGAGTTTGGGGAAAATAGAATCTTGACATTTGGGAGTTGTAGTTGCTGGGATTTATAGTTCAGCTACAATCACAGAGCATTCTGAACCCCACCAACAACAGAATTGGGCCAAACCTCCCACACAGAAACCCCATGACCACCAGAGTGGGCCACAGTAATGCGTGGCAGGGGATGGCTAGTTTCTATATAAATAAAAATGTAATGTTCGTTTGTGGGATTAACTTAACTCAAAAACCACTGGACAAATTGACACCAAATTTGGACACAATACACCTATCAGGCCCACGAGTGACTATCACTCATAAAAACACTGAAAAACACAGCAGAAGAGACTTGAAAAGACAAAATTTTTAAAAAATACATTACAATGCATTCACCATATATACACACACACACACACACACACATACACGTATATATATATACACACACAAAACACAGACTAGGACACAGCAATGCATGGCAGGGGATGACTAGTGTGTATATATATAAATTTTCAAAGCTTGTTTTTTGGAATTTTATATAAGGGATATCACTTTCCTATGCCATTGTAGGTAATGAGACCAGAGTATTCACAGATTTTTGCATCCACATTGTGGATCAAAACCTCAGTGGATTCCAAGCACCCACTGTACTTGGAAATATTAAATATATATGTATGTGTATGTATATACATATACACAAAGATGACTGTGAGAGAGAAGGGACAAGGAAACAGAAGGAATGTGTTTTCGTTTTCAAGTTAAAGAGAGACACAATCATTATGTTGTCTGTTGCCTCTTTCACTTCCCAGGCTTTAGGTCGCAGAGGGGAGAAAGCAGAAATGATTCTGGGTGTGTTTCTTGTTTCACCTGAGAAATGGTATCTAGAGAACAGAGTTTGGGAAAGGCACTGTTTTGAACTATAATTCCCAGAGTCTCCCCAAATGCTATGGATCTTGGAACATAAAGCTTCACCAATGTCACCTGTTTTTGTTGCCTTGTCGAAAAAGAAAACATACAAAGTGAACTTAGGTAAAGGTAAAGGTTTTCCCCTGACATTAGAGCCAGTCGTGTCTGACTCTGGGGTGTGGTGCTCATCTCCATTTCTAAGCCAAAGAGCCAGCATTGTCCGTAGACACCTCTAAGGTCATTACTGCATGGAGCGCTGTTACCATCCCACCACCTATTGATCTGCTCACATTTGCATGTTTTCAAACTGCTAGGTTGGCAGAAGCTGGGGCTGATAGCGGAAGCTCATGCCGCCCCATGGATTTGAACCTGCGACCTTTCAGTCAACAAGTTTAGAAGCTCAGTGGTTTAACCCACTGCGCAACCGGGGGCATGATATTCAGGGTTATATGGCTGTGTGAAAAGGGCCATGTGGATCTGCAGCCCAAAATATAGAGGGCTGTATAACTTGTATCCCTGCACTAAATTTCTATCTATTTCACTAGCCCTCAAGTTCAGCTTGGGACCAACATGCTTCAAAAAATATCTTTTATTCCCTCAAACTGGATGAGACTTGGAGGAAGGAAGCATGAAAATTGAAGGACATCGACAACATAACACATGCAAATGACACCACAGTATTCTCAGAAAACAGAGATTTGGAACGCATGTTGAAGTCATTAAAAAAAGTGGAAAAGCAGGTTTACAGCTGAACATGAAGAAAACAAACATGGCTGCAGGTTATGTAACTTTACAGTAGATGACGAAAACACTCATAGTTCAAGATGTTTCATATCTTGGTTCAATCATTAATCAAAATTAAGACTGCGGTCAAGAAATCGGTCAACTAGGATTTGAAAGGGCAGCTATGAAGAAGCATGCCAAGATCAGGAAAGATATATCATTGAATACTAAAGTTAGGACTGCCCATATCATTGTATTTCCATTTCTTTAATGCAATGGTTCTCAACCTGTGGGTCCCCAGGTGTCTTGGCCTACAACTCCCAGAAATCCCAGCCAGCTTTCTGGGAGTTCAAGGCCAAAACATTTGGGGATCCACAGGTTGAGAACCATGTCTGCTTTAATGCATGGTTGTGAAAGCTGAACAGTTAAGAAAGTCGATAGGAAAAGAACACTCATTCAAAATGTGGTGATAGAGGAGAGTGGAGTAGAAGGCGGTTTACAAGGATTCTTGCGAGGATTTTCCCAGCGGAAGATACCTCGATAGTTTCCACAGTCTGTTCTTTCCCCTTTTTTGAAGAGGGTGATGGTGGTGGCATCCTTGAAATCTGCTGGGATTTTCTCGCTCGCCCACACTTTTTCTATGAGCTGGTGGAGCTGGTGTGTCAGCTCAGGTCCTCCCTCTTTAAAGATTTCAGCAGGGATCCCATCAGGTCTGCTGGCTTTGTTATTTTTTTTTTGTTGGCTGATGGCATTGCAAACCACCTTCTACCCTTCTCAGAAGACACCCTCCCAGAATCCCAGAACAGCTTCCACCCCTCCAGAGGAACAGTGGACATTATATTAACTGCACGACAGCTCCAAGAAAAATGCAGGGAACAAAATCAACCTCTGTACATGGCATTCATCGACCTTGCAAAGGCATTCGACACAGTGAATCGCACCGCTCTCTGGACCATCCTCCAGAAAATCGAGTGCTCTAACAAATTTGTGAACATCCTGCGGCTCCTCCATGATGGCAACAGTCTTGGACAGCAATGACTCCCAAAGCGACCCATTTAAGGTGGAAGCGGGTATCAGACAGAGATGTGTTATTGCCCTAACTTTATTCTCCATCTTCATCGCTATGATACTTCATCTTGTTGACGGGAAGCTTCCCACCGGAGTGGAAATCATCTATTGGACAGATGGCATGCTATTTAACCTCAGCAGACTGAAAGCCAAAACCAAGGTTACAACAACATCTGTTATAGAACTCCAGTATGCTGATGACATAGAAGAAGACCTACAAGCCACTCTAAACACCTTTGTAGAAGCATACAAGAAGCTCGGCCTGAAATTGAACATTGAGAAAACCAAAGTGCTCTTCCAGCAGTCACCAGGCAATCCCTTTCCAATGCCAGAAATACAGCTTAATGGTGTAACATTAGAAAATGTTAATAATTTCCGCTACCTTGGCAGCCACCTCTCCATAAAACTCAACATTGACACTGAAATACAACACTGCCTAAGCTTTGTGAGTGCAGCTTTTTCTGAATGAAGCAGAGAGTGTTTGAGGACCAGGACATCCGTTGGGATACCAAGGTGCTTGTTTATAGAGCTATTGTCCTCCTAACCCTGCTATATGCCTGCAAGACGTGGACTGTCTACAGACATCATATGCAACTCCTGGAATTATTCCATCAGCGCTGCCTCTGGAAAATCCTGCAAGTCTCTTGGGAAGACAAGCAGACAAATGTCAGCGTGCTGGAAGAAGCAAAGACCACCAGCATTGAAACAATGGTCCTCCGCCATCAACTCCGCTGGACCGGCCACGTTGTCTGAATGCCCCACCACCGTCTCCCAAAGCAGTTGCTCTACTCCGAACTCAAGAACGGAAAACGGAATGTAGGTGGACAGGAAAAGAGATTTAAAGATGGGTTCAAAGCCAACCTTTAAAACTCTGGCATAGACACCGAGAACTGGGAATCTCTGGCCTTTGAGCACTCCAGCTGGAGGTTAGCTGTGACCAGCAGTACTGTAGAATTTGAAGAGGCACGAAAGGAGGCGAAAGAGAGAAACGTGCCAAGAGGAAGGCGCGTCAAGCCAACCCTGACCGGGACCGCCTTCCACCTGGAAACCAATGCCCTCACTGCGGGAGAAGATGCAGATCACGAATAGGGCTCCACAGTCATCTAAGGACCCACCAGTTCACTGATCTTGGAAGACTATCCTACTCGGACAAGGAGGGATCACCTAAGTAAGTAAGTAAAGATAGAGGGGAGTTGTGTGAAGTCCATGGCCTGCCAAAAACACAAATAAGCCCGGGAGCAAGTCTCCTAGAAGCAGAGATGAGTCAACTGAAATTGCCAGACTTTGGACCTTTCATGGAAAGACATGACTCATTAGAAAAGACAATAATACCAGGTAAGATAAAGTACAGTTGGTAAAGAAGAAGACTGCATTCTAGGTGGATAGAGTCAGTTAAGGGAGGAGTACAACTGTTGATTATTATCAACTTGGAGGTATCTCTTTCATAGCAATACAATAAGCCAGTTAACTTCACAGCAGGTAACAATAGGGTTGGGGATCATATCAGTACAGCTTTTCTAGACTTTATCTATGGTATTTATTTATTTATCGTGTCAGGAGCAAATCAAACAGTTGTATTGCATTTTTAACAAACAAACAGCACAAAGTTTGCAAACTTGGTAGTTGATTAAATGTCCTTTGACCAGTAGCTGGCCATTTGGAGTGCCTCTGGTGTTGCCGCAAGGTCCTCCATTGTGCATGTAGCAGGGCTCAGGTTGCATTGCAGCAGGTGGTCTGTGGTTTGCTCTTCTCCACACTCGCATGTCATGGATTCCACTTTGTAGCCCCATTTTTTGAAGTTGGCTCTGCATCTCGTGGTGCCAGAGCGCAGCCTGTTCAGCGCCTTCCAAGTCGCCCAGTCTTCTGTGTGCTCAGGGGGGAGTCTCTCATTTGGTATCAGCCATTGGTTGAGGTTCTGGGTTTGAGCCTGCCACTTTTGGACTCTCGCTTGCTGAGGTGTTCCAGCGAGTGTCTCTGTAGATCTTAGAAAACTATTTCTTGATTGAAGTTGTTGACGTGCTGGCTGATACCCAAACAGGGGGTGGGCCGGAGATGTCACTGCCTTGGTCCTTTTACTATTGGCTGCTACTTCCCAGCGGATGTCAGGTGGTGCAATACCGGCTAAACAGTGTAATTTCTCTAGTGGTGTAGGGTGCAGACACCCCGTGATAATGCAGCATGTTTAATTAAGAGCCACATCGACTGTTTTAGCGTGGTGAGATGTGTTCCACACTGGGCATGCATACTCAGCAGCAGAGTAGCATAGCACAAGGGCAGATGTCTTCACTGTGTCTGGTTGTGATCCTCAGGTTGTGCCAGTCAGCTTTCGTATGATATTATTTCTAGCACCCACCTTTTGCCTGATGTTCAGGCAGTGCTTCTTGTAGGTGAGAGCACGGTCCAGAGTGACTCCCAGGTATTTGGGTGTGCTGCAATGCTCCAGTGGGATCCCTTCCCAGGTAATCCTCAGAACTCGGGATGCTTGTTTGTTCTTAAGGTGAAAGGCACATGTCTGTGTGTTAGATGGATTAGGAATCAGCTGGTTCCTAGAGCTTCGGAGAGCTTCTGTTCAACCATCTCAATGCTCCCTGCTTGAGCGGTAATGGCACGGTCATCAGCATAGATGAAACTCTGTCCCTTCTGGCAGTGGCTGGTCATTTGTGTAAATGTTTAACATGGATGGAGTGAGCACGCTCCCCTGAGGTAGGCCGTTCTTCTGTTTCCACCATCTGCTTCTCTGGCCCTCGACCTCAACAGAAAAGCTCCTGTTTAATGGTACTAGAGTTAGGATTGCTCATGACATTGTATTTCCTATTTTTATCTAGGATATAAAAGCTGGACAGTGAAGAAAGCCAATAGGAAGAAAATAGAGTACAGGCAGTCTCCAAGTTACAGACAGACAACTCATAGTTAAGAACGGGGGTGGGACAACAGGAAGTGAGAGAAATCTACTTCTTGGAAATTCACTCCTGGAAGAATTATAACGGGGAAAAGATCTCTCCATTGTAGCTTTCTCTCCAATCCTTGTTTCCACAACAAGCTAATTTTTTCAAAATCCAATTATCACAGGGACAGAAAGTGAGGTGAGATCTTCTGAATAGGGCACAAAACAGCAAAACAAATGTCACAGTGTTAACCCCATATGCTATCCAAAATGCATATCTATATGGTAGAGTTACACTTTAAAATGTACCTGTTCTGATTTACATACAAATTAAACTTAATGAGAAACCTACAGAATGTAAGTGCTACCGACATATGGATTGCTGAAAACACAAATAAATGACCCCAAAAGCAAAATAAGCAGAACCTCTTCCTGGAAGCTAATATGACTAAACCGAGGCTGTAGGATTCAGTCTGCTTCTCCCATTGTACTTGGCACTGGAGCTTCTTTAGTGTATTAACACCAAATTAAGAGAACCTAAGTGCCTCCAATGGTACAGTAGGTTAAAGCATTGAGCTGCTAAGCTTGTTGACCAAAAGGTTGCAGGTTTGAATCCGGGGAGCAGCATGAGCTTCCGCTGTCAGCCCCAGCTTCTGCCAAGCTAGCAGTTCGAAAACATGCAAATGTGAATAGAATCATAGAGTTGGAAGAGACCTCATGGGCCATCCAGTCCAACCCCCTGACAAAAAGCAGGAATATTGCATTCAAAGCACCCCTGACAGATGGCCATCCAGCCTCTGTTTAAAAGCTTCCAAAGAGGGAGCCTCCACCACACTCCGAGGCAGAGATTTCCACTGCTGAACGGCTCTCACAGTCAGGAAGTTCTTCCTCATATTCAGATGGAATCTCCTGAGTAGATCAATAGGTACCATTCCGATAACACTGTTCAAAACAGATATTGTGGGATTTTCTCCCTTGATATTCTGGGTTATATGGCTGTGTGGCCCTATGAAATTAATGTGGTCACTTTAAATTGACTCAGGGCCCTTCCACACAGCCTTATATCCCAGAATACCAAGGCGGAATATTCCACAGTATCTGCTTTGAACTGGGTTATCTGAGTCCACACTCAGATAATGTGGGATTTTCTGCCTTGATATTCTAGGATATAGAGCTGTGTGGAAGGGCCCTCAAAGACATAAACATTTTCAGTTGAAACATTCACACCTAGCTCCAGCACACAAGAGTTCTTTGTCCCACCCTGGTCCTTCCACAGATATATACACCTTTTTTCCTAGTTCCAACAGACCTCACTACCTCTGAGGATGCTTGCCAAAGATGCAGGCGAAACGTCAGGAGAGAATGCCTCTAGAACATGGCCATATAGCCCGAAAAAAACCTACAACAACTCACAAACATTTTCCTCAGGGCAACACCATGTGTCAATCAAAAAAGAGGACATGGAGCAGTCTCCGGGGAGAAATGTGTGCCTTAGCAACCAATCAAGAGTTGGGGTGGGAGGCAATTTCTACTTCTTGTTTTCTTATTGGCCGAAAATGAGCGAAGAGAAGCAACAAAAGCATTGCAGGGAAGGAGCCGCCTCCATTTTTGTTTTATTCTCCGCGCATGCGTCTTAAAGTACTGAGGCGTTTCAGAGAGACACGTGAGGTAATACAGTACGTGTCTTTGTGGATATTTGTGTGAAAGGTGGGAGTGTGTACAAAACATCTTTCTGAGGAGAAGAGTGTGTGCACCCAAGAGATGTTGTGCGTGTTTGCTTGGTTTTTTTTCTGAGGGAAAGGCCTCATGTGTCTGTGAAAGGTCAGCTTGCATCTTTGGCTTTTTTCTGCCTGACAGAGTCTCCGGGGAGAAACGTGTCCCTTAGCAACCAATCAAAAGGGGGGGGGGGGGGGGAGACAGGCAGCTATTTCCTGTTTTCTTATTGGCGGAAAATGAGCAAAGAGAAGAGAGACAACATCCCAAAAGGCTATTAGGATGTATCAAATTCAACAAAACAGTAATTGTTTCCCAAACTCTTAGAGCTGGAAGAGACCCAAGGGTCAATTGAAAGTGCTGGCTTTGTCCTATAATTCAAAGCACAATTCAAAGTGCTGGCTTTGGCCTATAAAGCCCTAAAGTTTGGTTCTCAACCTGGGGTCCCCAGATGTTTTGGCCTACAATTCCCAGAAATCCTAACAGCTGGTAAACTGGCTGGGATTTCTGGGAGTTGTAGGCCAAAAACATCTGGGGACCCCAGGTTGAGAACCACTGCACGGTTCCAGCCCAGCTTATCTATCCGGATGTATCTCTTCCTATGAACCTTCTAGGACAGAGTTTCTCAACCTGGGGGTCACAAGGGGGGTGTCAGGGGTCACCAAGGACCACCAGAAAACACAGTATTTTCTCTTGGTCATGGGGGTTCTATACAAGAAGTTTGGCCCAATTCTATTGTTAGTGAGGTTCAGAATGTTCTTTGATTGTATGTGAACCAAAAAATCCCAGCAACTACAACTCCCAAATGTCAAGGTATATTTTCCCGAAACTCCACCAGTGTTTACATTTGGGCATATTGACTATTTATACCAAGTTTGGTCCAGATCTATCATTGCTTGAGTCCACAGTGGACTCAAGGTCAATGCCATCAAAGCCTTCCAGGATTTTCTG
Organism: Anolis sagrei ordinatus; assembly: GCF_025583915.1. NCBI lineage: Eukaryota > Metazoa > Chordata > Lepidosauria > Squamata > Anolidae > Anolis > Anolis sagrei. The sequence goes on along the minus strand of NW_026845477.1, from coordinate 146,911,120 downwards.
TTGGTCATTGGAATTCCGTGCGCCAAGTTTGGTTCAATTCTATCGTTGGTGGAGTTCAGAATGCTCTTTGATTGTAGGTTAACTATAAATCCCAGCAACTCCAACTCCCAAATGACAAAATCAGTCCCTGCAATCTCACCAGTATTCAAATTTGGACGTGTCAGGTATCTCTGCCAAATTTGGTTCAGTGGATGAAAATGCATCATGCATATCAGATATTTCCATTACGATTCATAACAGTAGCAAAACTACAGTTATGAAGTAGCAACCAAAATATTGTTATGGTTGGGGGTCACCAGACATGAGGAACTGTATTAAGGGGTCACGGCATTAGGAAGGTTGAGAACCACTGTTCTAGGAAGTTGAGATCGCCTGGGGAGGCCCTGCTCTCGATCCCTCCTGGCTCACAGGCACGCTTGGTGGGGATGAGAGACGGCCTTCTCAGTGGTGGCCCCTTAGCTGTTGAACTCCCTTCCCAGGGATATTAGCTCGGCCCCCTCCCTTCTGACCTTTCGAAAACGAGTTAAAACCTGGTTCTTTGAGCAAGTGTTTGAAGCTGCAGCGTGACCAGTTAACACAAAATCGTAATACGAATATGTAACGGCTAAGACTATGTAAGACTATGAGAGCCCCCGGTGGCGCAGTGGGTTAAAGCACTGAGCTGCTGAGCTTGTTGATCGAAAGTTCGCAGGTTCGATTCCGGGGAGCGGCGTGAGCTTCCGCTGTCAGCCCTAGCTTCTGCCAACCTAGCAGTTTGAAAACATGCAAATGTGAGTAGATCAATAGGTACCGCTCCGGCGGGAAGGTAACGGCGCTCCATGCAGTCATGCCGGCCACATGATCTTGGAGGTGTCTACGGACAACGCTGGCTCTTCGGCTTAGAAATGGAGATGAGCACCACACCCCAGAGTCAGACATGACTGGACTTAATGTCAGGGGACTACCTTTACCTAAGACTGTAAACCAAGGGTCCTCAAACTTTAAACAGAGGTCCAGGTTACAGTCTCCTTTGCTCAATGAAAAAGTCAGAAACAATGGCTTCAAAATACAAGAAAGGAGATGCCATCTGAACATTAGGAAGAACTTCCTGACTGTGAGAGCCGTTCAGCAGTGGAACTCTCTGCCCCGGATTGTGGTGGAGGCTCCTTCTTCTTTTAAACAGTGGCTGAATGGCCATCTGTCAGGGTGATTTGAATGCAATATTCCTGCTTGGCAAGGGGTTGGACTGGATGGCCCAAGAGGTCTCTTCCAACTCTATGATTCTATGTAACAAGAGCATGGATTACCATGGCCAAGTCTTGCTTCTCATGCACAAATTTTAATTGTGCAAAAGCTCTCCTGGCCACTACTGAGACCCGGGGTTACAGACTCATGTTTTTTAAACATCTACAGAGTGCATTAACAGTGCTAACCCATGCATACAGTATTTAGCTAGAAGTCAGTCCCATTGAGTTTAAACAGGCTGTACTTCCTGAATGTGTGCTTATAGGATTGCAGTCTCATTTGTATAACTCAACGTGTAATACGCTGTAAGAAAATACAATTACATTGCAGTGATTGGGGTGCAAAACCACTGCAAAAAACTGAATAAAAACATGATTTTTTTAACCTGAGAAAACTGCTGCAGCACACTGAATGGCCTAGAAATGTTATACTGAGGCGTTTCTCCCACTGAGGCCTTCTGACACTGAGGGCCCTCTCAGACTGACGCCTCTCTCACACCGAGGTGAACTAACACAGGCCTTTTCATACTGAGGCCTACTAACACACTGAGGCTCTTCTCCCACAGAGATTTCTCACACTCTGATGGCAACTAAGCTACAGGCACATCTGCTTATATTGAAATGCAGTTTTTTTTCTGAGTCATTGCATCAATTTAATCCTTTCAGTGCTTGACTCACATTTTTGTAATTAAAAACACCTAGTTAATCTTTAGTATTTCTGACACAGAAAAGTGTTCGCTCTAGGAATGTCTAGGTCCTCCAGCCAAACTCTATAGCGGAGGTTTATTATAGAGTCATCCTGGAGAACCTAGAGATGCCTAGAGAGAACATAATCAAATCCGCAAAAGTGAAACCTGAAAATGTGGAGTGCTGACTGTAATAAATTGTTTAAACATCCAACAGATGGCAGTAGAGGCTCAGTTCAGGGGAACCGGATGTTACTCTCTTCACAGTACAGGAGATAGGAGAAAAGATTTAGTTTGTATGGCTAGGATAGACAACACAAGGACCTCAAGCTGTTTATTCCCACATCTCCCATGAATCCCGACCATTGCCCACAGTTGCTTGACTGGTGAAAGTTGTAGTCCAAAACCAGGGAAGGAGGCCACACTGCCTATACCTGTCCTTCTCAAATCTTATTAGACTCTCCAACTTCCAATATATTGGGGAAACAAGTGTGAGACTTTAGGGATCCATTGGATTCTTTGTTATCCTTGGTCCAACATAGAGAACCCTGGGGATGGACAGGTCATAGTACTTCCAGTGAAAAGATATGGTGGAAATATTCTACTTTTCTCTTCCAAATGGATTTACACAGGAAAATATGAAGACATAGAGAGTTCATATCAGAAAACATTGATTGCCCCCTGAACAATAACATCCTTTGAATGTGGCATCGTGATGCAAGTTGAGCATCTCTTTCCCAAGACCCTTTAAAATCTAAAATTGCCCATGTGGGTGGCTGAGATAGTGACACCTTTGCTTTTTAGAGGTTCAGTGTATCCAAACTTTGTTTTATACAAGGCATTATTGAAAATATTATATGAGATTACCTTTAAGCTAAGTGTATAAGGCAGGGGTCCTCAAACGTTTTAAACAGGGGGCCAGATCACAGTCCCTCAAACTGTTGGAGGGCTGGATTATAATTTGAAAAAAAAATCATGAATGAATTCCTATGCACACTGCACATATCTTATTTGTAGTGCTATAAACACTTAAAAACAATACAATAATTAAAATGAAGAACAATTTTAACAAATATAAACTTATTAGTATTTCAATGGGAAGTGTGGGCCTGCTTTTGGCTGATGAGATAGGATTGTTGTTGTTGTGTGCTTTCAAGTCGTTTCACACTTAGGTTGACCCAGAGCAAGGGCCTGGTATCCTGCCCCTGGGCCTTAGTTTGAGGACCCCTGGTATAAGGTATATACAAAATGTAAATGCATTCAGTGTTAACCATGGCTCTCATCTCCCAGATATCTCAAGATGCATTTATATGCAAATTCAGGTATTCTGAAATCAAAAACACTTTTGTTCCCAGGCATTTCAGATAAGGGAGACTCAACTTGTACTATAAGACCATCTATATATGGGAGCACCCACAGTGTGACATTCCCATTGAGTTTCAGTGTCAATTAATAAGGCAGGGATAGAAGGGTGCAACCTTGCAGATGTTGTTGAACTTCATTCCTTACCTACCACTGGCTACAATCTTTTAAGTACTGATGGGAGCTGCAGTCCAATAACAACCAGAGGGCATCATGATTGCTACCCAGATAGTAAACTGACTAATTTGAAAGGTTTTTTTCAGGCTATATGGCCATGTTCTAGAGGCATTCTCTCCTGACATTTTGCCTGCATCTGTGGCAAGCATCCTCAGAGGTAGTGAGGTCACTAGATGCAGGCGAAACGTCAGGAGAGAATACCTCTAGAACATGGCCATATAGCCCGAAAAAACCTACAACAACCCTCATTTGAAAGGCTTTAGTTACAAAGACAGTGCAGCAGGTGGGGAAATTTATTGGCTGTCTGTTGGGAGTGCCTTGATCTTGTGTTCCTGCATGGCAGTAGGTTGGACTGGATGACCCTTGTGGTCTCTTACAGCTCTCTATGATTCTTTGAAAACGAGATTGAGGTTTCATGGAACTAGTTCAACCCAGCATTTTCAATTCAGCATTATCAGGAACCACGTCCTTCTTCAGTAGCTGGGGTTTTGCATATGACCAGGAGGTGGCAATATAGATACTGCTGCCAAGGACAGCATGAAAAGGAAGTGATTAAGGATCTATGTTGCATGCTTTTCTAACAGATGGGTTTTTAACAGCTTCTCCACTCCCTCAGATGCTCAGAGTAAAGTCTGGGCCCAAGCCCCCAAAACTGGCAGCACTGGGAGATTGCTGTTTAGCTGTTGTGATCGAAATTCTTCCAGGTGAGTTTTTAAAATCATGTAATTATCCTGCCTCATTCACAATTTTATGGGTAGGGGATCCAGATAGTGATGCCCTTGATATGTTGCCCTCCTGTCTTTCTGCATTGCTGGCCCAGTCTTTTGTATTTTTCCTTATCTGAAGGGCAGGAAATGATGGAATACAGCCAGCCCTTCATGTTTGCTGGCATTGGGGCACAGGATCCCTACAGAAATTGAAAACCCACAAACAACAAAAACACATAATTACACTATGTAACAAAAGTTATTTTTTTTTCCTGTTCCTTGTTTGAAAATATAGTTTCTGTTTAATTATGTGGTACTTACTTTGAAAGTAAGTGCTGCACAATTTCATTTTTGGGGCAGCCACAAACTATGTTGAATTGTCGAAGGCTTTCATGGCTGGAATCACTAAGTTCTTGTGGGTTTTTTCGGGCTATATGGCCATGTTCTAGAGGCATTTCTCCTGACGTTTCGCCTGCATCTATGGCAAGCATCCTCAGAGGTGAGGTGGCCATATAGCCCGAAAAACAGAACATGGCCATATAGCCCAAAAAAAACCCACAAGAACTTATGTTGAATTGGTTGAGACTCTATGAAAAACAATAGCAAAATGTGCTGCAGGATATCCAACAAAAATAAAGTTTTTGCAGTTTAATAAACCTTTTCAGTGTTTAATAAATCTTTTCCATTTTATGATAGAACCAATTAGGAAATGACATTATAAAAATCATGTTACAAAGTGTTATTTTTTTACCTGAGAAAACACCTCCCTAGAGATCGCTTAAGGCCTCCATTGTAATTCTGTGGCCAACTTCTGTTGAACACTTGCTTTCAAGTCATTTAGACAAATGCCTGGAGAAATGTTCTGCCTAGGGATCTCTAAGTCCTCCAGTGCAGTGTTTCTCAAACTATGTTCCAAGTGTTTCGGACATCAGCTCCCAGAAATCAAAGCCAGCTTACCAGCTTTTAGGAATTCTGGGAGCTGAAGTCCAAAACATCTGGAGGAGTACAGTTTGAGAAACTCTGCTCCAGTGCAATCCTGTGGTGGAAGTCAACCATAAAGTTATGCTGGAGGACCTATAGATTTCTAGACAGATGCTATTAGTCAAATCCATGAATGAAAGTTTTAGAAGTGAAATCCTCAAGAACCCGAGAACTGACTGTTCTTGCAGTATGACTTTCGATTGTTGGTTCTGAGAGATGACTCTTGAGAGCAACTCCCCCCCCCCCCCAAATATCTACCTTGGTGGTAGCAAGATAGCTAAAGCAAGAACAAGAAGAGCTTGGTGTCGTGCCAGTGGGGAACCCAATATCCTGGATGGCAATGTCTTTGTGGTGGAAATACAGGCAAGGTGGCATCTTCTCATCCAAGCAGGCAGATTTGGGACTTGAAAAAAAATGGGCATGTTGGCTGTGGCATTTCAGGACTTGTGGTCCAAATAAATCCCTCATAAGTTTCCTAAGTTTTGTATTAGATGTGGCCATTTAGGCAAACACATGGTAGTCATGCCCTTGCACAATTTCCAGTCCTCTAATGCTGGGCCCTGGTGGCAAATCACTCTAGGTTTTAGGATTATATAATCATGGAACTGGGAGAAGCCACAAGGGCCGTCAGGTCCAACTCCCTGTCATGTAGGAACACACAATCAAAGCACTCTCAGCAGATGGCCATTCAGTCTGTTTGAAAACCTCCAGAGAAGGAAGCAGCTCATCCCACTGTCGAATGATTCCAATAATCAGGAAGTTCTTCCTAATGTTTAGGTGGAATCTCTTTTACTGCAATTTGACTCTGTTGTTCCATGTCCTAGTTTTTAGAGCAGCAGAAAACAAGCTTCTTTCCTCCTCAATGGGACAACCTTTCAAATATTTATGCACAATCCCCTCGCAGCCTTGTCTTCTCCGAGCTAACCAAGTTCCCTCAGCCACTCCTTATTCCACACCTTTTACCATTTTTGTCACTTTTTGGACGCATTCCAACTTGCAAGTAGCTTTCTTGAATTGCAGTGCCCAGAAGCAGACACAGTACTTCCAAATGAGGTCTGACCAAAGCAGAATAGAGTGGGACTGTGACTTCCTTCAATCTAGAGTATAGTACGCTCCTTCTTAGGCAGTCTAGAACAACATTGGCCTTTTTAGCAGCTGAATCACACTGTTGACTGATATTTAGCTTGTAGTCTACCAAGACTCATATTTTCCTTTTGGATATATGGTTTTCAAAGCAGGTTTTACCCATCAATTCCTTTTTTGGCTACCTTAGTGAAGTGCTTTACATTTCTCCCTGTTGAAGTGCATTTTTTTTGCCGTTGTGTACACTGTTAAGGTGATTTTGGGTTCTGATCCTGTTCTCTAGGATATTAGCTATCCCAATTTGGTATCCTCTGCAAGGGTAGATTTTACAGATCTTCAAAGTACTGAATCTTAGGCTCTCAAATAGTTTCAGCACTCTGGATATTTCCCTTAAAATTTAGAGTAAATATCCAAGCGGATTCACTACCCACTGGCATGGAAGCCTTCAGCTACCAGTGAATCACAGAGCTCTACCATTTTGGAAAGAAACGTCTTGCTTTCAAATTATCCGTCCGCTACTATGCTGAACCACAACAATATGGCACTGCCTTTGAAAGAGACACAGAGCCTTCAAACGATTACAGAATGTCCTCTAGTCATCTCCTGAGGGGACACTGGATGAGCTGGCATGTGACTCACTTTGCAGCCAGCTCTATGGTTGTAGGTTAGCATCCAGGCATGAGAAGCCAAGCTGTTGCATCTTGAAGTCTCTGACTGTCCCAAACTTAGATCTCTCAGAGAATGCTTTATGTGTAACAAGCTCCTGAACCAGACTTTTGGAGACCGAGTTCTGCTGCAGGTTCCTTACTGAGAAGAAAGATGATTTATCAAAAGGTACAAGCCCCATGAGTGGCCTTGTTGTTGTTGTTCATTCGTTCAGTCGTTTCCGACTCTTCATGACTTCATAGACCAGTCCACGCCAGAGCTCCCTGTCGGTCGACACCCCCAGCTCCTTCAAGGTCAATCCAGTCACTTCAAGGATACCATCCATCCATCTTGCCCTTGGTCGGCCCCTCTGAGTGGCCTAAATACCCTAAAAGCATCAGATCTTGGAAGCTAGGCAGGTTCAAGCCTGGTAGGTAGTAAATCTGCTTGCATAGAAGACAATTAGTGGAATACCAGACACTGTAGACTATATTTCAGAGGAAGGAACTGGCAAAACCACATTTGAGTATTGTCTAAGAAAACCCCATGGAATTTAAGAGTTCGCCAGAAGTTAACAGATGAGCTGAAGGCACACACATGCAAGCTTGACTGTGGTTGCCTCCAAGGAAGAGATGAAGCATCTGATTACTTTTTGCTTTCTCTACTAGTTGTATAATTAATAATTGTGATTAATGTGTTTATCATTAGGATTAGAACACTAACTTTGTTTACATTCTGGCTGGTGGCTGGGATGTTTGTAGCTAGGAGAGGTGGGGATGGGAATACATGCTGTAAGTGCTAAATGCCTTACACCCATTTAATGCAGGATGCTGGTGGCAAAACTAGTCTTCCCAAATACTGAGCCATGATCTCCAAAATGTTGGGTCCCATGCTGCGAAAAAGGCAGAATATAAGATAAGTGTGTAGTGAAGGCATCCTTAAGGGAAGTGCAATGTGTGCTCACAAAGATAGGGTTTATTTTGCTAGTCAGGAGGAGAATGGAAACAGCATGGACAAGTTAAAGTTACTCCACGAATCCTTGCTCTTCCTTGGCTTGGAAAGAAATCTTGAGGGTTCCTGGGATCCTCTTTGCTCTCAGGAAGAGATGCAGCAGTGACATTTCAAAGCGTCCCCATAGTAATGCTCCCAAGCAAAGGTTAAATAGGCAGCAGCTGTGCTGACCTAGAGCAACAATCCAGCTCTAGCACTTCCCATCTCTACCAGCACTAAATTTTGTATAGAGCTAATGACTCTTAGTTTTTTTGTTCCATATCAGGCCATACCAGATTTTTTACATTACAATGGGGACAACTCACAACAGCTGTTTTTCGGAAAATTCTTGTTCCCCGCTTTATTTACCATGGAGAGTACAGGGAAGCTTAAGTGGGCAGTGGAGGTGATGTTATTACATCTGGAAATGAAACACTTTGGTGCTCTGGCCACATTAGACCACTGCACTTTGGTTTTCTGTTTGCCATCTGTGAAAAAGGGAAAGCCTTGCCCCCCCCCCCCCCGATCCTCCCCATCACCCCACATTACCCAGGTTTTCAGACAAGCCAGGCCAATGTCACAGGCACAGAGAAGCCCTTCCTCCTGGTTTATTGTGAGCTTGGCTGCTGAAAGGTTTTGGTAACATTTGAGAGAGAACACTGGAACAGCTGATCAACAACACCGCAAGGAAAAGAAATGACAACTCTACAATTTCCAATGTGTGTCTATATTACACCATAAATACACAGACAGGAGAAACTGGGTTAGGGTAGGGTGCGTGTGTGTGTATGTGTGGCAGAGCTCTCGAGGAGAGAATGCAGCTAGAGGATCTCCCAGAGACCTCATGGCTCTCCATTGATGCTCCCCAACACAGTGACACCCCATTACCTGCTCCCCAGCAAGTGTTGGGGCAGAGGAAGGATTGGGGGAGAGGGAGAGTATTGTTTGTAAGATTGTTTTGCTCTTTAGAATAATTTACAATCTTCTTATTCACAATTATGTACAGTCCAAACCCGACCCAATAAACTCATGGAACAGAAATGCATACAAAAATAAAAGCTATACAGAAATCAAGGAAGAAAGAGGTTCTCTTTCGTATTTTTTTTCTTTTTTTGTATGTTTTTTTTTCTCTTCAGTTGAGGCTCCAAGAAAGAAAAGTGGAAAAATACAAAGGAAATGGCTACAGTACTGTGTTCAGAAATGGCCATGTTCTCCTCGGGTTGGAGAAGGAGATAACCTTATATTGGCTTTCCGGCAGAGACTGGCAAGGTAGGAAGAGTAGCAGCAGTCGCAAATAGGCCACCACGGGGTTTAGCTAACAAACATAGCTACTCCGCACAGCTGGATCTCTAGTAAGACCACGAACCTGCGCCAGTAGTGTTCAAGTTCACCCTAACAGGTGGTGGTGGTGGCAAAAGTGGCTGCAGTACAACCCCCATTGACCTGTTTTCCCTGCCGCCTGGCTACAATCACCCCTACCAAGCTTTGGGCTTGGAAAAAAAGTCCTGAAAAGCTGTGCAGTTGCCTCTCTGGACTTATGTGCTGGGGAGACTGCCGGCCAAGCAGAAGCCAATGTAAAGTGGGGTGGTTGTGTGTGGAATGGAAACTTTGCAAAAGAGGATTAGTTGGCTTTGGTTCAAAAGCTCAGCATCATTAATGGGGATGGCAAGGAGACCTCCCTTGTTATTGCTTCACCTTATGCATGAAGAGGGGAGGAATTCGGACGGTCTCTGTAATACAGGATGGGAGAGAGGCCTCAGGCTTGGCCTTTTTGCCGGGGAGAGAAGTTGTGTCCTTAGCCATTTGTCTTGACTCACATAGTTCAATACACCAGACACTTTCAACACCCACTTGCTTTGAAGGTCCCTTCTCCTCCCTTGTAGCAAACCAACAATACAATGAGGACAGGCCCTCCAAGCAATGTGAGGACATGGATGAGAGATTAATGAGCAAGCCAGCCAAATATGATTCCATAGCCTCCTGCCCATCCCAATGGGATAGAGGCACAGGATGAAGGAGTTGCCTTGGCCACTTGTCTCCAGTAGTCCTTCAGACTGGGTTTCCAAGCACTACTTCTCCATAGGGGAAAAAAAAACCTCCTGTCTCCAGACACCCAAGGAGTAATTCCATCCAGGAGTTGGGCCAAGGCATTTTGGATGGAAAGATGATCTCCCTTCCTCCTCCCAACTTTGATGCCAGGAGGACAATGATAAGAGGGTTAGTAGCAAATCAAGCTCCACTAGCTGATTAAGGCAAAGAATAGAAGCAGCCTGAAAATATCAGTCAAAATCCCACAGAACAGGTTGGGGGTGATGGGAGAGAAAAAAACATGTATTTTCTCCTCCCACCATAGCCGTTGCTCTCTGGCGAAGGTGCTGGATTGCAGCAGAGTGACAGGCCCTGCTTTGATGGGTGGATACATGCGTTATAGGAGCAGACAGCTCGGGTGAGGTGCCTAAGGTGAGAGAGGGGAGGGAGCTGCTCAGGAGAATAGCATTCAGCCTGGAGACCTGGGCAGGCAAGATCTAGCACTCTGTTCTTCGGTTCCCCTTTGCTAAGCTTCCTGTAGTTGACTTCAGGAAATGTGATTGTGACCTTCCCTATCATTACTTGACTTCCTGAATATTTTGGTTTCCTCCCAAACCAATTTTAAGGGGTTAAAATCAGTATCTGGCTTATGCCATAATAATAGGGCATTGATTGTAGGGTGTTCTGGGCTCACGGAAAACATTCCTTCCCCATCCCCATGGCTGGCTGTCATAATTTCTAGGGAGTAGACAATCCAAGGTGGGCCCTGAAACCAAAAGCATCCAAACTCTTGAACTAAGAAAAAAGACCCACCCACAGTTAATGTCACAAATAAAAAATATCTGTGTGTTCCAGCCACATTACATTACATTGCACAGAAATAAAGATTCAGGCCTCCTTTGCGTAGAACCTGCTTTTTCAGATCCTCTTGAAATGTTCCTGTGTCTGGTGGCACGTGCAAAAAGGTCTGTGTGTCTGAGGGATTGAATACATCTGCTTTACCTAGTTGACAAATCTGTAAAGAGCATGAGGAAATTGATGGACTACTACACCTTGGGGATTTATCAATTAGTAAATTTGCTAGTTAACTTTTTTGACCACCATACCTGGATACAGTCGATGAGTGCTAAAACAATGACTCCTCTGACCCCCACTTGGTTTGGGAAGGTACCGAAACTATTCTCTCTGTCTGCTGATCCACTTCCCCTACTGGGAGAAGAACACCTACGGTCCCCAATAGAGCTGTATGAGCAAAATGGCCAGTTTCAATTATTCAACCCTGGCTGTATTGCCTTGGTGTGTGTGTGTGTGTGTGGTGCATGTCTATGTCCATGTGCAAAAGATGAACAGAGGAAGACTTATTAGCTATTAGGATAGAATGCTTTGCTTATCTGATGTCTTGTTCCCTTTTTCATTTTGTTTAAAAGTAAATATATTCTCCCATTTGCTGCTGGAAGAATTTTATGGCATCACAGACAAAAAAGGAGAGAAAAAAAATCTCCCTGCCTGCAAACTATATATATTTTTTAAAAATCTGCTTCCCCTTCACACAAAAAACAAACAAACCCCAGAACAAAACTGGAAAAAGGCAAGGTTGTTTCTTCTCATTAGTCCATAGTAAAATCAAACTTATATAAACTCATGAAAATAAATTACTACTGGCTTTAAAAATAACACAAAAGTCAAAAATTATTCAGTCTCTCTCCAATTCTTCCTAGTTATTGAACACCCTGTTTTCCATCTAAGAAGATTTTGCTGTAATGGGCAAAGAAAAATAAGTTGATGTAATTGACGTCTTCCAAAGGCCGTTGGACTTCAATTCCATCCCTCTGGTTAGCACTGCTAGTGTTCAAGAAAGATGGGAGTTGTAGCCTAGCAACCTCTGCAGAACTAAGGCTTTGTCACCTTTGGAATAAAGGCACCAATCAATGAACCAAATCAAGAGGGCTTGTCTGGAGTCAGGGACCCCATAGGACCACTGGGATTTACATAGCGTTACCTAGCGTTTGGAGTCAAAGTCCAGCAGTGACTTTGCTTTACTACAAATGACTTTAAATACTTAAAAAAAAATATCCACCTGCTTTGCCTCTGCCACTGCTACATACATGTCACGTATCAACAGCACCTTCCTCCTTCAGTTCTCAACTTTACCAGTTTTTTCTGTGGAGGCCGTTTAAAAACAGAAGTTAGCAAAATAAAACAATAATTTAAAAAAACACTAAGAACCAGTACTTAAGGAACAAACAAAAAGCAAAAGAAAGGTACGGTTTCCTCTGGAGTGCTTGGGCCGGTCGTTGCAGCAGAAGGCTGCTGCTCCCTGCTGGGCCAACCTGGTTCTACAGTTGCTGTGTGTATTTCCCCCACTCCCCACCCTGCTTTTTTATTGTTGATTTTCTTTTTATAAAAAATACAATAAAAATAAAAAAATGCTTTTTTTTGTTGTTTTTTTTATCCCCGCCCCTCCCTGTGAAAACTTTCTCTCTGTGTGTGGCTGTGTGTATGTATGTGGTTTTGTTTTGTTTTTTTCCCCTCCCTTTCCACTGTCCCTTCCCTACAGTCATGATGCACCAGGAGATGTGTCATCCGTCAGTCTGTCCTGCCCCTCTAGGGACTCGTGTGGGTGTTCCTCGGCAGCGGTGTAATAGCTGTTGTCCTCATCGCCAGGACTACTGCAGTCCTTGTCGGACTGCTCTGAGTCCTCGCCCTCCTCTTCAAGGGTCAGTTCAAACTGGAATTTCTCAAGGCAGGTCTCATCGTCTTTTTCTGCGTCGTCCGGAGGCGGGGAAGGGCTCTGGGGGATCATACTGTGGTACCAGTCCCTGTTGTCCTCAAGGGTGTCCAAAATGTCTTGTGCGTCGGGATGAACCAGGTCCGCCCAGGTCTCCCACAGTGGGTGCACGATGTAGTCAATGAATCCCACCTGAAGCACAGTTGTGGGTGGGAAGAAGACAGTTAGCAAAGAAAAGGACAGCGAGGCGAACCAAAAAAATAGTTTCAGAAGACTCAGCTAAGTGATATTTATGAAGGCAGCTGCTGGCTCCTGTAGAGACATGTGTTTCGCTCAAGACTTTGCCAGGGGCAGCTCTACAAGAAGGTACAGAGCAGCAAAGGCAAAGGTTGAGAAGCAGCAGGAGGGGGTTTGTAACCCATCTAGCTTGCGACTGACATCATGTGTGATGCAGGTTGCTCTCTCACAGCCAGGGCTGAAGAAAGAGCTAAGTGCTAAATTGGACACAGTAGGGCAGGGAAGGCACTATTCTGTTCTTCACCTCAGGCAGTAAAAAGTAATGGGCTGATGCATTTCTTTCTCCTATAATGTCTTACTTATAAACCTAAGAGGGTACCACAAGACAGGAGTGGATAGGACAACCCGAGGGGAGGGTTGAAACATCACCTGGAAAGGGGAGGAAAGATTGGGCAAGTTCTGTTCCCAGCTTCTTGAAATCCTAGCCTTGCTTTCCAGGTGCAGTTCAAGGGATTCATGGATAACGCCACAAAATGATTGTATACAACAATCTTGCATTTTTAAAATCGAGTCTTGTGCAACAGTTGTGGTCCAAAGGGGATCTCAGTGGTTGGCCTGTGATTGCTGAATCTTCCATCCTGGTGGAACATATGTTAATCTTTCTTGGGTTACCAGGATGTTTAGAGGGATTCCTTTGGCTACAATCTACCCCCAAAGGAACAAAGTGGAGCATCTCGCCTACGCTTCACTTTTGGATCAGTGGACAATAGAATTAGGGTGTTCCATGGAAAGGGGAACAGTGGTTGGAAGTCTTGTGTTATGACTAGCAAACCAGTGTTTAATGACACAGGGTTTTTTTTGTGGTTTTTTTTTTTTTGGCTCAAGAAATGAGAAAGGTATAAATTAGATGAGGAAGAAGAGCAAAATCAATAGATTTCATTTGACCTATGGTTTTTGACTGCTCATAAGTCTATTTATGAATCTCCAGATTGCTAGAAACATGGGCTGCTGCTGGGAATCTAAGAGCATTTTCCTGCATCCAATATACCTGAAAGAAGTGCAACAGTTAGCACTGAAATATCATTTACACATTATGCTCCCAACTACAGAATACCTGTGCTATCCAGCACTTAAGAATTAGATTTAAAAAATCTGTGTTAAAAGTGGGGTGGCAGTGAGATATGATTCATTAAATGGTGGAACTTGAAGGGGAGAGAGCAGACTTGCTGGTGGTTATGAAGTCCCACCTCTTCTCTACCCCTGGCCACCTCTTCATTTCTCCCTCTCTCTTGTGCACAACCACTCCACACTCTGGCACTGAGCTCTCAGAAACAGATGATCATACCACTTTAAGCTAACAAAATAGTTTCCTTTTGGAAGCTAAGTGTCCGTTTTGTGGAGTTGAAGACAACTGGGGATCTCCAGGTACATTTAGAATCCTGCCTGAAGCTATTGTTTCCAGTTGGCATTGACAGTCTTGGACTAAAGGGTCCAATGGTCTGATTTAGTATAAGTTTTTGTTCCAAAAATGGTGTGCACACAGGAGACTGGTGTGATGTCAGAGTTCCCAGCTATGACTCTTGTACCATCACAGTACTCCCTGCTCTCACAACCATGACTGGCTTGGCAGCTAGCGTGAAAAGAACACACTTTTCCCTTCAGTAGACACTGTTGGTGGTGGTGGTGGGGGGACCAAAGTATTTGGTTTGCATGCTAAAAGGGGGGCGTAAAAGCCTTTTCTGCTCTCCTTTGGAGCATAAATGGGCCTGGTGATCCAACAACAGTCTCACTGGTGTCAGGAAGTATCTTTTGTTTAAAAACCAGCTGTTGCTTTTTGCTGGGAAGAGGCATTTTATAGGGCAACAAATCCTTTGTAACAACAACTGCTAGCAAATTCCTTCTATGGCAAAACCAGTGCTGCAGAAGGCCCAATAATCAGTAGTTCGTGCCATCACTGACTCCATTGCTATCATGGGGACTATTTTTGTTGGTGCATGAAACTTTGGATGCTCTGATGGTGGCATTATTAATAATTTTACCTTCAAATTCAAGGTGTAGCCATGAGTAGTCCAATTACTCCTTCCATTGCCAATTTATTCATGGACGATTTGGAAATGAAATCTATTTTGAATTTCACACAGAATCTTTTGCCATATGATCAAGTGCCATATGATCTACAATCTGCACAGGACTTATTGACATGGGCCTACACCATTCACCCGGACATTAAATTTACTGGACATATTGACCCAAATAGCATTCTGTACTTAGATGTTTTGGTTGTTAAACTGAACAGTAGACTAGTGGTAATAATTACCGAAAACCAACAGATTGAAACTCTACTCTTCATCATTCTAGCTTCCATTTACCATCTTTAAATAATAATTTACCTTATTCTCAAATACTGAGAATCAAATGCAATTGTACACTGCAATAAAATTTTGAATATAATTTAACATCAGTAAAAAAATCAATTCATAGCCAAGGGCTATCCAGGTCATCTTATTGATAATGCAATCAATAGAGCATCCAAAGTTTCACGCACCACTCTTCTGACAGATAAATCTGTGTCCACAGACAACAGATTGGTCTGGCCCTTGATATTAACCAATCTCTCTAGACTATTTTTGTTGCCCATCCACTTCCAGGTTCCACATGTCCTCTCGTGGCCATGCCAGCATTCACTGGGGTGTGTGTGTCATTTTCCCCCAGCCAGCCATCTTCTGCCCCACTATAGCCCTTTCCAGAGGTGATGGATTAAATTCCCAAGCCCACAGCTAGATTGCTATGGACTGTTATGGATAATGGGAACTATATTCCAGCTCTTATCTGGAAGGTATTTAGGGTGGAGAAGACTGTCCAATCTTCTTACTGCCTCCTTGCTACACTTTTTTCTCTGCCAGAATTCTGGGATAAATGAAATGTTGTTTCTTAAAGATAAAATGGATTTTCACAGCATCGGTTGACTCAGGTCTGACATGAGACATCTGTCCACCTGAAAAGCTGTGCAATTGTAAGAGTAATCAGGCAGTAGTGACGAGTAATGATTTATCCCTCTGTTTCCCTCTCTTTGACAATGATGCATGGTTCTAGACAGTCATCGCACACCAACCTGGGACTTTTCTACGGAGGCGGTGTGCTTGTCGCACATGGGGCTGATCTCCATGCCTCGTTCCCGTTCTTTGTCTCCCTGCCTGAAGAACTCCTCCATGATCCGGTCTGTCCATTGGCGATACAGCTCTAGAGGCTTCGTGGGGTTGCTCAAGTCTGCACAGTGGACCATGTTCCGTAGGACCTGGTTGCATTGGGGAGAAAAAGGAAAGCAATTCCAAGCTGTTCTCCTTGCACCACAGGTAAGGCTGTCAAAGCTGCAAGCAAACCCTTTGGAAAGGAGAACTGAGTCAATCCTACCACTGTTCAGAAGGAAACTTCTGAAGATGATGCTGGAAGAGAGCTCTGTATCATCTAAACTATAGACGGCTATCACTGGATGTGATGGAAGATACTGCCCTATGTCAAGAGTTGAACTAAGGCTCATCTGCCTTAGTTCAACTCTTTTGTGTTTATTGAAGCTCTGCTTCAGACAGCCCTGTTGTTATGAGTCAGCCCTGGCTGTAAGGTATGTGTACAATAAACAGGAAGAAAATTCCTAGATCATCTTTGAAAGTTGGAAATAATGTGAATTAGGGGGCCTATGATTAGTGGGAATAACACTGCGTATCTTTCTCCTTGACTACTACTTTTCTGAGCATTAAACAGTCTTTGGTTTGAAACCAGAAATCACCTTCTGTCCACTTTCTGACTATGGCTGTCTGGCTTAGATTCCAAAACAACAACAACAATGTTGCCCAAGCCTTGCTTACCTGTATTCTGTCAGTGTAGTTGTCCAATAGTAAAACTCCGGAGCTGGTCACCTTTTTGGTTTCCACCATGGTCTTCAGATCAGCCAAGAGGCTCATATGTTTGGACATGTCGGTGGCCAGGACCTGAAGAATCACAAATTAGAATATTAAGGACGGAGTAAGAGTGCTTCTCAGTCTTAGTACATGCAGCTCCTCCCAGGTTGCATTTCTTTCCCTGTCCCAGGCATACTGGTGTAATTTTTTTAAAATCCACAAACTTCATACAAACCAGAGGATGTGGGTGTATCACTCCTTTTGGCAAGGGTTGGCCAAGCACACCTTCAAATGTGAGACTGCAACTGCTGGCATCACTAGGGTTAGTGTCACCCCCATAGACTTCCTCCCATACCAAACCATACAGAATCCTTCGTTTCTGCTTTGTATTAATGTAATTCGTAAATTGTAATTCCAATATACCACTGAATGCAATGATAAAATCAGTGACTATACAAAATCATTAGGAATTAAAATGACAGCATGTGCTTGTATTGCCTCATCATTGTAACTGCGTAATAATGCCAGCTTTGATCAGAGTGCATACACATTAGAAAGTTCAAAAAGCAAATTACTATAGTTTGTAGCTATATTGATTCAGTACATGCAAGATGGGCTTCCAAAAGCCACCGCAGGGATATTTTTTATATATAAATGATGCATTTGTTTCAACACTGCACAAAATTTTTGGTGTCACCCATTCTGATGATGCCACTGGTCTGCACTTCCTGCACACCTCTAGTGATGCCACTGAATAAAACTCTCAGTAGTCCAGTCTTCAGACCATGGTGAAAGTGTAAAGAGCATCTGGAAGGGGACTCCTGCTTTTAGGGGAGCTGCTTCTCTGCCTGCACAGGGATTCTAGGGAGCCACAATCTCAATAAGACAATTTTTGAAGCATGATTTCAACAAAGATGAAAAACAAGATGGCTACGCTTGTACTTTTAGTTTCCTAAAACAATGACCAGGAGGGGAGTCTCTGTCGAAGGTGTTGGGCAGATTCATCCCCTGGAAGGTACTCTGAGGCTCACCATGTCTATGACCATTTTCCGCAACGTTTGCCGCTGTCGCTTTGTCAGGTTCTGGAAGATGTCACAGTTCTCCTCTTGCAGCAGCTTGAAACCCACAGCCAGGTGGTGGTTCTCCAGCACAGACTCATCATTGTACATCAGTGCCAGTTCTGAATCTGCCAAGCAGAAAGGTCCAGGTTAGAGAGAACAAAATGAACAGAGAATAAGGAAGCATTTGTTTTCTTAGGTCAGAGTGACACAACCATTTGAAGACCTCCAACCTGAGTATTCATCTCTATGGTGGCATTATATACAATACCGCCTGAGTTCTGTGAGTGCAGAATTTTTCCGAATGAAGCAGAGAGTGTTTGAGAACCGGGACATCTGTTGGGATACCAAGGTACTTGTTTATAAAGCTGTTGTCCTCCCAACCCTGCTGTATGCCTGCGAAATGTGGACCGTCTACAGACGTCGCATGCAACTCCTAGAACGATTCCATCAGTGCTGCCTCCGGAAAATCCTCCAAATCTCTTGGGAAGACAGGCGGACAAATGTCAGCGTGCTGGAAGAAGCAAAGACCACCAGCATTGAAGCGATGGTCCTCCGCCATCAACTCTGCTGGACTGACCACATTGTGTGGATAGCCGACCGTCTCCCAAAGCAGTTGCTCTATTCCGAACTCAAGAACGGAAAACGGAATGTTGGTGGGCAGCAAAAGAGATTCAAAGATGGGCTCAAAGCCAACCATAAAAACTCTGGCATAGACACTGAAAACTGGGAAGCCCTGGCCTGTGAGCACTCCAGCTGGAGGTCAGCTGTGACCAGCAGTGCTGTAGAATTTGAAGAGGCACAAAGAGAGGACGAAAAAGAGAAACGTGCCAAGAGGAAGGCACGTCAAGCCAACCCCGACCGGGACCGCCTTCTATCTGGAAACCACTGCGGGGGAACATGCAGATCAGGAATAGGGCTCCATAGTCATCTACAGACCCACCCAGGAGGATTATCCTACTCGGACAATGAGGGATTGCCTAAGTAAGTATATACTGTGGCCATTGGAAAATTGCCAATTTTATTGGTGACTTTAAACATTTATAATAACTAACTTTAAGGGGTGGTTAATATATCTGCTATACAGATCGTCTGTTGCAGTTCCACAGTACTGTAATTTTTTATTTGGGATGATTTTATGTTGTCTACCACATTAGAATGGCTTGCAGCTAAATACATTAAAGATTGGTTTGGCTGAATATAATCAGATTATGTCAGGCACATTGGAAAAGTGATCTAAACACCGATGTACAATTGTAAAGCCATTTATTTATATAAGAGAATTATTTATAAAGTGCAGACCATAGATCACAAAAAACTCTGATGGGTGGGTACTGTTCGTGGCCCCTGAAATCTCTTAAATTTTCAAATGTAATATGGAAAGTCTTTTGGTGGGAAAGTGGCCTTTAAAAGAGTGATAAAATAAAAGGAGCCAGTGTGGTATCACGGTATGGGTGTGGGTCTAGGGGTGCATTTGCACTGTTGTTTAATGTAACTGCCATGACTCAATGCTATGGAATCATGCGGGCTGTAGTTTTACAAGGTCTGAAAAAGCTTGTGGGTGCCTTGTTAAACTATAGCTCACAGGATTCCTCAGCACTGAGCCATGGCAGTTGAAGAGGTGTCAGACTGCATTAATTCCACAGTGTAGGTGTATCCTAGGAGTCTGGGACACCCTCTGCCATGGGAGCCTTCTGGATGGCCTTGGGTAAGCCACAGTGGAAGCAATGGCAAATCTCTTCTAAAGGAAACCTGCCAAGAAAGCCTTATGATACTGAAAGTCAGAGCTGACTTGCAAGCACCCAGAAAAACAAAAAACAAAAATGAAGCCACCAGGGCCCAGCTTTATTGCATTTAACAAAATGATATGTATATTAAGGTATTGCTTATGTCTTGTTCTGTATGAATTTTTACACTTTCAACACCTTAAAAAGGATGAAGGTGGTGCTTTCTGAAACAGGATGCTCTTAAGAAGGTTTTAACTGAGGAGGAAACTTCCCTATAGTTTAAGAATCCTTTCTTGTCCGAATGCCAGTGGATTTTTACTTCTCCTCCTTCAGTTCTTTTTTGCTCTTTGAGAGCTATAGTACTCTTAGTAATGACCAGCATTCTGGTCACATTTAAGGGTGGCATTTTGAACAGGCCCACCTTTTCGATAGCGAGGGGCTATTTTCTGACCTATCAGAATCCAGATGACCCTCAATGAAAAGTGGGTCATCTGGATTCTGTGGGGAAAGAAAAGAGGACACACTCCATCTCTGAGTGCAATCTTATTGATTCTTCCTCTGCCTTTTCTACTCTACAGTAAACAGCTATTGCTGCCTCTCTTAGGGCTTGGAGGGAAGGGCCTAGAATTGCATGAGTAAAGTGTTACATTCTCAGACAGGTATTACTTGCATGCCCACATATGTGGTTGCACATGTGAAAGAGTAGATGTCTGCACAGCCAATGATGGTGGAGGTGGGTGGGATGCTAAGGTGGTCTTTGTGCTTCTGGCTGAAGAAGTGCAGCCCAAGCAACCCTGCCTAGGTATCTTCCTATTCCAGTCATTGGCCAGGAACCCCCGGTGGCACAGTGGGTTAAACCCCTGTGCCGGCAGGACTGAAGACTGACAGGTCGCAGGTTCGAATCCGGGGAGAGGCGGATGAGCTCCCTCTATCAGCTCCAGCTCCTCATGCCGGGGACATGAGAGAAACCTCCCACAAGGATGATAAAACATCAAATCATCTAGGCGTCCCCTGGGCAACATCCTTGCAGATGGCCAATTCCCTCACACCAGAAGCGACTTGCAGTATCACTGGTCGCTTCTGACACGACAAAAAAAAAGTCATTGGCCACTGAGACATGCATCTATATTGATGGTCTGGTTGTGTGTATGTGAGGAAACGGGCATAGATATATAACATGCACCAAGCTATAGCCTGATATGGCTTGTTCTTGTTCCCTGTCAGCCAATCCTCTTTGGTTCATTTTCCATTAGCATTTATGGAGGTAAAAAGCATTTACATCTATTTCTTGTTTTGTATTTTCAGTTCATTTCTGACTTATGGCAGCCCCAATGAAAACCAATCATTGAAAAAAGTGTTCAGAGGAGGCTTCTCTTTTCCTTTGTCTCAGGGTTTGTGACTTGCCCCACATCACTCAGTAGATTTCCATGGCTGAGTAAGAATTCAGACTCTGGTCTCCAGAATCATAGTCCAGCACTCAAATTGGTTTACTACGGATACTGATTCTCTCTATCTCTGTTTAGCTTCAGTAATATACATTTTAACTGTAATGACTTGTTTTATGCTTCCCTTTGTGTAATTGTTACTCAGGGTTTGTGCTGCACTAAGTTGTCTGCCTGAGAGACAGAATGGTGTAGTGGTTGAATTACTGGGCAACTCTGCAAACCACGCTTTAAATCTCTAGAGGCTTTGCCCCAGAAATCAGTTGGGTGACCTTGGGCAAAGCACATACTCTGAGCCTCAGGGCAAGGCAAAGGCAACCCCCTCCGAATGAGCCTTGAAGAGAAAACCCAGTGATAGGTTCACCAGAAGTGTCGTCATAAGCTGATAAGACTTTAAGGCACATAATAATAAAAAGCTGTCTGCTTACACCACTACAAGATCGGGTGGTGGGTTGTATTTAACATGCATTACTTTCTGGCCGTTATTCTTATCAAGATGCACAATAACACTGTTTTGGTCAAGTGACACAATTAAGTTTATAGGAGAAGTACTATCAGCATTTTAATCTAACAAGCTAATTCCTCTTTAGTGCCACATGATAGATATGTCTAAGGCTGGATCTACACTGGCCTATATCCCAGGATCTGATCCCAGATTATTTTCTTATCCCAGATTATCTGGCAGTGTAGACTCATATAATCCAGTTCAAAGCAACCTGGGATCCTGGAATATAGGGCAGAATAGATGACACTCCTGTACCTAGTCTTGCTGCCCCTCTGCCATCCTAGCAGCATTTCTCTGAATCCTTTTCAATGTGTTAATGCCTCTTTTGAGTTAGACACACAACTAATGGTTACCAGGGACTCCAGTGGGTCTGTTTGCCCCAGCCTCAAGAGTCAAGAATGTCTAAAGAGCATGATAGCAGCCTGTCTAAGACAGAAGCTAGTCTGGTCAGGGCCAAAAAGAGGCTATGCATGTACTATATGCAAAACAAGGATCCAGAGAAATGCTTTTCCTCACCAGATACATTAACTGCTTATTACAAACTAGCTACCCCCTGGCACCCTGCTGTGGCCCAGACTATGTATATGTTTTGTATATATGTGTGTTTGCGCACATATATACAAAACACATGTGCAAAACCATATATATGGTTTTGCACATGTGTTGTAATGTATTTTTTATTTATTTATTTTTACTTTTTAAGTCTCTTCTGCTGTGTTTTTCAGTGTTTTTATGAGTGACGGTCACTCGTTGGCCTGAGAGGTGTATTGTGTCCAAATTTGGTGTCAATTCATCCAGTGGTTTTTGAGTTATGTTAATCCCACAAACGAACATTACATTTTTATTTATATAGATTCAGGAAGAGCATTTACTTGAGTGGAGAAAGGCCTACTCAGTGGCTGCCTCAATACTGTAATAGAGCTTCTTCACACACCTCCTTCTTTGATTTAAAGCATCTGAGTAATTTGTGTATTTCTGAAGGTTAGGGAAGGTGGATGTTTATTTGTGGGCTGCTATGTGGCTATCTATGAGCACTTCATATTGGGTTGTTATAATTAAAGAGTTTGAAATTGACATTTTGTATGCCGTTTGTTTTTGGTTCATATAAAGCCACTCTGTTGTGATGATAATGATGCTAGTTTTATTTCTTACCTGCCTCTCCTTGTGGCTCAAGGCGGGTCACAACATAAGCTGCCTTGAGCTTTAGGAGAGTAAGCTCAGAGCTGTGTTACACATCTTTGTAAGCATATTTGTAGATGTCAAGCCTGTTCTAGATCACGGTCCTGGAGATGTTGGTGTCAGTCTTACCTTCTTCTCCAATATGGCTTCTGTTTTCTCAGGCCCCATCTACACTGCCATCTAAAATCCACATTATCTGTTTTGAACTGGATTATATGACTGTGTAGCTTCATATAATCCAGTTCAAAGCAGATAATCTGGGATCAGATCCTTGCATATAGAGCAGTATAGATCCAGCCTCAGAGAGGCATAAAAAACCCTAGTGAAAAGTATCAAATACCTTGTTAGCTAGAAGGACGATCCCATTTGTCTTATGTCTGTTATAACAGGCTGTGCTTTTTATTTAATTTTAGTTTGTTAAGTTATAACTCATATTTATATGTTGGGTTGTATAAATTTTGTTAGCATGGATGTATTGTTGTTGCAATTGGGCACTGAATGTTTGGAATCCGCCCTGAGTTCCTTTGGGGAGATAGAGTGGAAAATAAATAAAGTACTATTATTACTATTACTATTACTATTATTATTATTATTATTATTATTATTTACTCACATAAAAGCACAGTATTTTACAGCAAACGAGATCTATATGCTGGATTTCGTATCAAATAATCACAAGTCGAACACTTCCCAAGTGTCTAGGACTGTGTGATGTATTATTATTATTATTATTATTATTATTATTATTATTATTATTATTATTATCCTCCCCACTGTGGCAATGGTGATGGCCCATCTCCACCAACATAAGGGGTCTAATGGTAGCTTTTTACCTCACAGGGAACCACACACACTTCATCTTCTTCCCACTACAGAGGATGTGGTTTAGACCACAACACAAAACAACCTCAATCACCTTTTCAGAGAGAAAGAGCTGTAATAATATCTACAGTTACAAGAAGGGATGAACAACATCTTATTCACACCATTTGGAATAGGCTGCAACCAGGACTACATCTTGACCCAGTTTCTATTCTCGAATAGTTTAGAACCCCAGCCCTCAGATGGTCACAGAATCACTAAAAACAACAACTTGTCTGTAGCAAAACAACCCGGATGTAGTCATTCTAGTGTGTATATATGTTGGAGAGAGGAGGCATGTGTGTGTTTGAGCCAGAACTCCCATCACCCCCAAGCAATACAGCAAGGAACATGGAAAGAACAGCAAAATCAAATGTTTAAGGCCATATTGTAGGGTGAGTGTATTACAGACCCTTCAGGTATGTTGCCATACAACTTCTGTGACCTCCAAGAAGAATCAATAATGCCTAGAAATGATGGGATTTGTAAGCCAGTGCATCTGGATGATACCAGTTGGGGAGGTTTCACCACAAAGCATGAGAGAAATTTGGTTGGCATGAAAATCCCTTTTCTTGTCTGACAAGATGTGCATACCATCCCTCAACATAACATACTCATGGTCCTTTCCCCCCAGTTTCAACGAGCCACTTACTAGTGTTGATCAGGAACTGGTTAGACACGCCAGGATGGTCCACATCATGAATGGCAGCAGCAAATATTGCAGCTAAGATCTCCAGGTCAGTGAAGACAGCCTGAAAAGGCATAAGGGCATGAAGGAGCCTGTTACATGTTTGGAGCCAAGTATAATGGGGCTTCAGGGAAGCTCAGAGAGGTCCCTTGCAAAAGGGATATATATTGACAAGGAACTCCTAAGACCAGAACCTCTGCATCTCTCTTTTGCTGCTCTGACTGGTGAACCACTGCAGGCCAGAGATTTCCCTGGGTTGTAAGAAGTACACACAACCCTCACAAGAAATATACAATTTTGGGGGGCTACAAAGGAGATCAGTTTGCCTCTCATTCCCATTCTCTTTAACAAAGACATTCTCATTCAGATTAATCCTTTTCCCACCCTCAAGTTGGACAGGCACAGTGAATAGGGCACGGTTTTGGAAATGAAAGCAATGATGATAATGGGACAAAAAGAAAACGAGAAAGGTCTATCTGCTCTAGCCCAACTCTACAACCTGGTAGTATTCTGGTTTGGATTACAACTCCCTGCATGCCTCACCATTTCCTGGGTGGGACCAAAGGAAATCATAGGTCCTTGCTCTAACCTCTCTCAAGATAGTATTGCCATTGTTACATTTCCATCTTGTCTTCTGCCTATATCATCAGTTGGAAGGCCCCTCCTCCTCTGTATTATAACATTATAGTATTATATTACTAATAATATAATATTATATGTATATACAATATAGTATATTATATTATTAGTAATATAATACTATAATACTATAATGTAATACAATATAATACTAGTAATAATAATACAATATTATAATTATAATTATATATTTACATTACGTGTAATATTACTAATAATACAATATAATGATGTGGTGCAATATAGTAATATATAATACTGATATTGTACTATGCTAATAATATAATATATTGTATGAAAAGATATATTGTAAGCTGCTCTGAGACCCCTTCGGGGTGAGAAGGGAGGCATATAAATGCCATAAATAAATAAATAAATAAATAAATAAATAAATAAATAAATAAATAAGGCCAGGCTCCACAGAAGAGCCTAAAAGAGAAGCAGCCAGCACTCCACTGCTGTGGTCCCTAGAAGGTGGTCACAGTGGTTAAAATTAAGACATATTCTCTGCAACCACCTAAAGAAAAAGCAGGGTAAAAATGGAAGAAAGGAATGAAACAGCACGGATTCAACAGCCAGGTCTGCTAAGGCCACACTTTGATTTATAGCCCCAGCAAATATCGTGGAGAGATTTCCCAAGCTTGCAAAAATTACTGTTTTGGACTATAAATCCTAGAATCCTCCAGCCCACATGCTTGCCACTTGGGAGTTGCAGTCCAAAAAGTCAACAAAACCCAAAATATACATCACAGTATTGCCATTAAGCCAATGGCAAGGTAGAAAATACACTAGATTTAGAAGCTCACTGGCTTCTCAGGAGGCAAAAAAAAAAAAAAATCATATAGGAGAGGAGAAATGATGGGATTACAATCATGGACCAGCAGCTGGTTTTACATGTTTGCTGAAGACAGTGGTTCTCAACCTATGGGTCCCTAGGTGTTTTGGCCTACAACTCTCAGAAATCCTAGTCAGTTTACGAGCTGTCAGGATTTCTGGGAGTTCAGGGCCAAAATATCTAGGGACTCACAGGTTGAGAACCACTGGCTTAAGGTCATGTTCAAAGTGGTATTGTAGGAGGGTTGATGCAGGCAAGGGCCTCCTTTCCCCATCTTGGCCGTGGAAGGACTCAAGTCAATAAAATTCAGGAAATCACATCAACAGTAATTTGATAGTCCCCTTGGAGAGCTAGGCTGTCTCTGCCCTAGATCTAGTCCCAGGCCAAAACTGCAATTTGGCAGCTGAATGTCCACAGGAGATGGGGGAACAGTTCCTGCAGAGGGGTGGATGGGAAGTTAGGTCTGTCCCTTCTGCCATTCCTCCTTCTCCACCTCATGAAGAAACAAAACAAGGGCAAAGACTTACATCCAAGGCTGGCGTAGACAGGAGGACGTGCGTGGACTGTGTGACGTCAGCCGCATGGAGGCTGTTGTGGTAGGCCACGTCAGCATGGTAGTGGTCTTCTAGCGTCATGATGTACGTGACTAATGTGTCCACAGGGATCTTGAAGGTTTTTAGCAAGTCTCTTTCCTAAGAAAGAGGTGGCAGGTGGAAGAGAAAAGAAGCACTTGTTGGGAAAGCTACCATGCAAGATCGCTAAAGAAGAAGCATGGCTATATCAAGGGGAGCTGGCTCTTGAGATGTTAGCACAAACTGTCCTTTCCCTCTCCATTATCACTGTCAGAGGGATGGCAGCCTCATTTGGGAAAACGGAGGCACAGAGATCTTCTAAGTAGTAATTACTATTCAACGAAAGAGGATGAGCAAGAGAGCCACACTCTCTTCCATGAACTCAAGTGGTTTCTTTTGTCTGCTGGAGTCCCTTCCCAGACATCATCTTCATTTATGGTTTATTAAGGTTCTCAGTGTAGGAGCCTCATTACTTTCCATATATAGTTATTTTTTATGTAAAAGATCCATGCACAATCACACAGGAATTTTAGTCAGAAAGAGAAATGTGTTTATCCCAGGATGCCCATGAGGTTCAAGTTCCTCAGGGAAGCTATGCTCATCTGTTGACACAAACCCCCAGCAGACTTAAAACACCTCACCCTTTGGTAATATAGAACAAACCACAGAATCTGGTGTATACATTTATTCATCTTTTAAGGCTCCATTAGACTCTGTTTTGTTTTGATGTCTTCTCGGCCCAGGAATACTGGCCCGCAATTCAGCCAGCTTCTCACCGAGAACCTGGAAGTGTCATCTACCTCCAGTGTTCCCACCCCTAAAAGCACTAAAAATACCCAGGAAGACATGGCCTACACCATCTAGAAAAAGGAAGTTTGGTATATGTCTACTAGAGAAAAAAAAATCTTCTAAAAGAGTAACTCTCAGCCATTATGGTGTTTATCTGGGTTTAATTTTTCCCTGCGTTTAGACTCCATAATTCTGAACATTAAATACATTATTTGATGTTTGGAGTTGCGGAGTCTGAATGCAGAAAAAATAGTGTTCGGTGATTAAAACACATAAATCCAAAGTTATCTGAAAAAGGATAGTGAAAGCTTCAAATTAATATATTAACATTGTGTCAATCGATACCATACTTCAGGAGGGTCTCCTACCAAAGCCATGTGTACCTGGAATATTGTATACATGATGCAGCTGAGTGACCGATTGTTGGAGTATTCGGCAACTCGGAAAATGTTAAGGCCCCATTTGTTCAGGTAGTCCAGTTCCTGGAAGAGAGGTTAAGGACAAAACATTGATGCATTTTTCAGGCAATGAGTTTCAAGCTGAAAGGAGGTTATTCCAGGGTGTGAAGATAAAATAAATGAAGAAAACAAACTTGCAACATGCTCTTTTTGGTATTGAAATAGGAGTTTGAGTTAGCATTCCAGGCAAAGTCCTACCAGTGCCAGGACTGAAGGAAACCCATGTAACGAAAGGGACTAGGGGCACCTGCAACTTAAGAAATTTGGGTATTAATATAATAATGTTAAATTGGCAAAGGGCTCTTGTGAGATTGATTTTTAAAAGATTTCATAGCATTTTAGATTCTTCAACAAAAATATGGTTTAAAATGATTACAAATGGCTAAGAAAGTCACAAAGAGCAATGTGGGTGTGTTATAATTATTGAGAAATAACATATTTGGTGTTCAGTGATTAAAACAACACACATTAAAAACATTGTTGAAAATTGTAATGAATGTAAACAAGGTATTATCGAAGTCTGAGGACATTACCTTCGTAGATATTCTGTAAGATAATAACTGAATAAATGTGAGTATTTAGGGGCATGAAACACAGGTCATGTATATTTTCTGTTTGACTAAGGTTGCTTATAATACTGAGAGGCAAGGAAAGACGCTAGTTACACAAGTGAGATTTTCTGGAAAGCAATGCAGATTTTTTAAAAAAGAAAATGATAAATACCAATACTCTACATTGTCTACTTATGTGTAGCCATGTAATGTCTCCTGCCAGACTGAATGAAGAAGGTCTGTTTAGCAGCCAACTGAGACACAAGGAGGAGGATTCTGTTTCCAATTCCTACCTGTCAAGACCCAAAAGCCTCAAGAAAGCCAAACACAATCTCCCTTCTACCAGTAGTAGTAACGTTACTATAACTCTGTACTACAACACCTTCCCATCAGTGACAAGGAATTGCAATAAGGGTTCAGATTGTTTTGGCCTCGCTGTGGAAGGAATGTGTGGAAATGTCATGGTTCTTGTGCCCTGATCAGAAGCTAAATGGATTGTTCACCTGATCTGGCTTCTGACTGTCAATGTGAGCCATGGAAGGGCATATATATAGTCTTACTCAGTACAAAGCTGTTACACATGTGTAGGTTATGCATCTGTAGCCGCAGTACATAATGCCAGCCAAATACAGCACAGCTTCTGAAAGCTTGTCATGTATTTTAAAGGATACCTCACCTAAAGTGGGTATGTTTGCATGGTGTGACCGTGGTGGATACTGTTAACCAAGTCCTGTTATACTGCCATTTCAATGCTGTACCTTTCTTATGCCTTAGTGCAGTGAAATCCAGGCTATTATTATTATTATTATTATTATTATTATTATTATTATTATTATTATTATTATTATCTGCTTCTCCTCAGCACTCAACATAGCTAAAAACAGACCCATATTAAAATGTATTTCTGCAAAATACAGATATTACAATGCACAGAACAAAGATTAAAATACAGTGATAGCTACTATTGAAAATGTGATAGCTACTATTGAAAATATTTAATGGAGAAAACGGAACTAAAGATCATTTAAAAGTGGCTAAATTTTGTGCAGCAATTATAAAATTAAAGAGAATAATTTTAGGCTGGATCTACACTGCCATACAAGCCAGTTCAAAGCAGAGAATCTGGATTCAGAAACTGGATGATATGGCAGTGTGGATGGGGCCTTAGTCAACAATGTTCCTCTTTATATCATTTAATTACTGTTCTCTTTGCATGGACCAAGGAAATCCCATTTTGAAGACACAGAATCACAGAGTTGGAAGAGACCACAAGGGCAATTCAGTCCAACCTCCTGCCATTCAGAAAAAGCACAATCACAGACTGTGGGTATGTTGTTAGAATGATACTGATTGTGTTGTTCTGGCCTGTGGCTGAAATAAACTGATTCATTTATGAGAATTTCAGAACAGAGTGAAAGACCCACTTGATCTTTCAGGCCAATCTGTACAACCGTAACATGTAATTAGTCTAACTTATGAGAATGACAGCATATATATACTCATATGGAAGACCAGAAATTTTAGTAAGAAATTAGGGGAAAAAACCCACCCTGGGTTGATTTATCCAAATGTTGCACTCAACTCGTACATAAAGTTGATTTATACACAACTCATAGAATCATAGGGTTGGAAGAGACCACACTGGCCATCCAGTCTAACCCCCTGCCATGCAGAATAGTATATGTGGCACCCAAGAGGAAGTTGTCTCTAAAGCAATGGTTCTCAGCCTTCCTAATGCCGCAATCCCTTAATACCGTTCCTCATGTTGTGGTGACTCCCAACCATAAAATTATTTTCATTGCTACTTGATAACTAATTTTGCTACTGTTATGAATCGTAATGTAAATATCTGATATGCAGGATGTGTTTTCATTCACTGGACCAAATTTGGCACAAATTCCATGATAATCATAGAAACTTATTCCTGGTTGTATTGACCTTGAGTTTTGGGGTTGTCCTTCACCTACATACAGAGACAGAGCACTATGATGGATCTGGACCAAACTTGGCATTAATACTCAATATGACCAAATGTGAATACTTGTGGAGTTAGTGGAAAATAGACCTTGATATTTGGGAGTTGTAGTTGCTAGGATTTATAGTTCACCTATAATCAAAGAGCATTCTGAACCCCACCGATGATAGAATTGGGCCAAACTTCCCACACAGAACCCCCATGACCAACAGAAAATACTGGAAGGATTTGGGAGGAACTGAGAATGATTTAGGAGAGAACACTCCTGCTCTCCCCTCCCTGGTTGGAGTCTCAGAAATAGCCCACCCCTTGGCTAAGAGACCAGCAGAGAGACTGGCCAATCACAGCCAGAGGAGGGCTTTTGGTGGAAGGATTCACTGTCTGTTTCCAAAAAGGAAGAGAAAGACAGGTAGAGAGATCATCAGTCTTCTTTGCCAAAGGGGTTCCTAACACCATCAGAAATATGTGTTTTCTGATTGTCTTTGGCAACCCCTCTGAAAACTCCTTGCAACCCCTCTGGGGATCCTGACTCCCAGGTTGATATTCACTGCTCTAAAGGAATATATTGACTTGTCGAAGGCTTTCATGGCCGGAATCACTGGGTTGTTGTAGGTTTTTTCGGGCTATATGGCCATGGTCTAGAGGCATTCTCTCCTGACGTTTCGCCTGCATCTATGGCAAGCATCCTCAGAGGTAGTGATGTCTGTTGGAACTAGGAAAAAGGGTTTATATATCTGTGGAATGACCAGGGTGGGACAAAGGACTCTTGTCTGCTGGAGCTATGTGTGAATGTTAACATTCACACCTTACTCCAGCAGACAAGAGTCCTTTGTCCCACCCTGGTCATTCCACAGATATATAAACCTTTTTCCTAGTTCCAACAGACCTCACTACCTCTGAGGATGCTTGCCATAGATGCAGGCGAAACGTCAGGAGAGAATGCCTCTAGACCATGGCCATACAGCCTGAAAAAACCTACAACAACCCAACTCTATCTTTTTCTTTTTAAAAAAATCTCAGAATGCCACCCAGCACCCTTTGGGGGCAATTTCAGCACATTCCCTTCCTCCATAGGTTGTCTTTGGCCTTTTAAAATCAGAATGTTTTTAAAAGGCCTAAGGGAGCACATTGCCTGGGTGGCATTTTACCCACCTCTATGTTTACATATTCAGATAATCAGGCAATGTTTTATATATTTTATTGGTCTAATGAAAGGTCAACTCTGCCTTTTGCTTTTACTTCCATGACGACTTTCTTTTTTATGTAGTAGTGATAACACTGGCAATGAAAATAGTCAAGATGTGTCCTTTTTTGTGTGTTTCTATTCTTGTGTCCACCCAATTTTGTGAAATGAGATTGCACTGTGTGGGCTCAGATTTAATGATAGCTTGTGCTATGATACATTTATTGGCCTTTTAATGTGCCACAAAACGCTTGGTTGTTGCAGCAATAGACTAACATAGCAACACATACAACACTCTTCCCCTCTGGAAACTTAAGCCAAAAAATTAAGTTTCCAATCCTCCCTTCTTGCCATTTCAGGTCAAACAGAGCAATATCTTAATTGGGTTGATGAATTGCAATCTGAGATCCAACCAGTAAAAACTGGGTTAGGAATATGTTGCCTTAGTGGCAGATTCCCTTTTTGGCCCATTATCCCACAAAACTGAGTCCAAACATGAGTAAGGGATCCTCTAGCTATCCCTGAAGAACAATCCCTGGGTTTTGTTTACAGCCTATGAGCTGGGAGCAACTTTGAATCCTGGCTTGGCCATGGGCCCCTTCGGGCTCCTGTGTTATAGAATAACCACTATGTTACTAATTGCCAGGGTGAGATGGCAATTAGCACTGGAAATGAACCCAGAAGCTGGATACATGTCATCGTGAAGAAATTTTAAAAAATTATATAAATGAACACTTTGACTACTTAGGTATGGGAAAAGATAATATATACATGGACAGATGGATGGATGGATGAATAAATAAATAAATAGACAAAGACATCCACACACAAATACAGCAAGACCCTCATATCTGTGGAGGATATATTCCCAGCCAGACAAAGCTTACCTGAAACCAGGTACGACTGAACACCATTAAATTACTTAACTCCTGGTCCCAGTTCTGCTGGAGGACCTAGGGATTCTTAGAGAGAGAGCCTCCTTCTAAGGGAAACCTAACACAGAACCATGCTAGAAGACCTAGCAAATTCCTAAAGAGATCATTTCCCATACATGGGTAACTGAAACTATGGTTTGGTTCCATAGTGAAAGGGGGTGGGGGGTTATCGTGTATTTCTATGTACCAAGGTTCAAATCCCCACTTGGCCATGGAAACCCACTGGGTGGGCAAATCATACTCTCTTAGCTTCAGAAGAAGGCAAAGAGGTCTTGCCAAGATAGCCCCATGATTTGCTAACCATGGAGTTAGAAACAACTTGAAGACACACAACAACAACACTAATATATATAGATATTAGGCCTGGGCAATCCATGGTTTTAAATGGTTCTAAAGTAGTTACAAAACTAAAGTTCTGGTGGTGAAAATTTCAGAACTCTAACAAAACTTTAAAAAATTAATTTTTATTTCATTATTGACGATTTTTATGGCATAACCAATTAGGAACTGCCATTTCCGATCCAGTTCCGAGCACAATTCAAAGTGCTGATCTTGACCTATAAAACCCTATACGGCTCTGGCCCAGCGCACCTGTCCGAACGTATCTCCTTCTATGTCCCACCTTGGAGCGTAAGATCTTCTGGGGAGGCCCTGCTTTCGGCCCCACCTTTATCACAAGTGAGGCTGGTGGGGACGAGGGACAGGGCCTTCTCAGTGGTTGTCCCTCGCCTGTGGAATTCACTCCCTGGGGAAATTAGGTCATCGTCATCCCTCCTCTCCTTCAGAAGGAAGTTGAAAACAATGGATATGGGACCAGGCCTTTGGGTAATCTGGCAGACTGACAAGGTAATGACGACCAGAGTTTGGAAAAGATTATGATAATGCTGAATGGACTTATGGATTTTAGAACTTGGTGAACATTAGCCACTAGATTGGCTTTTCTTTTTAGTTGTTACTGTATTAATTTATTGTTTTTAACTATTTGTGATTACTGCTGTTATGTATTTTACTTGTTGAATTGTTGGCATCGAATTGTACCGGTTGTAAGCCGCTCTGAGTCCCCCCCCCCCCTTACGGGGTTGAGAAGGGCGGGGTAAGAAGTACTCGAAATAAATAAATACAAATTTATAATGAAATTTTGAGAGTTTTGTTAGAGTTTTGAAATTTTCACCACCAGAACTTTAGTTTTGTAAGTACTTTAGAACCATTTAGAACCATGCACTGCCCAGGCCTAATAGATATAGATATATTCTGGGAGGTGCCTGCTCCTGTGCTCCATGCCACAAAGCCCTTCAAACTGTCCAGATCAAATTTCCTCTGCAACATGAACTGAGCAAGATGTGGAGCCAAAGTATGGCCTCTTATATTTCTTAAGAGTCATATCAGAGGTCTCCTCATTTTGACCCACAACTCCCAGCCCACCCAGCCTTCAGAGTCAAAGACAGTCTTTGCCTAGCTGGCTCCCATAGTGGACAGCTTCTCTCTGCTGCACACCTCACCTTGTTGAGTAGATCTTCTTGGTCAGTTTTGACCCCAAAGCGGGGGATGCTGGAATTGGTCAGGCTGGAACTGTGCATAAGTTTCTTGACCCCGCTGATCTGGCACATGGGTTGCTGCCGCTTCTTCTTCTCCCGTTCTTTCTGTGTTGGGGATGGGATCTCCACATCGTTCTGCTTGTCTGAGGATGAAAAGAAACTGCATCTGAGAGAGAGAGGGGACAAGGGCGAAAGACTGAAAGTGCTACCACCTCGAAGCTTGTGCAAGAAACTCTCTGGGCAAACCTCTAGGGCTGACAAGGAGAGTGCAGTCTTCCGCTGTGAGAGTGTTGCATCTTCACTCAACAGTCCAGCCTCAACCTTCTGAATGGAAGTGCTGCATTTAATGAGTAAGATGGACCCTCAAATGCCTTCTTTCAATCCACAACATCTGGGAGAGGGCTCAAGGTAGTTTGAGAATGGATGGCAATTAGCTTAATAGAGAGACTTTGGGTGCTTTCACATCAAGATTTTATTATACCATTGCATAATAAGTAGTAATTCCTCATCAGCTGAACTGTGCAGGACATCTAAAGGTGCATCTCACTCACCCAAAAACCCACTCACTCAAAACCACTTTATTTTCACTAGCAGAATTAAGAGTCTGGAATGAGCCTTGGGGAGAAGGGAAGAAGGTGAGGAAGGATCATAAGTGGAAGTCGTGGTCACTTTGAAGTGTATAAAGAGGGAAAAGTTTGGAGAAGTAAGTCTTGTCCTTCATGTGGTTTTATTTCAAACAGTAGGCTTAGGGATGAATAGGAGAACAACCAGTAGTGAGTTTGGGGCACAGAAAATGCAGAACAGTTTGAAAAAGTCATGAGATAACCCAGTAAAAGAGCCTAAATACCCTAAAAGCTCCAGATCCCACATGATCTTGGAAGATAAATGGGGTCAGCCCTGGTTAGGAGGCCATCAACAAATAACTGGAGCTGTAGGCTTTTTTTCAGAGGAAGGAACCATCCAAACCACCTCTGAAGATTTCTTGACTAAGAAAAGCCTGAAATTCATGGGGTCACCATAGGTCAACAAAAAACACAAACATCCTGTCGACTCAAATATGACAAAAATCAATGTAGTTAAAAAATATAATTGGTACCTAATCTTCCATCCTACATAGAGAAGGATGCTAATGGCTAAGTCAATGCCATCAATCCAGTAGGTCTTCTCAAGACTGGACTAACAATTGGGTTTTGGTCACAGGCTATCTATGGATCTATCATGCAACTGTACATAACCTGCATGAGATGGAGCCCAAGCTTGTTTGGGGTGGAAGGATAAAGGAGGAGAACTGTGTGAGCTGAAATCCATATGGAGGAAGGGGAGTGTGACTTATGTTTCTACACAGGAGGGCTGTGTGCACAATACCAACCATTTGTTGGGAGCGGACAGACTCACCCTCAGGAGTGGGGGGCCTTGTTGCCCCTCCTTCTTCTAGCACTGTCTCCAGGGGCAAGAAGTCACGGGCAGGGCCCACCCATTGGGGAAAGAGAGAGGGTGGAGGGGACCGGTTCAGGGGCAAGTTGTGGATGCTGGCAGTGCCTAGTGGGGGCAGGAAGTGGGGCGGGCGCAGATTGACAGGGAAGTGGGTGGCATCGTGGCAGGGCAGAGCTATGCCCCAATGGTACCTGCGGGAAAAGCAGCGGCAGGGGGGCCTCATGGCCGAGGGGAGGGGGGTGGCCAAGTGGCCCTGGAAGAAAGCAGGGCCAACGTATGGCTCCATTCTAGAGTGTGGGGCCCCTGGGCAACCAGGAAACAGAACTGTGATATCACAGAACAAACAAACCAATCAGGATGCATTTCAGCAATTCCCAGTGGAAGGGCTTCCCCTTTTAGAACAATAATTCCCGGATTATCTAATATGAAGCAGGGTTGTTTTTTTTCCACCATTGTGCCACAAAATGGCATCCTATTTGTACCCATTAGCTACCACTTTTTTCCCTTCCTGGAATCTCTGTATCTGGCAGCCAATAGCTAAAGGGCAGGCACTTTGAGTACTACAGGTTGAGTATCCCTTATCCAAAATGTTAGTGACAGAAGTATTTTGGATTTCGAAATATATTGTAAGATATCTTAGGGATTGACACCAAGTCTAAACATGACAGTCAGTCCTGCTTCATATAGACCTGATACATATATTCCAAAGCTCATTTTATACAACATATTCTTAATTATTTTGCATATGAAACAAAGCACACTGAACTATCAGAAAGACAATATGCCATTACCTCAACTACCCATGTGGATAATTTAGAATTTTGGAGGATTTTGGAATTCCGGATAAGGGATGCTCAACCTGTACTGTCTTATAGAGGATCTTGGATTGTCTGCTCGTTCCATCTCTCTCCAAATACCTACCCTAGTTATATGTCACCTTGTCATGCCCAGCATTTTAAAAATTTTAATTATTACAATTGGCCCGCCATAGGTTTTTAATGCGTCGTGGTGTTATTGTTACTGTTTATTGCTTTGTTTATGAGTTTATTTATTGTCTGTATTGTTGCTGTTGCTTTTTTATTGATGTATTTGGGCTCGGCCTCTTGTAAGCCGCACCGAGTCCCTCGGGAGATGGTAGCGGGGTATAAATAAAGGTTATTATTATTATTACTATTATTATTATCTGATATTCCTCCTCCCCCAGAGCCCTTTTGTGTTTCCTATTAATCTCCAAGAACCAAGATTGCCTGCATTCCAAAACATGAATGTGTAAAACTGGTTTTCATCCAAGCTAGACAGAAAGCAAGGGCATCCTTTCACAGAACTGAGGTGGTACCACACAACTGCAAGAAAATGAATTGCAAAGAGAGCTGCCATTTCTTGAAGGCCCAAGGGAAATGCCAGAGCATTAGAGATGCTCGAGCTGAGGTGGGAGCAGAACCAAGACTTCTGTTCTCTTTCCTTCCTCACTCCAATGAACAGACCTCCCTACCCCTTTCTGAGCCATATACAACCCAGTGGGTCCCTCCCATTTCCTGCAATCTGCTCCTGCCCCATGACCTAAAATGGAACCCAGATGTCCAGGTAGATTCCCAGACTTTGTCTCATGACAGCCTACTAGACAAATCATTCTCTGTTGACTACCAGAAACCATCCAAGGGTCCCAGCTGCTGCTTAACAGTAGTGGTTAACACCAGACACCCCACCTGCACACATGATCTGATAAACCCCTTTTCTGTAGCAGCAGCAGCGGAGTTGGCTCGACTTCTTTGGGTTGGCTGAAAGCCATGTTGTCAAAGAGCAAATAGCACAGGGGAAATAATCTCCCTCCCCTTTCTCTTATGTTTCGTCTGTTCCACCTTGCTCTGCCATCTGACCTTGGTAGGACATGCCATAGCTGCTGAGTAGGGAGTGTGAATTCTGGCCCTTGCACCAACATACACTTGGCCTGAATCCGCAGCCCATGTTCCGGCTTGCTCAGACACAAGGCTTCTATTGAAGCAGCCGTTTTGCATCAACATTTGCTTAAGGCTGGGTATTTGCATCTGCTGACGTCAATGGAGGCCTGGCTTTTGGAGAACACAGGCGGGTGTGTGGGCAGGCAGGGTTTTGCTTTGGATGTCCTCAGCTACTGGCTCATTTCTCTGGCTGGGGAGAGTGTGTATGTCTATATGTGTGTGTGTGTGTGACTTACCTGGAGGGGCCAGGATCCATGTGATGACCATTTATATCTCTATTCACAAATGCAATTTCCACAGATGGGTTTTCATGTTGTGACAGTGCACACAATGGAGGATGAAGAATATATTTCCACGGCACACAATCGTGTGGGGAATAGAGAGAGGTATTTGAATCGGGTGGCATGAGGGTTTTTTTTTTTTTTGGTCGTGTCAGGAGCAACTTGAGAAACTGCAAGTCGCTTCTGGTGTGAGAGAATTGGCCGTCTACAAGGACATTGCCCAGGGGACGCCCGGATGATTTGATGTTTTTATCATCCTTGTGGGAGGCTTCTCTCATGTCCCTGCATGAGGAGCTGGAGTTGATAGAGGGAGCACATTCGCCTCTCCCCGGATTTGAACCTGCGAACTGTCGGCCTTCAGTCTTGCCAGCACAGGGGTTTAACCCACTGCGCCACCGGTGGCATGAGGGTGATGCACCTGGAAGACTCATTTAACCCATGTTTGGCTGGATAGTAGGTTCTGCTGACATTTACTCATAAGTAAATGGGCACAAGATTGAAGTTGTAGGTTGCAATCCGTATTGGAGAAAAAGCTCTTCACATGCAGAGGATCACAGTGTTATGTGGTAAATGGGGAAAGTGTGTAATTCGCTTGCCTGGCCCCGTGTGGTGTGTCTGAACTGTGAAACCCAGGAACGTTATATAGCAGTAGCTGGTAGCACTCCATCAAAGCATGCGGGGAATGCGGAAGTACTTCATCAGTGTCGCAGATGGATGATGAAAGCGACAACTCCCCTAGTGGCCAAAAAAAGTTAAACAGCCTCTGACTGTCTGTCTATATCTTTTGTGTGTCTTTGGCATTGAATGTTTGCCATATATGTGTACATTGTAATCCGCCCTGAGTCCCCTGCGGGGTGAGAAGGGTGGAATATAAATACTGTAAATAAATAAATAAGACCCACATCAAACAGGAAACAGAATGCCAAGGTTCCAAACCTCACAGCCAGAATTATCTGAATTATCCGCAAAGCACTAGCCAAGTCCGATTATATTTTGCTGGATTTTGAAGTGTGAGAGGAGCAAGTTACAAGTACTATGCTACCTGGAACTACTCAAGAATGAAAGTAGAACAATACCACATTTCAAAAGCGACATAACTCAGGGAAAGGTTACCATACTGGTGTAAGGAACGATAGATTTCTAGTTACTTTCAAAAGTTACATCTTAAAAGAGTATTTAAGGCAACGTGGTGATTATTTTCAGTCTAATACTGTTGTGTTACTAGTTTTAATTAACCCCTCCTTAAAATTAATGCAAAGCAAATAAAAAGTAGATTAACAGTTTGACATATTACAACATCCACAGGTTACATCGTTGAGTACTGCGGGATTGCTTTTCATACATAGCTTTCCAAGTACAAGTGGAGTTCAGGTGTATACAGATCAACACTTGAACTTGCTGTCCTTACAGCTAGGTATTGCTCAGCATTTGCCACACGTCTGTGACTTGTAATTCAAAAGGGTAATTTGTCCCAAACTTTCCACCAAATCCTATTACATTGGCTGTCGTACTAAGGTTAAGATGATTAGTAATGGCACCAGCCAATCCCTCTCCAATGCCAGAAGTACAACTTAATGGTGTAACATTAGAAAATGTTGACCATTTCTGCTACCTTGGCAGCCACCTCTCCACAAAAGTCAACATTGACACCGAAATACAACACTGCCTGAGCTCTGCGAGTGCAGCATTCTTCCGAATGAAGCAGGGTGTTTGAGGACCGGGACATCCGTAGGGATATCAAGGTGTTTGTTTATAAAGCTATTGTCCTCCCAACCCTGCTATACGCCTGCGCGATGTGGACAGTCTACAGATGTCACATGCAACTACTAGAACAATTCCATCAGCGTTGCCTCCGGAAAATCCTGCAAATCTCTTGGGAAGACAAGCGGACAAATGTCAGCGTGTTGGAAGAAGCAAAGTCCACCAGCACTGAAGCGATGGTCCTCCGCCATCAACTCTACTGGACCGGCCACGTTGTCCGGATGCCCGACCACCGTCTCCCCCAAAGCAATTGCTCTATTCCGAACTCAAGAACGGAAAACACAATGTTGGAGGTCAGGAAAAGAGATTTAAAGATGGGCTCAAAGCCAACCTTAGACACTGAGAACTGGGAAGCCCTGGCCCTTGAGCGCTCCAGCTGGAGGTCAGTTGAGACCAGCAGTGCTGTAGAATTTGAAGAGGTATGAATGGAAGGCGAAAGAGAAAAATGTGCCAAGAGGAAGGCGTCAAGCCAACCCCGACGGGGACTGCCTTCCACCTGGAAACCGATGCCCTCGCTGTGGGAGAAGATGCAGATCAAGAATAGGGCTCCACAGTCACCTACGGACCCACCGCCAGGACACTACACTTGGAGGACCATCATCCTTGGACTAAGAGGGATCGCCTAAGGA
The DNA here is from genome assembly GCF_025583915.1 of Anolis sagrei ordinatus. Lineage (NCBI taxonomy): Eukaryota > Metazoa > Chordata > Lepidosauria > Squamata > Anolidae > Anolis > Anolis sagrei. The sequence goes on along the minus strand of NW_026845477.1, from coordinate 146,871,382 downwards.
AGTCCTGTCACAACCGAGAAGGAAAACTAAAATACTTGTTCACCAGAGCAGGATGGCACAACCGTAGGGAACATTCACCTCTGGATTTCCCCCTTTCAATTCAACTCAGAGAAAAATGTAATGCAACATTATACAGTATTCCTGAACACAAGACAGAAAGAAATCTTGATTGGTTAATTATTATTTTGAGAGGAAGGCATGAGAATGAAGACTTTGAAATGACAAGATATGCAGGTGAAGATGAAAGACTCAGAGGCATTTCAATCATATTTATGAAATTGGAATGAAGACATTGATTTGACAGATACTAGAGAAACACTTGACAATTTATTTATCAGGCAAAGATTCAAGCACTCTCAGATCTTTTGCTAGAATTATGGAAGACATTTAGAGATTTCAAGTTTTTTTGATAAGATAAACTCAGGAACTGGTGGCATTTCCCTTTTAAACTGATTAATTCCCCCAGCAATCCATGTAATGTATGTCTGCAAACCAGAAGAAGCAACTTTAATTGCGCCTTTGGGAGGGAAGGGTAGTTTAGGAAATCTAATAAGCGTCCAAGCCAAATTATGAGCATCGAGAAGAAATGACACCAACTATGTATATCGTGCTGCATGAAAGTGAATTATGCCAGGTACTAATAGATAAGTAGATAGTTCTCTTTTTAATTACTAGTTTGCCTGATTAAACTTGATTGGGAAGCATTGTTTGAGGATGGCGATATCTGATTATTTCCCCCCAGTCAGGAACCAATTCTATTCTACAATACTGAATTGACATAGAGATTTTGCAAAAGAGTGTATGTATCTCCAGGAACAGAAATTTGATAATCAAAGGCATGGGTCTTTTGTACTCACCTAGGAAAGTGTTGGAAATGTATTCAGAGACTTGGTTTCCTGAACGGCTCATTTCAGAAAGATGGGTTAGTTCACGGTTCAGCATTCTTTTGAACTGTTGGGGAGAGAGAAAGAGGCGACAAAGGAGTTAGCATGCATTTTTCACATACACTGCTTGTGTCCAAAATGTGCATGAGTACACACCTCTCACAGAACAGACAATTGTATGTGGCTGTACAAGAATTAGAAAAACCGTAAGGACAGAACACATGTACAACCTTATTTTGGATGTGCATGTAAAACATACACTCAAGGGACAGGAACTGACTTCAAGCTGGCATTTGTTAGAAATAGGTCAATAACCACATGTGCTACATTTTGAATCTGGGTGCACGTCTCCCATGTTCTAAGGCAGGAGTCCTCAAACTAAGGCTCGGGGGCCAGATACGGCCCTCCAAGGTCATTTACTCAGTCCTCGCTCAGGGTCAACCTAAGTCTGAAACGACTTGAAAGCACACAACAACAACAACAACAACAATCCTATCTCATCAGCCAAAAGCAGGCCCACACTTCCCATTGAAATACTAATCTATACAAATAATAAAAGTGAAAAAAGTGTGTATGTGCTGGAGGTGTCCACTTACACAGACAGTCTCCCATCTCCATAAACAGGCTATAGTTCCAAGTGCTCCAAAGGCACTCCCTCCACTGACATTGCAGGATATAGTGAGTGCCGTGAACATGTATGTAGCCCAATCCCTGCCAATGTCCTTCTCAAACGCCAGTCACCCAAGGAATGCTTCCATTCGGGGACTATTTCATCCTCAATGTTCTGTTTTTTTCTCTAGAATGGACATCCCAGGGTTCCTTTCTCTATCCAAATATGCATGACCCCGTCTACTGCCTCCCACTTAACCCTTTCCTACCCATTCCTATTTCACACAGCAAACAGGAATTGATCAGCAACTGAACAAGATGTCTGGGAAGAATTCACCATGATTTAGAGGAGTTGTAGTTCACTGACATCAACTGTGAACCCAACCAACGATGGATCTGGACCACACTTGCCACAGAATGACCCACCTGTGTGGGAGTTGTAGTTCACCCTGCATCCAGAGAGATTACCAAACTTCCTAAAACAAACAATGCTTTTCTCAAATAACTCAGGCATCGCCGGGTCCTCAAGCTAGTATGTTTATATTTGTTAAAATTATTCTTAATTTTTAATTATTGTATTGTTTTAAGTGTGTGTTTTTTGCACTACAAATAAGATATGTGCAGTATGCATAGGAATACATTCATGCTTTTTTCAAATTATAATCCGGCCCTCTAACAATTTGAGGGACTGTGACCTGGCCCTCTGTTTAAAAAGTTTGAGGACCCCTGTTCTAAGGAATGCTTGGAGTTCTCATAAGATCAGCAGTGGCAAATAAGTATGTTTACTGTTACCCAGCCTTTTCCTTCTCTGTTACATTGCAATGGCTGCAACTAGAATCAACTCTCCAAACCAACATGCTTTATCAGGCCCGTGGCCAGGATTTTGATTCGGGGGGGGGGGGGGGCTGAGTCTGAGTGAGAGGGTCTACCCTAGCAAACCTTTTGTATCGTTACCCCAATACCCCCATGCATATGGGATATATTGAGCATGGTGATCAGATCATGATATGAATAAACATAACACTTTAAATAATGTACCAGTAAGGCCTTCTCGCGGACCACCATGAGAATTTCGGGGGGGGGGCTGAAGCCCCTCAACCCCCCCCCCCCCCCCCCCCGGCTACATGCCTGTGCTTTGTGAATCAAGTAGGCATCCTTAGGACACACTTGGGAAGACTTAGGCTGGATCTAAACTGCCCTATATCCAAGGATCTGATCCCAGATTATCTTCTTATCCCAGATTATCTTGCAGTGTAGACTCTATAACAGGGGTCCTCAAACTTTTTAAACCGAGGGCTAAGTCACAGTCCTTCAAACTGTTGGGAGGACCAGATTATAATTTGAAAAAAACATGAATAAATTCCTGTGAATACTGCACATATATTATTTGTTGTGCAAAAAACACTTTAAAACAATACAATAATTAAAATGAAGAACCATTTTAACAAATATACACTTATCAGTATTTCGATGGGAAGTGCTTTTGGTTGATGAGATAGGATTGTTATGGTTGTTGTGTGCTTTCAAGTCGTTTCAGACTTAGGTTGTCCCTGAGCGAGGGCCGGGTAAATGACCTTGGAGGGCCGTATTTGGCTCTCAGACCTTAGTTTGAGGACCCCTGCTCTATAATCTAGCTCAAAAGCGGATAATATGGGATCAGATCCTGGGATATAGGGAAGTGTAGATCCAGACTATATTTTCTGGATTATAGCCCTACTGGCTCTTTGCGCTGGGAAGTTCTGGAAGCTGTAGCCCAGAAAAGTACACACTGAAATTATCACCCCCTCCCATAACTGAAAGGCAGGAGTTTTTCAACAGAAACATTTAAGACAGTGGTTCTCAACCTGTGAGTCCCCAGATGTGTGGCCTTCAACTCCCAGAAATCCTAACAGCTGATAAACCGGCTGGGATTTCTGGGAGTTGGAGGCCAAAACATCTGGGGACTCACAGGCTGTGAAGCACTGATCTAAAAGAACGTAAGAAACTCGAAAGCCAAAGCTTTATTGGCACGTATCTCTTTAACATATGTCTATTCTTTTTAAACACTCATAGCAGCATGATGGGATGCAGACTTCTCCTGCATGATGACTTACGTCAGTATAAATACAAAGCATTACAGTTGTGTATGCCTGTTTCAGAGTGCACCTAATGCTGTGCTACAAAGGCCAAAAGAATGTATTTACTTTCCTGAACCAGACAGTTAGTACAGATGTGAATACCTGAGAGTTACTCTGGACTGTGCTCTGACTTATAAGAAGCACTACTTGACTACCAAGCAAAAAGTGGATGCTAGAAATAATATCATACAAAGGCTGACTGACACAACCTGGGGATCACAACCAGACACAGTGAAGACATCTGTCTTTGTGCTTTACTACTTTGCTGCTGAGTACCCATGTTCAGTGTGGAATGCATCTTACCACGTTAAAACAGTGGATATGGCTCTTAATAAGACATGCCGCATTATCTCAGGATGTCTATGCCCAAAGTGTATCACCGCTGGAGAAATTATACTGTTTAGCCGGTATTGTACCACTTGACATCTGCCAGGAAATAGCACCCTGTAATGAAAGGACCAGGGCATTGACATTTCCAGCTCATCCTCTGCTCAGATATTACCCAGCAAGCCAACACCTTAAATTAAGAAATAGCTTCCTAAGAGCTACAGAGATACTTGCAGGAACACCTCAGCAAGTAAGAGTCCAAAAATGGCAGGTAAAAACCCAGAACCTCAGCTTCCTAAGAGCTACAGAGATACTTGCAGGAACACCTCAGCAAGTAAGAGTCCAAAAATGGCAGGTAAAAACCCAGAACCTCAAGCAGTGGCTGATACCAGATGAGAGACTCCCCCCTGGGCACACAGAAGACCGGGCAACTTGGAAGGCGCTGAACAGACTGAGCTCTGGCACCACGAGATGCAGAGCTTACCTTAAGAAATGGGGCCACAAGTGGAGTCCATGACATGCGAGTGCGGAGAAGAGCAAACCACAGATCACTTGCTACAATGCAGCCTGAGCCCTGCCACATGCACAATGGAGGACCTTCTCACAGCGACACCAGAGGCACTCCAAGTGGCCAGCTTCTGGTCAAAGGACATTTAGTATAATGCCAACTTTAACTTTGTTTGTGTTTTTAAATGCATTATAACTGTACCCTCAATTTGCTTCTGACACAATAAATAAATGAATTTGATTGCAACACAAAATACGGAAACGTGAGCAAGTATTGACTATCTCCAACCACTGCTGCTACAAGAAAGTTTCACTGTTGAGGTCCAATTAAAGAGAACATTTCATCCATCATTACATGCGTCTTCCATGATTCCATCTCGAGAAAACCTCTGGCCAACTTATTGGTTCTATAAGTTTGAAATCTTCAGCAAAAGGAACCCAGAATACCCAAAAGACAATATGATTCTGAGACAGGCTTGGCTAGTACACAACTGCACTTTCAACCTACATGCCCCATGTTGCAACTGTGGGGTCAGTAGGGGCACAAGTGTACTGTTGGTGACTTTTGGCAGAAATAAGGGGAGTACAAGTAGTGTTTCTGTCTCCATACTACAATATCTTATTCTCTCTCTCTGAAGAAAGAGCCCACTCCACCCACCAGATGATCATACGAAGTTTTCTTGACTTGGAAATTATGCTTCTATTGTTGTTGTGTCCCTTCAAGTAATTTCTGACTTATGATATCGTGGGCTTTTCTTTGGCTCAAAAAGGTGTTGCCTTTGCCTGTCTCGGAGGCTGAGAATATCCAGAAGCACTCAGCCGGCTTCCATGGCCAAGCAGGGATTTGAACCCTGGTTTCCCTTTGTCTGGGAGCCCCCGGTGGCGCAGTGGGTTAAAGCACTGAGTTGCTGAGCTTGTTGATCGAAAGGTCGCAGGTTCAATTCCGGGGAGCGGCGTGAGCTTCCGCTGTCAGCCCTAGCTTCTGCCAACCTAGCAGTTCGAAAACATGCAAATGTGAGTAGATCAATAGGTACCGCTCCGGCGGGAAGGTAACGGCGCTCCATGCAGTCATGCCGGCCACATGACCTTGGAGGTGTCTACGGACAACGCTGGCTCTTCGGCTTAGAAATGGAGATGAGCACCACACCCCAGAGTCAGACATGACTGGACTTAATGTCAGGGGCCTACCTTTACCTACCTTCCCTTTGTCTGAGTCCAATACTCAAACCACTACATCGGGCTGGCTCTCTGGCTTTATAAATAAGTACTGTTAAAATAAGTACTTTGGCCACATCATGAGAAGAAAGGAAAGCTTAGAGAAGAGTATGATGCTGGGGAAAATGGAAGGAAAAAGGAAGAGGGGCCGACCAAGGGCAAGATGGATGGATGGGATCCTTGAAGTGACTGGATTGACCTTGAAGGAGCTGGGGGTGGTGACGACCAACAGGGAGCTCTGGCGTGGATTCGTCCATGAAGTCACAAAGAGTCAGAAATGACTGAACGAATGAACAACAAATTGTTAAAATACTTCTGAGAACTAGTTATACTGTTTGAAGAACAAATCCAGTTTTTCATTTTTTAATAGTTTACACACATCCGCCCACACACTCCCTGTTTCTGAATGCTGCTATCTAAATCCATGCCAGACCAGGTCAATGCCAATGTCATTTCCGTAAAACTGAAGTGTGTGTGTTCTGAGACCAGTTCTTGGCAAGGTTACCCACCAGAACAAGCTTTCTCTTACGAACAATGCCCTATCACATACCTTGAGCCTCTTCACTGCCACTACCATGAGTTTGCTAGTCTCCTTATGTCATATTGACAGTGACATATTTATGACATATTGTGGCTGTGATTACACAAGGAGTTTTTGGCCAAAAGGAAGGAGAGGGCAGGAAAAGCAGCTGTTTGTGCATAAAACCTTCTTCACGCCAGTAGATCAGAGTGAGTCAAAAGGCATATTGTGATCCAGAAAACAGAAGCCTATATAGGTCCAATTATCGGAGCTGCCAAAGAAAAGGTCATCAGAGCCAGAGCAACATCATGATTTGAACCATCTCTTGGAGAACTGGGTTCAAATCCTTTGTTGTTGTTTATTCGTTCAGTCGCTTCCGACTCTTTGTGACCTCATGGACCAGCCCACGCCAGAGCTCCCTGTCGGCCGTCACCACCCCCAGCTCCTTCAAAGTCAATCCAGTCACTTCAAGGATGCCATTCATCCATCTTGCCCTTGGTTGGCCCCTCTTCCTCTTTCCTTCCATTTTCCCCAGCATCATTGTCTTCTCTAAGCTTTCCTGTCTTCTCATTATGTGGTCAAAATACTTCATCTTTGCTTCTAATATCCTTCCCTCCAATGAGCAGTCAGGCTTTATTTCTTGAAGTATGGGCTGGTTGGATCTTCTTGCGGTCCAAGACACTCTCAGAATTTTCCTCCAGCACCACAGTTTAAAGCAGTGATTCTCAACCTCCCTAATGCCGCGACCCCTTAATACAGTTCTCCATTGTTGTGGTGACCCCCARCCATAACATTATTTTTGTTGCTACTTCACAACTGTAATTTTGTTGCTGTCGTGAATCGTGTAAGTATCTGATATGCAGGATGTATTTTCATTCACTGGACCAAATTTGGCCCAAATTTGAATTCTAGTGGGGTTGAAGGGGAGATTGATGCTGTCATTTGGGAGTTGTAGTTGCTGAGATTTGTAGTTCACATACAATCAAAAAGCATTCTGAACTCCACGAATGACTGAATTGAACCAGTCTTGGCACACAGAACTCCTGTGACCAAGAGAAAATACTGGAAGGGTTTGATAGGCATTGACCTTGAGTTTTGGAGTTGTAGTTCACCTCCATCCAGAGAGTGCTGTGGACTCAAACAGTGATGGATCTGGACCAAACTTGGCACGAATACTCAACATGCCCAAATGTGAACACTGGAGGAGGTTAGAGAAAATAGATCTTGACATTTGGGAGTTGTAGTTGCTGGGATCTATAGTTCACCTACAATCAAAGAGCATTCTGAACTCCAACAATGAGAGAATTGGGCTAAACTTCCTACATAGAACCCCCATGACCAATAGAAAATACTGTGTTTTCTGATGGTCTTTGGCGACCCATCTGATACCCCCTCATGACCCCCCCAGGGGTCCTGACCCCCAGGTTGAGAAACAATAGTTTAAAGCATCTAAAACCCAATGGTTGACTCTGGGAGGATCACATACTCTTATCCTCAGAAATGACTTGAGGGAAATGACTTAAGGGCACATAACAACAAGCCATAACAAACAGTGCAGTGGGACCTTTGAGTAAACACAAAGGAAGGTGTGACAAGATGTTCACCTAAGCTGTAGACCAAGACTTCGCAACCTCTGAGGATGCCTGCCATAGATGCAGGCGAAACACCAGGAGAGAATGCTTCTAACATGGCCATATAGCCTGAAAAACCTACAGCAACCCATTCTTGCTTTGTTCATGAACAAAAGTGGCTGATCCTTTATCCTTTTCTACAGAGGCAATTTGACACAACCACGATCTCATCAGAACCTGATACGTTGTGAATGGATAACTCTGAGCTCGATGTATAGTTGGTGAAATGATGGGTAGAACATGCAAAATATTTCAAGTAATTTTCTTATATTCCCAATTTATCGTTGCTCATCAATTTGCTCCACAGCACCTGGCTGTGCCATGTGAGCAAAGAAACACCTTGACTGTTGTTTCTTTGTCCTGAAAATGTATTTCTGATGCAGAGTTCATTTCGAATGTTTCCCACAGATTTGTCCAAAAAGCCCAGGTGGTTTACAGATCCATCCTTCAGGAAGAACACTGTGTGACGTCAGGAAGATCTTTCTTAACAAACTGCCAGCTCTGCCTTCCATCCAATTCTTCTCAAACCCCACTGTGCAGATCTCGGCAAAGAACAGGCTGCCTATGGCACTGGGGCTTTTTCTTCTTCAGGGACTCCAGCAACGTTTTGTTTCCTCTCCGCAGCCTGCAAATAGTTTATAGCCACCGCTCAAATCTTACGAAGGTGGTTATTTGACAATCCCTTTCATGACTAAGCCTCCTGTTCTTGCCAAGGCTGGTATATTCTCTCATATCAATTCATTTCCAGTTCGTCTCCCAGTCATGGCACCCCTCACTCTTCCCTTCACCAAGCTGAACAAGCCCACCCCCTTCAACTTCTTTTTATAGATATTTTTCTCCATAACTCTTATCATCCTTGTTGCCCTTCTCTAAACCTTCTCCCATTTGTCTATACCCTTCTTAAAGTGAGGTACCCGGAGCTGAACACAATACTCCAGATGAGATGTGATCAGCATAGAAGATAGTAGAAACTACTACTTCTCTTGACTATGCTTCTACTTGTTGTGCACCTTTCAAGCTGTTTCAAGAGAGATTTTTAGGAAGAGGTTGGATGGCCATCTGCTGGGGTTCCTATGAGTCTATATTCCTGCATGGAAGAAGGGGGTTGGACTGGATGGCTCTTGTGATCTCTTTCAACTCTTATGATTCTACGATTCTAACTTACACCAATGATAAGGGGAACCTATCACATGGATTTCTTGGCAAGATTTCTTCAGAAGAGGTTTGCCATTGCCTTCCTCTGGGGCTGGAAAGGTGTCACCCACAGGGCTCCTTGGCTAATGAAAGTTAAAAGAGCATTCACCTTCTTTGCGGCACAGTCACACTGTGGATACACTGATAACTAAAGGGGAATCATCTATATAAATAAAAATGTAATGTCCGTTTGTGAGATTAACATAACTAAAAAACCACTGGACGAATTGCTGCCAAATTTGACCACAAGACACCTACTAACCCAAGGAGTGACCGTCACTCAAAAAAAATGATTTTGGGTTGTTGTAGGTTTTTCTGGGCTATATGGCCATGTTCTGGAGGCATTTTCTCTTGACGTTTCGCCTGCATCTATGGCAAGCATCCTCAGAGGATGCTTGCCATAGATGCAGGCAAAATGTCAGGAGAAAATGCCATAGATGCAGGCGAAACATCAGGAGAAAATGCCTCCAGAACATGGCCATATAGCCTGGAAAAACCTACAACAACCCAGTGATTCCAGCCATGAAAGCCTTCGACAAAAATGATTTTGTCATTTGGGAGTTGTAGTTGCTGAGATTTATAGTTAACCTACAATCAAAGAGCATTCTCAACTCCACCAATGATGGAATTGAACCAAACTTGGCACACAGGACTCCCATGACCAACAGAAAACACTAGAAGGGTTTGATGGGCATTGACCTTGAGTTTGGAAGTTGTAGTTCACCTACATCCAGAGAGCACTGTAGACTCAAACCATGATGGATCTGGACCAAACTTGGCATGGATATTCCATTTGCCCAAATATGAACACAGATGGAGTTTGGGGGAAATAGACCTTGACATTTGGGAGTTGTAGATACTGTGATTTATAGTTCACCTACAATCAAATAGCATTTTGAACTCCACCAACGACATAATTGGGCCAAACTTCCCACACAGAACCCCCACAACCAACAGAAAATACTTTTCGAATTTTTAAATTTCTTTTGTTACTTTGTTTACCGAATTCTCCATTGAACCTATAAGGACTACTATGTCGTCTGCATATAAATTTATTTTTATTTCTTCTACCAACAGAAAATACTTAAGGCCATCCAGTCCAACTCCCTTCACCAGGGAAAGAAAACGCAAATCAAAGCCCTCCTGACAAAAAGCCACCCAGCCATAGATATAGATAGATATATATGACTCACACACATACATATAGTATCATAGATTTGAAAAGGACCCCTGACAAAGAAACAATAAGAAATACTGTTTACCCACAAGCATAAATAAATTACATATATTAGAAACCAACACTTTCTCAGTATTTTATTTTCCAGATCAGCAGACTGGGCCACAGCAATGCGTGGCAGGAGACAGCTAGTAGCACTATAATTCTGTAGTGTGAAAGGACTCCTGGAATCAAAGACTAGAAATCCCCTCTGTAAGGCCCTCCTATACAAGTAGAACAAACAGGGATGTTGATTGAGGTGGAATTGGATAATGGCAGTACAGAGGATCAAAAAGGAAACAGGAACAAGGTGAAAGTGGAGGAGAATCAAGCCAATTTCCCACCTGGAGCATGGAGTAGAAAAGCTTCACCAAATATTTCCACTGGGGATGCAAGAGGGTGGTAGTGCCCCTGATGGAGCACAAAAGGTGTCAATTTTGAGGGAATCTGCCCTTCTCACACCAACACAGGTGATCTATTGCCCTTGGGACAGAAGATGCAACAATGAGGTTTCTTCCAGTGGGTCAACAGAACATGCTGCATGGTCACCAGGCAAATAAGCTGCTGAAGTGCTTTTTGACATGGGTTGTGGAGATCACTATCTGGTAATCCCATAACAGAGTAATATCTTTACACCAGGTCTTGTCTGGCTTAACATCTGGAATTCTTTTGGGCAGAAAAAACCCACAACCCCTATGCTGATGGTGTTTGGGGGGGAGGGATGATGGCTGGTGAAGGTACCACTGGTTTGCTGTCTCTGTTCTGTGTCTGACATTGTTCTCCTTCTAAAACCCACTCTGTCCTTGAAAAAACTCCCGGATGCTATTCCCCGGCAGAGGGGTTGAGGAGGTGACTCATCGGCTCGACAGCCAAGAGAGAGAGAAACTGGCAATGCTACAGAAACTGCTTCATCTCAGCAGCCTTGGGGAGAAACTGGAGGGAAAGCCGTCTTCTAGGGAAGAGGGAGGGCTTCCACGGTGCTGCTTCATCTGTTCTTGGTTATGGGGGATAATGGGCTATTTGGGGGGAAAACAATCCTCCAAAACCCACACTTCTTTCTCTCTTGTTCCAGGACAAAAACAGGTTCCTTCCTTTGCCCCTGGGCTCCACCAAGGACATCTCAGTCCTGGCTCCTGCACCATCCTTTCTGATCCCACATGAACACAGTTACAGTCCACATAGAAACATGGTGTACATTTAATATCATGGCTTTCCCATGATACTCCTACATTTCACCAATGGAAACAGTAAAGAGATGAGTTTAGAACTAGACGAGTTCAAATAATGACACACCCTCCAATATTTCCAGGATGAAACTAAGGACACATGTAGCCAAGTGGCATCAAATCATGGTCACAATGGCTAAAGTTATCGATGAGAACAGATGCTCTGGAGACTAGGATGCGGAACAATGGCTTCAAACTACAAGAAAAGAGATTCCATCTGAACATTAGGAAGACTTCCTGACTGTGAGAGCTGTTCAACAGTGGAACTCCCTGCCCTGGAGAGTGGTGGAGGCTCCTTCTTTGGAGGCTTTTAAACAGAGGCTGGATGGCCATCTGGTGGGGGTGTTTTGAATGCAATTTTTCTGCTTCTTGGCAGAGGATTGGACTGGATGGACCACGAGGTTTCTTCCAACTCTATGATTCTATGATTCTTTGTCCAGTCCGGCCTTCCAGCTGGGATGGAAAGTGGGGAAAGAAAGTTTGTGTTTACAGAATTGCCTAGCTTTACTCTCTGCTTGCCTTCTTTGTGTGGAGATGGCCTTCAATGTCAACAGGCTGTGGGGGACATGCCCTTAGTCACTGATCTTCAAAGAGCTGAGTGGGGAGATACAGGTCTATCAACTGACTTTGTATATCTACCATAAATTACCAAAATGGTTTTTCCTTAGTATGGCAATCTGGATGGCCACAGGTGATGCAGGCCTGCTCTATGGGAACCTTGAGAATGAAGGGCAAACCTCACTGCCCTCACTGCAATGATGTCTCCAACCAGAATTGAATTGTCCATCCTTGATGGATATGATAGTATTTCTCCTGGCGGATAAGCCACTGGAATTGATGTTAAACCAGCACCTGGAACTGGGAATGTCATATATTAAGAGTCTTCTTGAACCTACACAGATATATCCCATGTTATAAGACTGTACTAGGATATTACAAGACTATATTAGAAAAAAATTAGTGTCCTCCATATTTCTGGAAATACAGTTTCCAATCTTTGCAGAAAAATGCCCAAAAGTTGGAGATTAAAAGAACTATATTTCAGAAAACCAGAAAAAAACACACATATATAATTAATTCTATGGTTATTTTGCTCCTTTATATAGAACTCAAGCTTACCTAAGAACAAAAAGAACATAACAATGTGTGTGTTTGTCATGTCAGGAGTGACTTGAGAAACTGCAAGTCGCTTCTGGTGTGAGGGAATTGGCTGTCTGCAAGTATGTTACCCAGGGGATGCCCAGATGTTTTGATGTTTTATCATCCTTTTGGGAGGCTTCTCTCATGTCCCCGCATGAGGAGCTGGAGATGATAGAGGGAGCTCATCTGTGCTCTCCCTGGATTTGAACCTGCGACCTATTGGTCTCCAGTCCTGCCAGCACAGGGGTTGAACCCACTGCGCCACCGGGGGCTCCACTACAATGTGTGACTATCATTTTAATCTTGAGTCTTAGGAATGTTTAGTTTTACCAGCCCTGCTAAACATGATTCTTTTTTTTTCCAGGCTATGAGTAAAGAGACTCAACGGGACCATCTGACGTGATCGAGGATTTGAACTATAAGATCCTTCTGTAAGCCAGAATGTACTTCTCTTACTCCCTTGGCCCACATATAGGAATATAGGGAGTGGAGGGCATCTCAAGAAGCTGATTCCGCATAGTGGCCTCTTTCAGGTTTATGCTGTGATAGGTAAACATGTGACTTTAAATGCAAGATTATCTTTTAAAAAAAAGCAAAAGAAAGAAACACAGAAAAATGGACTGAAAGATCCAATTTCAACTCTGGCCCTACAGTGAAAAGAAGTGCTCTGGTGTTTTGGGGTTCTTGTTTGTTTAAGCTCCATACTGCCTGTATGCCAGTATTTCCAGGGTGAGTAAACAGTGTGAAATGGATAGTAGCCAAAATGAGGGAAGATTCCCAAGCGATATCAGAGTTTAAAAATTACATGTGTGATTTTCTCTTTCGCCTCCCAGACAACATGACTGTTCTGCAGCATGAAAACAAAGGGCCACGATTACATCATTTTTGACAAGTGACTGCCTGCTGTCAGAATAATTTAGGTTAGCGGGATGGGAAGCGGAGGGTTTTTCTGCAGTTGAGGCTGTCCTTCCTTTGGGATTCATCTGTCAGGTGCTCCTCCATGGAAGTGGTCAGGGCCAAAGCCAAAACATCATCATCATCATCATCACCACCACCACCACCACCACCACCACCACCACCACCACAATAATAATCAATATCATCATGATGTTTATTTATATCCCGCTTTTTCTCTCCACAAAGAAGACTCATTGCTCTCTCATGTCTCCTTCCCTTGTTCTCCTTCTGCTATCCCTTTCCTTCTCTCTTTTCTTGCAACTTGCTATGGGAGGAAGTGGTCCCTTTTGTCAAAAGGCTGTACTAATGTATTGTAGAGGCCTTCTGAAAGTAGGCCATGTGTTACAGGTTGCTACAGGGCCATCATGCGGGGTACAGAAAAGAGGCATACAGGCAATCCCCGAGTTACAAACATCTGACTTAAACATGACTCATAGTTAAGAATGGGGTGAGAGACATATAATAATAATAATAATAATAATAACAACTATTATTATTATTATTATTACTATAATAATAATAACTACTATAATATAATAATAATAATAATTATTATTTATTTATTTATTTATTTATATACCGCTCTATCTCCCCAAGGGGACACTGAGCGGTTCCCAGGTAACATCACAAAACATACAAAGTAAAACAACATAACCATAAGATTAACAAAACAATCTATATAAATAAAAATGTAATGTTCATTTGTGGGATTAACAGAACTCAAAAACCACTGGACAAATTGACACCAAATTTGGACACAAGACACCTAAGAAGCCAATGTATGTCCTTCACTCAAAAAAATTGATTTTGTCATTTGGGAGTTGTAGTTGCTGGGATTTATAGTTCACCTACAATCCAAGAGCATTCTGAACCAATTGAACCAAACTTGGCACACAGTTCTCCCATGACCAACAGAAAATATTGGAAGGGTTTGGTAGGCAGTGTCCTTTGGTTTTGGAGTTGTAGTTCACCTACATCCAGAGATCACTGTGGACTCAAACAATGATGGATCTGGACCAAACTCTACACAAATACTCAATATGCCCAAATGTGAACACTGGAGCTTGAGGAAAATAGAATCCTGACATTTGGGAGTTGTAGTTGCTGGGATTTGTAGTTCACTTACAATCACAGAGCATTCTGAACCCCACCAACGATAGAATTGGGCCAAACCTCCCACACATGTGGGCCACAGCAACGCGTGGCAGGGGACAGCTAGTGTAAGCATAAAAACTGTCGCCATTTCACACATATATTAAAAGTAATCCTTCCTGTTCAAGGCAATTTAAAAATTTAAAAGGCCGGGCCACGATTTATACCCTTGGAAGTGAAATTAACTCCTGAAAAAGTTATAATGGGGAGAAAATGTTTCCATTGAAGCTTCTCACCAATCCTTGTTTACACAATAAGCCACATTTTTCAAAATCCAATGATTATAGGGAGGTTCAGAAAGTGAGGTGAAATCTTCTGAACAGGGGAACAGACCGTAGAACATACTCCATACGGTTGATAAATCTTCCCCATGCTATCCAAAGCATGTGTGTTTGTGTGTGTGTAAATGCATGCTTTGAGCAGGAATATCTCCTCTATAACAAGAAAGCCCATTTATCATAGAATCATAGAGTTGGAAGAGACCTACCTCATGGGCCATCCAGTCCAACCCCCCTGCCAAGAAGCAGGAAAATTGCATTCAAAGTATTCCCGACAGATGGCCATCCAGCCTATGTTTAAAAGCCTCCAAAGAAGGAGCCTCCACCACATTTCAGGGCAGAGAGTTCCACTGCTGAACAGCTCTCACAGTCAGGAAGTTCTTCCTCATGTTCAGATGGAATCCCTTTTCTTGTAGTCTGAAGCCATTGTTCCACATCCTAGTCTCCAGGGCAGCGGAAAACAAGCTTGCTCCCTCCTCCCTATGACTTCCTTTCACATATTTATACATGGCTATCATATCTCCTCTCATCCTCCTCCTCTGCAGGCTAATCATGCCCAGCTCTTTAAGCCGCTCCTCATAGGGCTTGTTCTCCAGACCCTTGATCATTTTAGTCACCCTCCTCTGGACACATTCGAGCTTGTCAATATCTCTCTTCAATTGTGGTGCCCAGAAAACAAGCTTGCTCCCTCCTCTCTTCAGACAAAGTTTCTAGGAAACTCTCTTAACCCTGAGTCCTTTACTACATTGACCCTAACACCAAATCTGTTTCAAATCCTGACATAACCAAAGCTCTTTTTCGAAAAGGAAACATATTTGCATTAGTTTTTGCTATTTTTAAAAAGATGACTCAAAAAGCACTTTTTTGAGACTCAGAAATATACTAGAACAATGGAAAAAAGCAAAACAAACCTCTCAAAATGACACCCCTAGAAATAATGTGTTACAAGTATCAAGTAAATGTATCACTTTAAAAAGCTAACAATGCCTTGTTATTTTGCAAAAGTAACACAATATGCTGATCTGCAAGCAGGACAAGGATTCCAGGAGACCAGCCTCTGACTCCCCACTCGGCCTTGGAAACCCACTGGATGACCTTGGGAAGTTCACACTCTCTCAGCCTTAAAAGATGGCAATGTTATAACCCCTCTGAACAAATCCTAACATGAATTCCCTGCAGTAGGTTCGTCTTAGAGAAGTCCTATGGTAGAAAGGACTTGAAGGCAATGACGCGATACCCTCATTGCTCTTCAAATGCAATTCCTTGCATTTCTTGTAATGTTCAATTATCTGGGCATGATCCCTAAGAAGCATGGTCTCCCTTAAAACAGTGCCTGATTAGGAAATGACAGAGCAGGAAGGGGCAGAAGAGTATAGAAAAGTAACTTCCCACTTTGGTGATTGCATATACTGAAAGGCTATCACCATAAATAGTAAGAGATAGGCAGTCAAGAAAACTACCAGAAAGGAGATTCCATCTGAACGTAAGGAAGAACTTCTGACTGTGAGAGCTGTTCAGCAGTGGAACTCTCTGCCCAGAGTGTGGTGGAGGCGCCTTCTTTGGAAACTTTTAAACAGAGGCTGGATGGGCATCTGTCAGGAGGGCTTTGAATGCAATTTTCCTGCTTCTTGGCAGGGGGTTGGACTGAATGGCCCATGAGGACGCTTCCAACTCTAGGATTCTATGAGTATGGAAGCATCTATATTGTTGAATTAATACAGTTTGACATCACTTTTACTGCCATGGGTCAAAGCTATGAAATCCTTCCAAGTTGTAGTTTGGGGAGGTACCACCACTCTTTGGCAGAGAAGGCTAAAGACTTGTAAAAGTACAACTCTTAAGATTTCACAGCACTAAACCATGGCTGTTCATATCGCGTCAAACTCCCACCTTGGAGTCTAAGGTTGTTTGGGGAGGCCCTGCTCTTGATCCCACCTCCTTCGCAAGCGCGATTGGTGGGGAAGAGAAACAGGGCCTTCTTGGTGGTGGCCCCCCGTCTGTGGAACACACTCCCCAGCAAAATTAGGTCGGCTCCATCTATCCTTTCTTTTAGGAAGAAGCTCAAATCATGGTTCTGGGACCAGGCATTTGGGTAGCAGGCTTAACAAGTAATCACAATGATTCGTGAGAACTGATAAGGAACAGGCTTTGGATTTGAACTCTGGATGCTGAACTCGACTTGGATGTGGTTATATTGCTGTCAGAAATGTTTTTAATTGGATATTTTATAACTTATTCTTTTAATTAATGTCTATTTGTGTTGTGTTGTATTGGCATTGAATTGCTGCTGGATGTGAGTTTTTACTGTGTTATGGTGTAATGTTTTGTTGTTATTGCTTTATGTTTTTGATTTGCTTTGAGTTGTATTTGTTATGCTGTTGTTGTGTTGAGGCCTTGGCCTTTGTAAGCCGCATCGAGTCCTTCGGGAGATGCTAGCGAGGTACAAATAAAGTTTAATAATAATAATAATAATAATAATAATAATAATAATAATAATGTGAGTCTTCCCTCGGGAGTTGAGAAGGACGGGATGCAAATGTTTGAAATGAAATGAAATTGCATTAATTCTGCTGTGTAGATGGGCCCTATGTTACAGCCACGCTGCTTCAGATGACACATGACGGAATGGTTCCCTAGAGCACAAAATAAAAATCCATGCACACATACACACACACACACACACACACAAAAGAAGCACAGAAGAGGGAAGGGTTTGTACTCTCTTCCGAGCTAACTTTCCATATGCAGAGATCTAACTATATGAGGAAGTATTTCATTCTAGATGTCCTTCCTTGCAGTCAGAAGAAGCACAGCCCAAGTGGCTCTTGGGGTCCTGAGAATACAGCTGGCGTCTCAAGTGTCCGGAAATGAACATAGTTCCTCTCCCAAAGTGAGTGGGCAGCAATGCAGATCCTGGTGGGGGACGAGCGGGCATATTTCCAGTGTGACTGCATTTAAAAAAAACAATTAAATATGGAATTGTCACAAGGAGAGGGGGGTCGAAAAAGACTAGCATTTCTTCTAGTGGGGCGACGGAGCAAGTTGAGTCCATTTGCCACCGGGAATGGTTGCCTCCCATCCCGATCCTTTTTCAAAAGCGTCCCTGCGCATCCTCCGGACGCAGCCTACTGGCCCATTTCTTTTCTGTCCCAAGCATCCTCCTCATCTCTGATTTCACCTGTTTTCCTTTCCCACCTAAAAGCCAAGCTGCCTGCCCCCGCATCCCACCTCCCGCCTTCTGTGGCCCATTTCCTGATAAGCTGCATGTGGTGGAGGGGAGGGAAGAAGAGACGTGGAAAAGTAGGGAATGGAAGTGGCATCCTCGTCATCCCTGGCAGCCAATCAGCTATGCCTCAGAGCTATCTCCATAGCAACAAGAGTCTCCTTAGCAACTGCCCCCCCTCCTTTCAGGAGCAGAGACTGGGGCTCTGGGAAACCCTCCATAAGAGGACAAGAGTCCCTTGGATTTAACCCATTCTCTTCCAATGCCAGATGCACATTGGTATCTTCCCAGCCCAAAGTTCAGCAAGATCAGAGGGGAAGGGAGAATACCTTCCAATGCCACTAAGGGTGCATCTACACTGCAGAATTAATGCACTTGGACACCACTTTACCTGCCGTGTCTCCATGTTATGGAGACACAGCAGCTAAAGCATACGAGAAGCTCGACCTGCCATTGAACATCGAGAAAATCAAAGTGCTCTTCCAGCAGTCACCAGCCAATGCCAGAAATACAGCTTAATGGTGTAACATCAGAAAATGATGATCATGTCTGCTACCTTGGCAGCCACCTCTACACAAAACTCAACATTGACACTGAAATACAACAAGTCGTTGCATTTCAAGTGTGCTTTCAAGTAGTTTCAGACTTAGATTGACCCTGAGCGAGGGCCGGGTGAATGACCTTGGAGGGCCATATCCGGCCCCCAGGTCTTAGTTTGGGAACCCCTGGTCTACACTTCCATATAATCTAGTTTAAAGCAAATAATGTGGATTTTAGATTTTGTGTAAAGAAGGTGACTGAAATTGACCACTGAACCTTACTTGAATGCCATCAATAGGACTGTGTCACCTTTTACTAGATTAGCTGAGGAGTCAACTGGTATATTCAATTTAGTCCTTCGCAGAATCATAAAGCTGGATGAGACCACAAAAGACATATAGTCCAACCCTTTTGCATACAGCGACACACAATCAAAGCACTCCCAACAGACGGCCATGCAGCCTTTCCTGAATAAACTCTGGAGCAGTAGTTCTAAACCTGTGGGTCCCTAGATGTTTTGGCCTTCAACTCCCAGGAATCCTAACAGCTGGTAAACTGGCTCAGATTTCTGGGAGTTGTAGGCCAAAACACCTGGGGACCCACAAGTTGAGAAACACTGCCCTAGAGAAGAGACCCTACATAGGTTCTTGTGTGTTATTGTCTACTTGTGATTTATATTGATTGTACTGTTTATTTTGGTTATTGTTGTTGTTTTATTATTGCTTCTTGTTTTGATGTGTTTTTGGGCTTGGCCTCATGTAAGCCGCTCCAAGTCCCTTGGGGAGATGGTAGAGGGGTATAAATAAATAAATAAATAAATATATAAATATTATTACTATTATTACTATGCCCCAAGGCAGGATATACCACTGTTGGACAGTTCTTACCACCAGGCTGTTTTTCGTAATGATTAGATGGAATCTCTATTCCTGAAATTTGAATTTATTGCGTTCTAGTCTCCAGAGCAGTAGTAGGGGTGTGTGTGTGTGTGTTGTTGTGTGTATGTGTGTGTAGGGAAGTGGGGGAGGGGGGAGGAAGAGAGAAAGAATGAGCAAAAGTTATAATAGTAGCTCTTTTCTACCCATAATTCTTGTTTAGAAAAGAGAACGCTGCTTCTTACAACAAATGGGATTTTGGTCTCTATGGGGCTTCTGGAACGAAACCTCAACATCCATCCAGTAGCATTTCATCCATAGATGTTCAGGGGCACACTGTTAAGAGCAGCGGGAGATAGGTCTAAAGCACGGGACACAACCTCCCAACAACAATCCACCGTTGAAATGAACAGGAATGGCACAGCTGTGCAACATTGGTAATTGCACACCTTCCTTCTCCCAGTGCTCATCTCAACAACCCAGTAGATTGCTGTTGTTATTTGCCGTCAAGTCAATTTATGAGTGGCCTTATGAATGAGAGACTTTCAAAAGCCCCAGTCTTGCAAACCGTGGGCTGTGGCTTCCTTGATTAAAACAATCTCCCTATAGTATGGCTTTCTCCTCCTGCTGCTGCCTTCAACTTTACCAAGCAATACCATATTTCTCAATGTACTCATATTAATAAATATAGAGTGGGTAAGGGCCATGGTGGCGCAGCGGGTTAAACTGCTGAACTAGAAGAAGAAGAAGAAGAAGAGGAAGAAGAGGAGGAGGAGGAGGAAGAAGAAGAAGAACAACAACAACAAGAACAACTTAATTTTTGTACCCCGCCTCCATCTCCCCAAGGGGACTCGGGGCGGCTTACATGGGGCCAAGCCCAAGCAACATACAGATTAAAAGCAAAGACAACAGCAAATTACAAATTAAAATAGTGCAAACAGTATAACAGTAATAAACATGTATCAAGCAACAGCAACTCAATTTTGGAGAGGGGAAAAAGACCAACATACGAATTGATTAAAGGGTAAATAATTCAAATAGGGTGAATAGGAACATAAATGGCACCGGAGATATCGTGAGAACAGAGCAATTAAACAGGATCAGGATCATCTCAGTTTAAATTACATATATGAATAATGTTGTAATATAGGAATTCAGATTAAATGGTGAAAACAGATCACAGTACAATCGTTTGTCATAGGGGTCATCAGTCGAAGGTACAACAAAACATCCATGTCTTTAGTTCCTTACGGAATGTGGCTAGGGAGGGTGCCTGCCTGATCTCCCTAGGAAGGGCGTTCCAGAGACGGAGGGCGTTCCAGAGACGGGGGGCCACCACTAAGAATGCCCTCTCCCTCGTCCCCACCAACCGTGCCTGAGATGGGAGCGAGAGAAGGGCATCCCCGGAAGATCTTAAGGACCTTGTGGGCTCGTAGGGGAGGAGGCGGTGTAACCCCATCAAACACAGGTTGCCACCCTATACCCCGTTCGGCTGAGCAACTGACCCAGAGGACCTCTGTCTTGTCAGGATTCAGTTTCAACCGGTTGGCCCTCATCCAGGCCATCACAGCGGCCAGGCACTGGTCCAGGACCAGAGGGACTTCCTTGGATTTTGGTGGAAAGGAGTAGTAGAGTTGTGTGTCATCTGCAACGTACACCAAAACTCCGGATGACCTCGCCCAACTTGAATCTACAGGGTGGGGTGAGCTCCCGCTGTTAGGTCCTGCTTCTGGCAACCTAGCAGTTTGAAAACATGTAAATGTGAATAGATCAATAGGTACACTCCATGCAGTCATGCCAGCCACATGACCTTGGAGGTGTCTATAGACAATGCTGGCTCTTCCGTTTAGAAATGGAGATGAGCACCACCCCCCAGAATCAGACTCAGGAAACCTTTACCTTTACCTTTGAGGAAGATAGAATTTGGAATTTCCAATGCAGGAATCAATATATCTCTTATTGGGATCAAAGCTCACTGAAATAATAACTGTCATGAATAAAAATATGAACATTTATAAACATATACCTATCTAAATAATATTTAGGAGCCCCCGGTGACACAGTGGGTTAAAACACTGAGCTGTTGAACTTGTTGACCAAAAGGTTGCAGTTTCAAAACCAGGGAGCGGTGTGAGCTTCCACTGTCAGCCCCAGCTTCTGCCAACCTAGCAGTTTGAAAACATGCAAATGTGAGTAGAACAAAAGGTACTGCTCCGGTGGGAAGGTAACGGCGCTCCATGCAGTCATGCTGGCCACATGACCTTGAAGGTGTCTACGTACAACGCCGACTCTTTGGCTTAGAAATGGAGATGAGCACCAACCCCCAGAGTCGGACACGACTGGACTTTATGTCGGGAAAACCTTTACCTAAAGAATATTTACAACCTTCACAACTAATTAACTGCTTTTCTGTAGAAAAGGAAATATAGCAATGAGGGAACAACTCAAGTTTCAATGCTAGAAATACTGCATTTAGAAGAAAACGAAGAACGATAGGAGCTAATTAGTTAAATTCAATTCATTTATCAATTAAGTTGATTTTTTTGTAATGTTAAGTGCCATGTACTATGGAGCAAAAGTGATTGACTTCAGTGGGAATTTTTAGTGTCATATCTTATTAACTATGTTGTTAATTAAATGAGAGATGGTTCTAAGAAGCTAACATTTTTTTTTCATTTCCCAGCTGGTTCTTTGCAAAATGTCTTGCTTTTTATTAGTCCCCAAGGGTTGAAGAATTACAATGTTTGGGTTATAAGAAACAAACCACTTATTTTAGTTCATATTAGCGTACGAAAGTGTAGTTGTTTTCAAGATCCAAAGGATTTAGATCAGCGAGTTGCAAAGGCAGTGTGTGGGAAGGGAAACTTCTTTGCATCCTGGGTTATAGATCAAACATGTCAAGGCAGTTAGTTCATCATGTGTTTTACATTTTAATGCTCTTACCCCTTGGAGTTGGCTAAAATATATGTGAGAACAAGTATGTGAAAAGAGGGTAAGGGAATTAGAATATAAAAGAAGGAGAAAAGAAGCAAAGGAGCAAGATTTTTATGGGGTTGTTGAGAAATGGGATTTTCAAACATTCAGGCATATGTTTCCTTTTCTCCAATGTTCAAAACCGTGACATTGGGAGGCAGGTTGGACTACAAAAATATGGCCCGTATTTTTCAGCGTCCTTCTTGGCAAGTCTTTAAATGTAGCCATTTAACCTACATTTCTTGATTTAAGACGTTTCAAGAAATAGCTTCCTAAGATCTACAGAGATACTTTTAGGAACACCTTAGCAAGCGAGAGTCCAAAAGTGGCAGGCTCAAACCCAGAACCTCAATCCATGGCTGATGAGAAGCTCCCCCTGGGCACACAGAAGATGGGGTGACTTGGAAGGCGCTGAACAGACTGTGCTCTGGTACCACGAGATACAAAGTCAATCTTAAGAAATAGGGCTACAAGGTGGAGTCCACGACATGCGAGTGAGGAGAAGAGCAAATCACAGACCACCTACCACAATGCAGTCTGAGCCCTGCCACATGCACAACGGAGGACTTCTTTACAGCCACACCAGAGGCACTCCAAGTGGCCAGCTTCTGGACAAAGGAAATTAAGTATAATGCCAAGTTTTAAACTTTGTTTGTGGTTTTTAAATACTGTATATACTCGAATATAAGCCCAGTTTTTCAGCCCCTTTTTTAGGCTAAAAAAGTTCTCCTAGGCTTATACGCGAGTCAAGGTTATTTATTATTTTACTCTGTTATTAGTATTATTTTTATTACATTTATTATTTTACTCTATTTATTATTATTATTGTTACCTTTACATTATTTTACTGTACTATTATTTTATTACGTTTATTTTACTCTATGTATTATTATGACATTTATTATTTTATTCTATTACTGTTATTAAATTTCCATTATTTACTCTATTATTATTAGATTATTATTACATTTATTATTTTACTCCATTTATTATTATTGGAAGGATACGTAAGCACACTGACATTGAAGAAGATTAGAATAATGGTTTAATCAGAGTTGGATACTCTTATCTTAAATTGCAGTTTTATGTAAATACACAAAAACATTTAATCTACTGACGATTTTCAGTAGCAGTTGCATTTTTCACCCTCGCCTTATACTCGAGTCAATACATTTTCCAAGTTTCTTGTGGTAAAATTAGGTGCCTGGGCTTATATTCAGGTCATCTTATACTCAAGTATATACGGTACATAATAACAGTATTCTCAATTAGCTTCTGACACAATAAATAAATAAATACCTAAATTGACATGGCAATTGAACATAAACTTGTTTTAAGTTATTAATGATTTAACTAAATGCATTACCTTTCTATTAACTTTCCTGTATCTGAAAATGAAGTACCGGTATTAGCAATCAATGTTTTTTTGAAAAAGAACAAATGCCGAACTGACCTAGATTTCCACCTTTGCAAAATGTACTGATTCCACACAAGAGGAACTTCAATGATACCATATATTTGAGCAATGGTTTTGGAACATAATCTGGCATGGTAGCATGGCCAGAACATTTAGGAGATAAGAACTGGAAAAAAAAGGTCAAAATGGATGTGCAAAAACATCACATGGATCTGGGTCAAAATGGAACAAGGTTTCGTATATTTGGCAGTAGAACTACCAAAACCGTGGAAGATGCAAAACAACGAGGGAGTCCAAGCAGCCTAGAAGCCAGGCTAACAGCTAAAGGAGATCTCAAGAACTGGAGAGAAGGGCACACTGTAGTAACAAGCCAACTTATCCAAGGACACCATAAAGTGTTTCACATAAGAATGAAAAACAACATGTTCCCATCTTAAGAACGGGTGAGGGAGCAACACTTCTGATAAGGCTTTAAGAGCAAGTTGATAACAAACTGATCACAAGGCAGCTGGGGCTGGTTTATGTATTCATCAGAACTGAATGTGAAAGTTTTCTGAACACACACAAATCTCAATACAGAGAACAGGGTTTGCCCAAGCCTTTCCCACCACATCAAGGTTGGGGAGGTGTAAAAAGGACGGAGGAAAGTGTCTGCCCTTTGGGAAGGCACCAGTGCTCTCTAGCATAGACAAATATCAGCTGAAAAAGCAAAGCTAGAAGTGTTTGTCCATTTTCTTCTGGTATTTTGGTTGTTTACCCACATCCAGGGAATTAGTTTAACAACCTGACACTTCTGCAAGATCCCAAGATCTTAGGCTCCATCTACACAGCCATATAATGCAGTTTCAGAATGTAGATTAACTGCATTGAATTGGATTATATGGTAGTGTAGACTCATTTAATCCAGTTCAATGAAGTTCATATTGGAGCCACCGGTGGTGCAGTGGTTAAACCCCTGTGCCGGCAGGATTGAAGACCGACAGGTCGCAGGTTCGAATCCAGGGGAGAGGCGGATGAGCTCCCTCTATCAGCTCCAGCTCCTCATACGGGGACATGAGAGAAGCCTCCCACAAGGATGATTAAAAACATCAAATCATCCGGGCGTCCCCTGGGCAACGTCCTTGCAGATGGCCAATTCTCTCACACCAGAAGCGACTTGCAGTTTCTCAAGTCGCTCCTGACACGACAAAAAAAAAATGAAGTTCATTGGAGCCCCCGGTGGCGCAGTGGGTTAAACCCCTGTGCCAGCAGGACTGAAGACCGACAGGCCGCAGGTTCGAATCCGGGGAGAGGCGGATGAGCTCCCTCTATCAGCTCCAGCTCCTCATACGGGACATGAGAGAAGCCTCCCACAAGGATGATAAAAACATCAAATCATCCAGGCGTCCCTTGGGCAATGTCCTTGCAGACTGCCAATTCTCTCACACCAGAAGCAACATGCAGTTTCTCAGGTTGCTCCTGACACGACAAAAAAAAAAAGTTCATTTGATTCAGTTCAACGAGTCTGCACTGACCATGATAATGCAGTTCAAACTGCATTACACGGCAGTGTAGATGGGGCCTCTATCATTGTAGGCAATTTTTGTTCCCACACGTTTTGCGTGTGTGCCATGGCTCATAGGTAGAAGTTTCTCCAGCCCTGAATTACATATATTTCTTTTGCGGAAGAGAATTTTAAATAACTATTCCTTCCCCTTGGCATTATCTGAATGAACCTCTCAGGAAAGTCCCAAAGTGTTTTCTTTCTGCTGTTGTGTGCCTTCAAGTAGTTTCAGATCTACAGGAACCAAAAGGTGGACCTATTTCAGAGTTTTCTAGGGAAAATTGATTCAGAGGTTCTTTTGATGTTGAGAGAAAATTACCTGCCCATAATAACCCAGTGGGCAAACAATTCAGGAAGATTATGGACAACCTGGAATGGACTCAAAACGCAATTCCTACCAGGAAAGGTTTAAAGAACCACATATGTTTACCACAAAAATAAAAATACAATAAAATGATTTCAGTAACTGTTTCACAAACACAGGGAAAAGACAGATGAGCATGGATAGTTGCTGTTGTTCATTCGTTCAGTTGTTTCCTACTCTTCATGACCTCATGGACTAGCCCACAGCAGAGCTCCCTGTCAGCCATCACCACCCCCAGTTCCTTCAAGGTCAAGCCAGTCACTTCAAGGAGGCCATCCATCCATCTTGCCCTTGGTCGGCCCCTCTTCCTTTTTCCTTCCATCTTCCCCAGCATCATTGTCTTCTCTAAGCTTTCCTGTCTTCTCATGATGTGGCCAAAATACTTCAGCTTTGCCTCTATAATCTTTCCCTCCAATGAGCAGTTGGGCTTTATTTCCTGAAGTACTGGTTGGATCTTCTCGCGGTCCAAGGCACTCTCAGCACTTTCCTCCAACACCACAGTTCAAAAGCATCTATCTTCCTTTGCTCAGCCTTCCCTATGGTCCAGCTCTCACATCCGTAGGTGACTATGAGGAAGACCATTGCTTTAACTATGCAGATCTTCGTTGCCAGTGTGATGTCTCTATTCTTCACTATTTTATTGAGATTGGTCACTGCTCTCCTCCCAAGAAGTAAGCGTTTCCTGATTTCCTGTCTGCAGTTTCCATCTGCAGTAATCTTTGCACCTAGAAATACAAAGTCTGTCACTGCCTCCACTTTTTCTCCCTGTATTTCCCAGTTGTCAATCATTCTTGTTGCCATAATCTTGGTTTTTTAATGTTTAGCTGCAACCCAGCTTTTGCACTTTCTTCTTTCACCTTGATTAGAAGGCTCCTCAGTTCCTCCTCGCTTTTGGCCATCAAAGTGCTATCACCTGCATATCTAGGGTTGTTAATGTTTCTTCCAGCAATTTTTACCCCAGCCTTGCATTTATTAAGCCCCGCATATCGCATGATGTGTTCTGCATACAAGTTGAATAGGTTGGGTGAAAGTATACAACCCTGCCGTACGCCTTTCCCAATCTTGAACCAGTCTGTTGTTCCATGGTCAGTTCTTACTGTTGCTACTTGGTCCTTATACAGATTCCTCAGGAGAGAGACAGGGTGGCTTGGTATGCCCATCCCACCAAGAACTTGCCACAATTTATTATCACCCACACAGTCAAAGGCTTTAGAATAGTCAATAAAACAGAAATAGATGTTTTTCTGAAACTCCCTGCCTTTCTCCATTATCCAGCGGATATTGGCAATTTGGTCTCTGGTTCCTCTGCCTTTTCTAAACCCAGCTTGTACATCTGGCAACTCTCGCTCCATGTCTGAGTCCCTCTATGGAGGTTGAGAAGATCGGGATATAAAAGTTTTAAATAAATAATTTTAAATAAATATTGCTGGAGTCTTCCTTGTAGGATCTTGAGCATTACCTTACTGGTATGAAAAATAAGGGCCACTGTACGGAAGTTTGAGCATGGATAGTGCGCACCCCATCAATTAGGGGCATAAACCACAACAATGACAAACTACAGGAAGACAAACCAGGTGACAACCTAAAAACACATTTTCCAAGGAGTACTGAAATAAATGAGATTTCTGAGTAAACACACTTGGACCTGAGTCCTTACAGAGCTAAGCAAATAAAAAATTCAAAGCATATACTTCTCATGTCAAGCTGTGGAGGGAAAAATACTTCTGACTCAAAGACAATGAACCAACGTGTTATCTCCAATTAATGGAGCAATTACTAATATGTTATCTTTGACTAATGAGTACTACCTTCCCCATTTTAAGGTTATGTTATGGGTGCTCCAATGCACAAGAAGGGGAAGCATTTAGCCTGCACAGAAGGAATTTGTAATGATGCTTATATATCAGGAAGTCTCAGGAAGAGCAAAGCATAAGAGAGGGATTCAGTTTCATCTCGGAAAGTCCCTTGAAGTCTCAAATCCAAGCCTTCCGTAAACACTAGTTGCCTTCTTGAATGGCTGTATAATATAGTCATAAATTTGAAGAGGCATTTCCGCACTCATCTGTTTTGCCTAATACTTTAGATGCAAGCATCTCTTTGGAGGTGGAGTGTCACTTATGATCACAACACTTGTGTGTGTATATGTGTGTGTGTAGCGGGGGAGTTATGCTATTCATGATGCCACTAGCACTGTGCCACAACAGGTGACCCTAACACTTAAGGCACCACAGTCCAGACAGTACTTCAAAAGATAACAACAGCTAGAGCATGAATCACAATGTCCAGATGCCCAATATACGGTACTCCAGATTGGTCAAATGAGTTATTTCTGAGACAGAAACTCTCCTTTCAGATGTAATATCTGGGGGTCTGACACAACAAACAAGCAAGAATCATGCATCTCTGGCCTTACACAAGGTCTAGAAGCTAGACATTAGGACATACCAATGGTTCAGCAACAGAAGACACTGGGTATACACATGCATGTGCGTAATTACATTATTTAAAAAATACTGCATCAACTTAAAAGAGTCTACAATGGTTCTCAACCTGTGACTCCCCAAGTGTTTTGGC
Source organism: Anolis sagrei ordinatus (assembly GCF_025583915.1). Classification (NCBI taxonomy): domain Eukaryota; kingdom Metazoa; phylum Chordata; class Lepidosauria; order Squamata; family Anolidae; genus Anolis; species Anolis sagrei. Next base: position 146,842,900 of record NW_026845477.1, on the reverse strand, counting down.
CCATTATTTATTTATTTATTTATTTCGCGTATTTCTTCCCCGCCTTTCTCAACCCCCGAGGGGGGACTCAGGGCGGCTTACAAAAGGCACAATTCGATGCCTACACAATAGTACAAATAAACATATATAAACTGCAATTAAAACAGTTATAAACAGTTAAAACAATCAGTTATATATCACAATCAATAAAACCAATCTCATGCTCAACGTTTGCCAGCTCAGAATCCATAAATTTATTCCACATCGTCAATTCCTATCAGTTCTAGTCGTCATTGTCCTTTATCTGTCTGCCAGATTACCCAAACGTCTGGTCCCAAATCCATGTTTTTAATTTCCTTCTAAAGGAAAGGAGGGATGTCAATGACCTAATTCCTCCGGGGAGTGAATTCCACAGGTGAGGGGCCACCACCGAGAGGGCCCTGCTCCTCGTCCCCGCCAATCTCGCTTGTGATAGAGGCAGGGCCGAGAGCAGGGCCTCCCCAGAAGATCTTAAACTCCGAGGTGGGACCTTAGGGCATACCAATGGTTCAGCAACAGAAGACACTGGCTATGCAGATGCATGTGCATAATTACATTCTGAAAAAAAAAATACTGCGCCACCTTAAAAGAGTCTACAGTGGTTCTCAGCCTGTGGGTCCCCAGTTGTTTTGGCCTACAACTCCCAGAAACCCCAACCAGTTTACCAGCTGTTAGTATTTCTGGGAGTTGAAGGCCAAAACATCTGGGGACCCACAGGTTGAGAACCACTGGTCTAAAGCAAAGGGTAGGAATAATGCAGTCCATGTTGTTGGACTGCAACTCCCAGCTTCCCTGTAACTGTTGACTCTACATACAGGATGATTCTTAACACTGAACTACAGTCACATAATATTTTCCCTCTTTTCCCACAGAAAACCATCTAGGGAAAGCACACCATCACCACCTGGACTTGCAGCAGGGCCTTTAAGGGCTAGATCAGGATAGCCTTCCTCCTTTAAACTACATCTCTCACAATCCTTTATTCTTCTAAGTACTGTCTCTGGTGCATATGGTAGCTGAAATTCCTAAACACACGGAAAGGGAAAGGCTGCATTCTGCCTGGATTGAGGATGATTCAGGAGGAAAATGTGTTTCCACCTTCCATTCTCAAAATAAAAGCCATCTGGAGGTGGGCAGCTCGACCAAGACAGTTTGCTGCCAAAGATGTACCTCTTAAAAACCACTCTCCATTTCCTGGGAGTGCTTTCGGTGTGGAGAGTCCGGTTTGAAAGCAAAGGTGTTAGATTAGATAATCAGCTTGGATTTATTTGCCAATACGATGAGCTGTGGTCATAGGTCAGCCACCTTGGAATTTGTTCTTTACGCACAAGAGCTCCTAATTTGAAAGGCATTAATTGTACCGTTAGCTTTTACTGGCCTGTGGTGTGAAAGAGATGCAAAGGTCTCATAGATTCTATATCCCTGATGTGTCAGATAAAAGAAACAATATGTGCTCCTGGCATGGGCTCAAGTAGCCATCAGGAAAAAAAAGGAGTGCTCTGGGCTCAGCTTTTGCCAAGTCTCCATCATGTTGAGTTGTAGATGGAGAAGTGCATGTGAATGCAGGAATTAATATCCTTCTCAGAGCCAAAACCCTACAACAAAAGAGTGAGAACAATTTGTGAAAAGAAAGTAGGAAGGGATAGAGAAGGGAGGCTAGGGAATAAATAAAGGAAAAAGAGAAGGGGGGAAAGGGGGGGGGAGAAAATTAAGGGGACTAAACAAAACAAAACATAACAAAACAAAGCATCAAAAAAGAAAAAATGGGGAAAAAAGGAAAAGGAGTTATATATATATGTAACTTTCAGGTTCCTCTAGGTCAGGGGTCCTCAAACTAAGGCCCGGGGGCCGGATACGGCCCTCCAAGGTCATTTACCTGGCCCTCGCTCAGGATCAACCTAAGTCTGAAATGACTTGAAAGCACACAACAACAGCAACAACAACAACAATCCTATCACATCAGCCAAAAGCAGGCCCACACTTCCCATTGAAATACTAATAATTTTATATTTGTTAAAATTGTTCTTTATTTTAATTATTGTATTATTTTAAAGTGATTTTTGCACAACAAATAAGATATGTGCAGTGTGCATAGGAATTCATTCATGCTTTTTTTCCAATTATAATCCGGCCCTCAAACAATTTGAGGGACTGTGACCTGGCCCTCTGCTTAAAAAGTTTGAGGACCCCTGCTCTAGGTTGTGTTAACAATCTTTTCAATAGGCTTTCTGTCAATCTGCCATCTGGATTCTATTCCGAGCACAATTCAAAATGCTGGTCTTAACCTATAAAACCCTAAACGACTCCGGCCCAATTTACCTGTCCGAACGTATTCTCCCCTATGAACCATCAAGATTGCTAAGATCATCTGGAGGGGCCCTGCTCTCGATCCCACCGGTCTCACAGCCGCGGCTGGTGGGGACGAGAGACAGGGCCTTCTCGGTGGTGGCCCCTCGACTCTGGAACTCCCTTCCACTGGAGATCAGGACCGCCCCTTCTATCTTAACATTCAGGAAACAGGTGAAAATTTGGCTTTGGGGATTGGCATTCGACGAATGAGCCATGATCCTGTGATATGGATGGATGACGACGAATAATGATTTTTGATGACGACTGACCACTGTAATTATATGATTGTATTTTGCTATTTTAATGTTTTAGTGTGATTTAGAATATGATGTTTTAATGACTGTCTGTAATATTGATGTTGGAAACCGGCCTGAGTCCCTCGAACGGAGGTATACAAAACTGCTAAATACATAATAAATAAATATTTGTCCTTTAGCCTTGAGAATCTTGAGATTGAGATTTATGCCTCTTGGACATAAATGTCTACGTTATCTTTTCTAATAAATTCAATAATTTTTTCCCAATTTGTTTTTTGTCTTTGTATATTATTGTCCGTTAATTTTTCCGTGAGCAGACCCGTATTCATTATGTCCCAAACTTTCAGTAGCCAATTTTCAATTGTGGGTGTTTCGTTGGTTTTCCACAATTTCCATAATAGCTGCCGTTGTTAGGTAAATAAAGATTTTGTTTGTGTTATTTTCCATTTCAAAATGTGTTATTCCTAGTAGGAAGTATTCTGCTTTAAACTTAAATCTTATTTGTAAAATTAATTCTAACTTTTTGTGTATCAGCTGCCAGAAGGATTTGATTTTCTTGCACTTCCACCATAGGTGTATGAAGATGCCTACGCTTTCCCCACACTTAGAGCATTTGTCACTGTTTCTACCTTTGTTAATTTTTGCTAATTTACTGGCGTTAGGTACCATCTGTCAAACAATTTATACCAGTTTTCTTTGAATTCCATGCAGTATGTTAGTTTAATTTTTTCGTCCACATTTCTTCCCACTCTGACATACTTATTGTTCTACCTAGGTCTCTGGCCCACTTTGTCATAGCCTCTTTTACCTGTTCTTCTTCTGTTGACCATGTCAGCAGTTGTTGATAGATCTTTTTGGTTAGTTTCATCTCATACTTTTGTTGTAAACTTATCTTGATTTTAAAAAATCTCTCTCATGTGCCAATCTATCGGCAACAATTTATCTATATAAATAAAAATGTAATGTTCATTTGTGGGATTAACAGAACTCAAAAAACACTGGACGAATTGACACCAAATTTGGACACAAGACACCTAACAACCCAATACATGTCCTTCACTCAAAAAAAAAAAAGATTTTGTCATTTGGGAAGTGTAGTTGCTTGGATTTATAGTTCACCTAAAATCAAAGAGCATTCTGAACCCCACCAATGATGGAATTGAACCAAACTTGGCACACAGTTCTCCCATGACCAACAGAAAATACTGGAAGGGTTTGGTGGGCAGTGCCCTTTGGTTTTGGAGTTGTAGTTCACCTACATCCAGAGATCACTGTGGACTCAAACAATGATGTGTCCGGACCAAACTCTACACAAAGACTCAATATGCCCAAATGTGAACACTGGTGGAGTTTGGGGAAAATAGAACCTTGACATTTGGGAGTTGTAGTTGCTGTGATTTATAGTTCACCTACAACCACAGAGCATTCTGAACCCCACCAATGATAGAACTGGGCCAAACCTCCCACATAGAAACCCCATGTGGGCCACAGCAACGCGTGGCAGGGGATTTATTTATTTATTATTTATTTCAAAGTTTTATATACCGACCTTCTCACCTCTTAGAGGGACTCAGACCGGTTTCCAACCATAAAAACACATACAATCGGTAAAATATCATAGTACATAATTACAATAAAACATTAAAAAAGGACATATATTTAAAACTACAGTGGTCAGTCGTCATACTAAAATCGAATATACACCGTCTTCCATACAGATCGTTGTCTCATTCTTCGAAAGCCTGTCTCCACAACCACAACTTCACTTGTTTCCTGAATGTCAGGATTGACAGGGCGGTTCTGACCTCCAGTGGGAGAGAGTTCCAGAGTCGTGGGGCCACCACCGAGAAGGCCCTGTCCCTCGTCCCCACCAGACGCGCTTGTGAAGCCGGTGGGACCGAGAGCAGGGCCCCTCCAGACGATCTTAGTAATCTTGATGGTTCATAGGGGAGAATACGTTCGGAGAGGTAAACAGGGCCGGAGTCGTTTAGGGCTTTATAGGTTAACACCAGCACTTTGAATTGTGCTCGGAAGCTAATTGGCAGCCAGTGGAGCTGGAGTAACAGCGGAGTGGTGTGCTCCCTGTACCCAGCACCCGTTAGTAATCTGGCTGCCGCGCGTTGTACTTGCTGCAGCTTCCGGGCAGTCTTCAGAGGCAACCCCACGTAGAGAGCGTTGCAGTAGTCTAAACGGAATGTAACCAAAGCATGGACTACCGTGGCCAAGTCAGCCTTCCCATTGGCTAGTTCTAACTATTGGCTAGTTCTCAATAAAAATAATTTGGGGAAAAACAAAAACAAAACTCTATATAATGGGATTGTCTGATGATGCCAGTCCAGTGAACTAGGTACCCACATTTTAATTCTTCGAAGCCTTCATCCTCCCCTGCTCAAGTACAGTAGCCTTGGATGTCATAAGAAGCCAAGAGTAGGACAGCAATTTCCCCTGTAACCATGCAGCTCTCTTCCCATATATCACCCCCCAACTCTAAACTGCTAAAATGCAAGACTGCTTGGGTCATGTTCTGACTGATTTTTTGAAAAACAGCTTTGTCCTTTCATTATCCTTCTCTCTTTCTCTCTCTAAAACACACACAGACACACAGGATGAACACACCCTTCAAACAGAGAACCCTTCCAGAACACTAATAAAGTGGATCTGCTTTCTGTAAAGCGGGAGATGAGGCAACTTCAGCAGTTCTGGAAGCTGTTTTTCTGCTCCTGGGACACTCTGGTGCCTGAATGGGCTGCCAAAAATGCCCTCCACAAAACCTCCCCCGAACTGGAAGGAGATGTAAGTCCAGGTTTCATTTTGAAAAATGGGTATTGTTATGTTAAACAGTGGCTGCGACCTATTTAAAAGTGAATCGCTGTTTCTAGAGGATTCCAAGAGAGACAACTTGACTTTTATGGCAAGAAAAAAAGGCAGCTTCGAAAAGAGCCTTGGTTTCTGTACGTGGCTCTGGGTGACATCTTGCCCACCCATGCTGTAAAGCAAGGGTCCTCAAACTTTTTAAACAGAGGACCAGGTCACAGTCCCTCAAACTGTTGGAGGGCCGGATTATAATTTGAAAAAAACATGAATTAATTGCTATGCAGGGGCGGCTCGTCCATTACGCAAAGTAAGCGGTCGCAGTACACTTTTTTTTGGCAGGGGCGCAGAGGCACTTCTGTAAATGCCCCTCGACCACCACTTGAGGAGCGCCCCCTTGGCTCACAACAGCCCTAGCAGTCCGGGGGAGCCTCGGCTTCCTTGCCTCACTGCCGGGCGATCCTCTTCCTGAAGGGGCCAGGCCCTTGAGTCTCGCCTAGCCCCTCTCGTTCCTGCTCCATATCAATGATTGGTTGGGGGGGGGGCGCCAAAATACTGTTTGCTTACCATTGAAAATTACCTAGGACCGCTTCTGTTGCTATGCATACTGCACATATCTTATTTGTAATGCAAAAAACACTTAAAAGCAATACAATAATTAAAATGAAGAACAATTTTAACAAATATAAACTTATTAGTATTTCAATGGGAAGTGTGGGCCTGCTTTTGGCTGATGAGATAGGATTGTTGTTGTTGTTGTGTGCTTTCAAGTCGTTTCAGACTTAGGTTGACCCTGAGTGAGGGCCGGGTAAATGACCTTGGAGGGCCATATCTGGCACCCGGGCCTTAGTTTGAGGACCCCTGCTGTAAAGATCCATTTGCTGGAGCCCAGCAAATGCACCCAGTTCAATATGGAAGGAATCAAGTAACCGAGACTCACACATAGACAGATGGAAGCCCTGACCTACTGACAGGCGTAAATAGCAGAAGGGAAGTAGAGTTCCCCAAAAACATGAGACAAAACAAAGCCTTCACTGTGTTTGAATTTGCATGTGGACTATTAAGGAAGTTTGCATGTTTGCAAAAAAGGTCCAAATGTAAGATAAAGTTCAATAAAAGTAATGCATTGTTTTAAGGGAAGAAAAAGACAGGATTGGGCAAAAGTGAAAAGCCACAAATCACCTGCCGAGAACAGACTTGAAAGCCCAGTTTCATAAAAAGAAGCTGGCATAAAGAGGGTAGTAACTGATGGGATGCTGCTGAGTCTGGAGGAAGGGGATTTGGAGGGCAAAACCGACAAGCTCTGGAGTCCCAGGAAGATAGGCGAAAGGACAAATGAGTGTCCCCATTTGTAAGGGACACTCAGAGCCACCAGAAGTGATGTCACCCAATTTCTTGTTTTGTCTTGGGTTGATTTCTTAGAGGGTTTTTTTTTTATCCTGCATGTGGCAACAAGGTCCATACCTATATTTTTGTCCTTTAGTAAATAAGACATTTGTGGGAGGGTTGTGAGGTCCAAATCATTGTGTTTCAGGATCAATTTGTGAGGTTCTGGGGGGCGGGAAACTGCTTGAAAAATATATTCATGATCTGTGGACTTCGAGAGATGCAAACTGGGGTCTCACAAATTTCATGTAGCCAATGAGCTGCCCTTTCCTCATTCCTGCCCTAAAATCACACATATGGTCCAGATCTTGTTTTCAACCAGCTGTACCCCTCTTGGTGTCCAGCATTCAGTAGTTAATTTCTAAAAATTTGGATTGCTGAGACTTGAAGGTGGGTGGAAAAGGCTGGCACATGCCCAAATGCATGCTCTGATACAGAGCTGAGAAAGTAGAACACCAGACAAGAAATCAGGATTTCCACAGACGACGCTGACAACACCATCACCTCCAAACAGCTCAACCTGCCTTGTTTATGAAAAGCTCCGAGAAGCAAGGAATGATGGGAAGTGCTATTTTGTCAGATTTTGCTGTATGTCTGGACCACAACGGGGATGATTTGAGCATGATTGTTACAGGAACACAAGATGAAGTGCTACTGGGGCAACATCTCCCCCACCCCCCAAACCCAGATGAGCCACAGGACTCACATAATTTGATGCACAAGATCTGAGTGGAGGATCTGTTTCTTCTGAAAGGCCCAAACCCCTAATGTTTGTGGTTTAAGAGGAATGCAATGAGCGTGTAAGTCAAACCAGCCATATTTGTCCTAGGCAAAAGCAGAATGGATGCCACTTATCTAATAGTATTGGGAGTTATCCCCTACTTCATGACCTTGGTTCTACCAAAGATCCCCCCTTTCCTCTGTCCTTTTCTCCAGATTACATATTGAGACAGAGTGATGGAAAAAAGGGAAAAGAGAATATACAACACCCAGTGAAGGTACGGATAAATTGCTGGACAGTTGGGCTTGAATCCCAGTTTTAGATTAGGCCTTTGGAAGGCTTCGACAATTCTTTCTTCTTAGATCTAAGTGCCTTGTGGCCAACCAATGTGACCTTTCTTGTAAGCTTTTGGCAAAGATAAACAAAGTGTTATACTAAGAGTAATGTCCACTAACTCTCACACCTTGGAGAAACACAGTTTAGTAAACACTTCTATCACACTCAATAATAGCAATGCACACCCACATATTTTTGGCGCACAGCCCTCTCCTGCAGATGGACCCTTCCAGCTAATCTCTTTGTACAGTCCCCACAGCCACACAAGTGTACACAACTCCACAGATAACCCTTGACACCCACATAGTTCTTCTGAGGCACACGTGCTGCATACAGACACCCTAGAACAGAAAACACCACTCCCATGTTGACCTCTACACAATGAGATTCAACCCCACAAGGTCCATGGTTATGTCAGGTAGTCGGAAACCTGTGAAAGCCTACACGAAGTGTAGGTTAACAGCACACACACAGATCACACATACAAGACACAAACTTAGCATAAGAATCTTTGGAGTGAGAGGGAATTTATATCAATTGACAAAATTAAGAACATGGCCATATAGCCTGAAAAACCTACAACAACCCAGTGACAAAATTAAGTTAATTAAGCCAATAGAATAAGAGGCAATGCATTGGTTGTGACCTCTATAAGCACAGTTGGTACACAACTCTGAAAACATACAATCTTTTGGGACAGACTGTGTCCACCAAAGCTGCACACCCACAAACAATCATGTGACCTCACTACCCGTGAGGATGCTTGCCATAGATACAGGCGAAACGTCAGGAGAGAATGCCTCTAGAACATGGCCATATAGCCCGAAAAAACATAAACAACCCAATCATGTGAGGGCCATGATGGTGTTTATCTAGGACAGTGGTTCTCAACCTTGCTAATGCCGTGACCCCTTAATATGTTGTGGTGACCCCCAACCATAATATTGTTTTCGTTGCTACTTGATACCTGTCATTTTACTACTGTTATAAATCGTCATGTAAATATCCGATATGCAGGATGCATTTTCATTCACTGGACTAAATTGAGCACAAATACCCAATATGCCCAAATGTGAATGCTAGTGGGGTTGGGGGGAGGATTGATTTTGTAATTTGGGAGTTGTAGTTACTGGGATTTATAGTTCACCTATAATCAAAGAGCATTCTAAACTCCACCAGCGATGGATTTAAACTGAACTTGGCACACAGAACTCCCATGACTATTAGAAAACACTGGAAGGGTTTGGTGGGCATTGACCTTGAGTTTGGGAGTTGTAGTTTACCTATATCCAGAGGAGTGCTGTGGATTCATGCAATTATGGATCTGGACCAAACTTGGCACAAATACTCAATATGCCCAAATGTGAACACTGGTGGAGTCTGGGGAAAATAGACGACATTTGGGAGTTGTAGTTGTTGGGATTTATAGTTCACCTACAATCAAAGAGCCTTCTGAACTCGACCAAGAATAGAATTGGGTCAAACTTCCCACACAGAATCCCAATGACCAACAGAAAATACTGTGTTTTCTGATGGTCTTTAGCGACCCCTTTGACACCCCCTCATGACCCCCTCAGGGGTCCCGACCCCCAGGTTGAGAAACAATGATCTAGGATATGTGTAGTGCTTAATAGCTGTGTGTCAATAGTTGCAACAGTAGATCAGTTTTGATACATACAGCTATTGAGTCCTACACGTATCTAGATAAGCACCATCATGACCCCCACATCACAAAATTCAAATTGTTCCTCATGATCACAATGAGGGAGAGCCCCAGAACCCACATTCCAGCTACATAACGTTCGTTCTTCAAGCAGCTTAATATGTACAATTTCAGCAAATTTGGACCATGCATCACATACACATAGCTAGGATATAGGGAGAACTAATGATAAGCGAACCCTGTCCACTGATCCTTGCGAATCAGGAGTGGATTGGAGACAGAGAGGGTTAATGAGGCTGCAAGCCTATCTAGCCACAGGGAGAATGGGCAACACAGAAGTGGAAGCTGCTCCAATGTGACATTGCAGGCGGCCAGGAAGGACACGGGCCTTCTCCGGTCTTTCCAGCAAGAAAAGCAGCCCACACTCCTGGCATTGGATCATTGCAAACAATGCTTCCAAACCAGTCACGCCTGCTTCTGACCTTGCCAGGACACCATGCTACACTGGGATGCTTACATCGACCAGTATTTAGGAAAACCACAAGGCAAGTAGAGTCCTTCTGTACTTTAACTGCACAGCAATGGTGGCTTTCCCTGGAAAGTATACCAGATGAAATGCCCTCTTGTACACAACAATAAAAGGCAAAAATGCTCCCTTCTCTTGCATCGGGTCACCCAACTAAGTACCCCCAGCTACTCCTAGCATGCACCTGACTTCATGATTCCTTCTATACAGTGTCTTAAGCAGCCTTAAGAAGTCATCAGAGAAGCCTCCAAGGAGGTAGTCGGGGAGGCCATGCATTGCCCATTAATAAGCTCATACATCCCTCCCCGCATCTTTACACACCAACACACCCACCACGAGTATATCTCAATTACCTGGTCCCACCAGCCAACCAGCCATGGTTTCGCACAGGTCTCACAGAAAAAATCCACTAAGGGCATCTTCTGTTCTCTGCCAGTGGACAGCAGAGGCTCTCAAATCTACCCACCAACGTGGTATTCCTTCTCTCCAAGCAAGGGGCAGCTGTGAGGTGCCCCGGTTTCCTTGGTATTGGCAGGGCAGGAATGGGTTAATATCTCAAAGTCGTTCCTTCCATGAGCAGGTTTGGGCCTGGCATGGCTCTTGCTGGCCAACCAGCCCTTGCACGAGGACGCTCACATCTCTGCTGCTTGTTGGGGAGATGGACAAGATAGGCCAAAGCCTGAGAAAGTCCCACGTCTCTGGCTGTATTGCAGATGATGAGAGAAGTACCCACAGTGCAGCGCTGCTCCGGCTACGAGCACAACACAGCCACCGCTGCCACCGTCACCCCCCCACTGCCGCCTCAGTTCCTTGTATGTGCCTCTTCCCCTCCTTCTCTGGTCATATCTTCAGTGGATGGGAGGGCGAGAGGAAAAAGTCCAGCGGGCAAGGAAGACAAGAGAAGGAGAAGAAGGAGATGAAAGAGGCAGCCACAAGCAGATTCCCTGCACAGAGGCAGGCTCTTCATCCAGGGGGAGCAGTCGGGAGATCCCCAGCCATTTCTGGGTACCACATGGCGGCAATCCAGCTATCAAGGCGGAACCTGCATTGCTCAGAGGCACGTCCTCATTCTCTCTCGGCCAGCCGGCGTGTGTTTGAGGGCAGCGGTCACCACGGAGATGGCACCTCCTTGGATGGCCTCAGCTGCAGCTGCATCCACAGCTTGCCGGTTCCAAGTGTGTTGTATGTGTGTGTGTGTGTGTGTGCTGTGTGCGTTTCTCCCACTGCAGTGCCGGGTGGATGGGATATGATGTCAGGTGGCGATCAGTGAGCAAGAGAGGGAGTGGAAGGGAGGAGTGCGAAGGGGCGGGAGAGAGGAGGTGGCTAAAGGTACACAGAAAGGAGAGCCAGCGCTGAACAATTTAGGCAAACAGCAGGGGGTGGGGGAAGGAAGGGAGGGAGGGCCAAAGGGTCCACATTAATCTGGAGACCTCTGAAGGAAGGACTGTAAAGCATGGCTAGGTTGCTGAAGACTCTATGCACAGATGGTGACCAGCTAGTCCCAATCTATTTTGCACAGAGAAGGGGAAATGTGGCAAAAAGAAACAAATTTAGAGATTGGGAGAACTGCCTCCTGACTAGCTATTCACTGCCTTTACATTCATCCAAATCCCAGGCTGGGGCTGAGAAGAGAGAGCAAAATGTTACAAATCGGAATATCCATCGCTCTCTGTCTCTATCCCTAAGACATGCTCTGTGCTGGGAGTGAGGAAGGCATGTCTTTCAACTGGAATGGGCTCAAAGCCAACCTTAAAAACTCTGGCATAGACACTGAGAACTGGGTAGCCCTGGCCCTTGACCGCTCCAGCTGGAGGTCAGCTGTGACCAGCAGTGCTGCAGAATTTGAAGAGGCACGAATGGAGGGCGAAAGGGAGAAGCGTGCCAAGAGGAAGGCGCGTCAAGCCAACCCCGACCGAGACCGCCTTCCACCTGGAAACCAATGCCCTCACTGCAGAAGAAGATGCAGAGCAAGAATAGGGCTCCACAGCCACATACGGACCCACAAGAATATTGGAAGACAATCCTTCTCAGAAAACGAGGGCTCGCCTAAGTAAGCAACTGGAATGGGGCAGAAGGAGATGCTAATGACCCATCATTCTGTTTGGTGATCAATAATGACCCTACAGTGGCCTTCGTGGCTTGTTATTAATATCATTTCTAGCACTTTTTTTCCATGTCAGGAGCGACTTGAGAAACTGCAAGTCGCTTCTGGTGTGAGAGAATTGGCCGTCTGCAAGGACGTTGCCCAGAGGACGTCTGGATGGTTTTGATGTTTTACCATCCTTGTGGGAGGCTTCTCTCATGTCTCCCCATGGGGAGCTGGAGCTGACACAGGGAGCTCATCCGCGCTCATTTCTAGCACTGAGAAGGGCATTTATTTATTTATTTATTTATTTATTTATTTATTATTTAAAACTTTTATATTCCGATCTCTACCTCCGTAGAGGGACTCAGACCGGCTAACAGCAAGGATTCAATGCTACCAATCATCACCTTTTAAAACAGGGGTCCTCAAACTAAGGCCCAGGGGCCGGATGCAGCCCTCCAAGGTCATTTATCCGGCCCTCATTCAGGGTAAACCTATGTCTGTAATGACTCAAAAGCACACAACCACAACAACAACAACCCTATCTCATCAGCCAAAACCAGGACCACACTTCCTATTGAAATACTAATAAATTTATATTTGTTAAAATTGTTCTTCATTTTAATTATTGTATTGTTTTTAAGTGGCTTTTGCACTACAAATAAGATATGTGCAATGTGCATAGGGATTTATTCATTTTTTTTTTTAATTTATAATCCGGCCCTCCGGCATTTGAGGGATTGTGACCTGGCCCTCTGTTTAAAAAGTTTGAGGACCCTTGTTTTAAAACATCATACATAGACAATAAGTTAAAAATACATATAAGATAAAATGCATATAAAATATTCGCCAAGACAAAAACAACGTCCAACTCAGTCCGCACATTGTGGTCAACAACTTTAGTCAATTACAGGTCTCAGCCATCACTCTGCAAATGCCTCATTCCACAGCCAGGATTTCGCTTGCTTCCTAAAGGTCAGGAGGGAGGGGGCAGATCTACTTTCATTCGGGAGAGAGTGCCATAGACAAGGGGCCACCACAGAGAAGGCCCTGTGTCTCATCCCCACCAAACGTGACTGCAAAAGTGGTGGGACCGAGAGCAGGGCCTCTTCAGAAGATCTTAACGCCCTTGATGGTTTGTAGGGGAAAATACGTTCAGAGAGGTAAACTAAATGGTTTTGTAGGTTAAAACCAACACTTTGAATTGTGCTTTAATAAAATGTAGGTTAAAACCACACTTTAACAGGGTTGCACATACCCATTGACAAAACTGCACAAACACATACTTCTTACACCAAAGGCTTTACAGCTCTGAATTGTACTTTGGTAAGATGGATATTGGAGAGATATTGGGGAGTGGCAAGATAAAGTCAAGATTCCCAGGGTCATGTGCTAGACAAGGCAGCTGTTGTGTCTGTTGTAGCAATGGCCTACTTTGCTAGGCTGTTTGTGTGTGCCATGTTCATCCTAGCACGCCGGAGTCCCCGGTGGCGCAGTGGGTTAAACCCCTGTGCCGGCACAGGTCACAGGTTCGAATCCGGGGAGAGGCAGATGAGCTCCCTTTACCAGCTCCAGCTCCTCATGCGGGGACATGAGAGAAGCCTCCCACAAGGATGTTAAAACATCAAATCATCCGGGCTTCCCCTGGGCAACGTCCTTGCAGACGGCCAATTCTCTCACACCAGAAGTGACTTGCAGATTCTCAAGTCTCTCCTGACACGACAAAAAAAAAAAAATCCTATCACGCCGGGATCAAAATCTAAGATTCTGGTAATATGCGTCAAAACTGCTGTGGACTTTCTCACAACATACAGTTAGGGCAGCTTCATATCACTTTAACTGCAATGGCTTTTTATTGGATTTTCAAAATAAACACAACTTGAAAGGGTTCTGTGCTTACATAAAAACCAAATGCCACAGAAGTAGGAACAAGAGGTTCTCCAGAGGAGCATTTTGTTCTGCCATCACTTCGTTCAAACAGGACATAGAGAACACTGGATCAAAACATCCCTGCTTGGCCCATACAGAGCCAGCAATTCACTTTCCACCACATGACACACTTGAACAGGGTTGCGCACACCCATTGACAACATTGCACAAACACACACTCCTTACACCAAAGGCTTTAGAGCAGATCCAAATCTGGGCTCCCTCCCTTCCCTTCACAAGAGTCTGGTAGAAAGGTTGCCCATCTGTTCCCTTGCCTTCCCGTTTGCCAGCTCTCTTGCTCACGGCCTTCAAGGAAAAACAACCTCTTTTTTCGAACAACATCCGGAACTCAAGGTGAGCAGCATGACCTACTTCAGCAGTAACATGAAATAAATGTCTGGCTCTGTGAAACGCAGGCATGAATCTGTACACAGGGAGCCAGGAAAAGAAATCAACAGAGAGATTGAACGTCCTTAAATACAGGCAGCCTGGATCATTGTGCCACTCCAGCAATTGCAGCCTGTGCGCAGAGAGGGCAGGGGAAACGAAAGGATCCGTTGCAATTTCCTAAAGGATGCCTGAAAGTCATCCTCAGGGAAAGTCGCTTTGCATTGGCATCCACGGTTACGCAGCAAGGAACCCCGGGACATAATCCTGCATCTGCAATACTTCCTTCATTGGGATATTTCTCATCTTAAGATACTCCTCCCCAAGAAAGGGCCTTTCCCTATCTGCTTTTAGACACAGGGTGTCATTTTCCTCAGGACCTATATTCCCAAAGTCAGGATGGACAGAAAGAGAAAAAATGAGATGAAGGGGCAAGAAGATGGCTAAAGCTATATAAGAGGAAACTCTTTGCTTAAACCTAGAATGGGAAAAACGCTGGCCTCGCAGGTCCCTTCCAGACAGGCCCTATATCCCAGGATCTGATCATAGAAAAGGAGCCCCCGGTGGCGCAGTGGGTTAAACCCCTGTGCCGGCAGGACTGAAGACCAACAGGTCGCAGGTTCGAATTCGGGGAGAGGCGGATGAGCTCCCTCTACGAGCTCCAGCTCCTCATGCGGGGACATGAGAGAAGCCTCCCACAAGGATGGTAAAACATCAAATCATCTGGGTGTCCCCTGGACAACGTCCTTGTAGACAGCCAATTCTCTCACACCAGAAGTGACTTGCAGTTTCTCAAGTCTCTCCTGACACGAAAAAAAAAATCATAGAATCCTAGAGTTGGAAGAGACCTCATGGGCCATCCAGTCCAACCCCATTCTGCCAAGAAGCAGGAAAATTGCATTCAAAGCACCCCCGACAGATGGCCATCCCGCCTCTGCTTAAAAGCTTCCAAAGAAAAAGCCTCCACCACACTCTGGGGCAGAGAGTTCCACTGCTGAACGGCTCTCACAGTCAGGAAGTTCTTCCTGATATAATTTTTTAAATTCTTGATCAGTAAAGAATCATAGAATCATAGAGTTAGAAGAGACCTCATGGGCCATCCAGTCCAACCCCATTCTGCCAAGAAGCAGGAATATTGCATTCAAAGCACCCCCGACAGATGGCCATCCAGCCTCTGCTTAAAAGCTTCCAAAGAAGGAGCCTCCATCACACTCCGGGGCAGAGAGTTCCACTGCTGAACGGCACTCAGAGTCAGGAAGTTCTTCCTAATGTTCAGATGGAATCTCTTTTCTTGTAGTTTGAAGACATTGTTCCATGTCCTAGTCTCCAGGGCAGCAGAAAACAAGCTTGCTCCCTCCTCCCTATGACTTCCTCTCACATATTTTATACATGGCCCTCATCATGTCTCCTCTCAGCCTTCTCTTCTTCAGGCTAAACATGTCCAGCTCTTTAAGCTGCTCCTCATAGGGCTTGTTCTCCAGAACTTTGATCATTTCAGTCGCCCTCCTCTGGACACATTCCAGCTTGTCAATCTCTCTCTTCAATTGTGGTGCCCAGAATTGGACACAATATTCCAGGTGTGGTCTAACCAAGGCAGAATAGAGGGGTAGCATTACTTCCCTGGATCTAGACACTAGACTCCTATTGATGCAGGCCAAAATCCCATTGGCTTTTTTCCCGCCGCATCACATTGTTGGGTCATGTTTAAGTTGTTGTCCACGAGGACCCCAAGATCTTTTTCATATGTACTGCTCTCAAGCATATGGATTATATGAGTCCTCACTGCCAGATAATCTGGGATAAACAGAAAACCTGGGATCAGATCCTGGCATATAGGGCCTGTCTGGAAGAGCTGGGATCAGATCCTGACATATAGGACCTGTGTGGAAGAGCTCTCAGGCCCTCTGGACTACAGTGCCCACAATCCCTTATTTTGGGGGCTTCTGGGAGTTGAAATTCCACCTATCTGGAGGGATTGAAGGTGGATGAACCCTGGGCCGGCTGTCAGAAGAGCAGAACTTGGATATCCTGAAGGCAGCTGTATTGAGTGATAGATATGGCTGTCTCAAGGAAGATCTCTCTTGCATGAATGACTGCCCTATAGGGAAACTCCTTGAATGAGAGCCACGCAATAGATCTTCCCAACAGACTGTAGCCCATGTTCAGGGAGACATTATGAGGAGCCGTGTCTCAGCAAAACTGCCACTTGAAAAACAGCAGGCTGAAGGGCTTACCTGATGGTTATAATAAAGCTTAGGAACTGTAGTGCACTTAGCAGAATTCAAAGCACTTCAGAACACATGGACTCAGCGATTCTTACAACCATCGTGCAAATATTAGCCAGTATTATCATCATCAAAGAAGGGGGAGGGATGCTATAGGAAATGGTTTACAAGTGAGCTTGGGAATGTCTTGTGGATTCCACTCCCAGAATCCCCCACCACCTCACTGGGAGTTGTAGTCCAAAAATATCTTTTCCCAATTTCTGGCTCTAAGGCAGTGTTTCTTAACCTTCCTAATGCCACAACCCCTTAATACAGTTCTTCATGTTGTGGTGACCCCCAACCATAACATTATTTTAGTTGCTACTTCAGAACTGTCATTTTGCTATTGTTCTGAATAGTAATACAAATATCTGATATGCAGGATGTATTTTAATTCACTGGACCAAATTTGTACCCAAATGCACCCAAATTTGAATACTGGTGGGCTTGGGGGGAGGGAATTGATGTTGGGATTTGAGAGTTGTAGTTGCTGGGATTTATAGTTCGCCTCCAATCAGTGAGCATTCTGATCCTCACCAATAAAAATATGCCTAACAAATGCTATACCTCACATTATATCATACCATGAACTCTTATTGACTTGACATTAAGACCGCAATACAGGAATGAAAAGCAAATTAAATTGATTTTGTCACTTGGGAGTTGTAGTTGCTGGGATTTATAGTCCACCTACAATCAAAGAGCATTCTGAACTCCACCAACGATGGAATTCAACCAAAAGTCGAGGCGATTCCAGAGAAGTTAACAGGGTGTAAGCAAAGTTGTACTGACAAAGGGTTGACTTCAATCAGATCGTTAAATATGTTTTTCTAGCATGAAAGCATTATGTTGACCTTGAACTTCCCGTTTGTTAGCAAGCTGAGCACTTCGGCATATCCTTAATTGCAAACGGTCCTCCCTAACCAAATCCCCATCACCTTCAAGGCCGAATAACTCATTATCTTGGGACTGGCCAGCCTGGGAATCGACAGGCACTGAGCTCACAGATGGAGCGGTCAACTCCTCCATCTGCAGCTGTGAATTTTCACTCAAATCATGACCATCTTCCAAAAACAACATTCTTTTCTCTGGGAAACAGAAACGCCGTCTCATCTTCAGTATCAACGCTGTCTGCATCAACAACAGGGACATGTTCAGAAATCTATAACCCATCATCCTCCTCGTCCTGAGGAAACTCAGGCTCAGAAAGCTCAGGCTCAGACTGAGCCACAACACTTACTAGGAGCTATTACATGTGCTGAACCCTATCCTCAAAACAGGATCAGCACCTGAATGCTCCGTTACAGTTCTGACTAAAACCCAGAATGGATTCACTGCCGTCAAATGATATAGGAGGCCCCACCTGCAGCTGCTTGCAGAATGTATCCCATGTGATAATGCTTTCCACTCCAGGCCCCATTAGTTCTCTTCTAAAGCTTTAGCCCATCTCCTGCCACAAGGCACCGTTCCATATTGTTTTAAACCAGAATTGACCACTCAGCAATGAAGCAATCAGCAGGAGCTTCAAAAGAAATCTCACACTCCTGGGCAATCGTGTCATGGACAATTTCATGGAGACAGACACTCTTTACAAATATAGCATCAAAAGCAGGATGTACAGCCAGCCTTCTGTAGCCATGGATTCTGCGTCCATACTCCACTATTGAGAGCTTGAAAATATATTTTAAAATCCCAAGAAGCAAACCTTGATTTTGCCATTTTATATAAAGTTACCATTTTACTATGCTCCTGTATATAATGGGACTTGAGCATCCACCAATTTTGGTCTCCTCCAGAGTCCTGGAACAAAGCCACAGCGGATACCAAAGGGCCACACTGTGTTGTGTTTTCGTAAGTAAGAATGAATTGCATCATCCTGCAATTGAAGGGCTAAATTCACAAAAATATTTCTGTCTTTCAAGTCTCTTTCTCATCAATTCTCAGAGAAGCAGCCTACTATAAAGCCATTATCAGGCAATGGGAGTGATGAGCTCCACCAACTGGCTGCCAATTTCACATAAGAGTTGCACCCACCTTGGCCCTAAACCAAATCCAAAAATAATGAAGGATCCATCACAAAAATCATCTGTATCTCAGATCTTGAGCAGCTACATGAGACAACAACAAAGGTGAAAAGTGACACCAATGTGATACCTACAAAGATGAGCGAGATGGATTATTGGTGGTCATCCCACCCCATTCCCCGCATTCCCAATGTTCAGGCTCCAGGGTGAGAAAGGCGGGATATAAATATGGTAAATCTATATAAATAAAAATGTAATGTTCATTTGTGGGATTAACAGAACTCAAAAACCACTGGACAAATTGCCACCAAATTTGGCCACAAGACGCCTACTAACCCAAGGAGTGACCATCACAAAAATTGATTTTGTCATTTGGGAGTTATAGTTCCTGGGATTTATAATTAACCTACAATCAAAGAACATTCTGAACTCCACCAATGATGGAATTGAATCAAACTTGGCACACAGAACTCTCATGACCAACATGGGCATTGATGGGCATTGACCATGATTTTGGGAGTTGTAGTTCACCTACATCCAGACTGCACAGTGGATTCAAACAATGATGGATCTGGACCAAACTTGGCACGAACAATCCATATGCCCAAACATAAACACAGATAGAGTTTGGTGGAAATAGACCTTGACATTTGGGAATTGTAGTTACTGGGATTTATAGTTCATCTACAATCAAAGAGCATTCTGAACCCCACCGACAACAGAATTGGGGCAAACTTCCCACACAGAACCCCCATGACCAACGGAAAATACTCAAGTCCATCCAGTCCACCTCCCTTCACCAGGGCAAGAAAATGTAATCAAAGCCCTCCATACAAAGAGCCATCCAGCCATAGATATAGATAGATAGATATGATTCACACACAGAGAGATATAGTATCCTAGATTTGAAAGGGACCCCTAAAGAAGGACAATGATATGTTGCATGTTCCAGAGTAGGCAAACCAGACACTCTCCACATCAACACTGACAAGGAAACAGCAAGAAATACTGTTTACCCTCAAGCATAAAGACATTACATATATCAGAAACCAACACTTTCTTTACCAGATCAACAGACTGGGCCACAGCAACGCGTGGCAGGGGACGGCTAGTTTCTTATATTTATTTATGCTCTGCTTTATATCTCCCAGAGGAGACTCAAAGTGGCTATGGCAAAAGCTGGCCCCTACCTTGTTGGAAGCCATCTCACTGACAGAGCGGTAGGTCTGAATGGTTTCCAGCTGGTCAAGGCACCAGTCCAGTTCTTCCAAAGTTTCTATGGCCATCTGCTGGTATGTTTCTTCTGCAAAAGTAGAAATAGAAGAAGTCAACACATTAGCTCCAACTGGCATTCTGAGCATCTGTAATGACCCAAGGCTCTTCAACCAAACCAGCTATGTTCCTCTGTCCTTGCCTTTTCCATACAGCATAGTAACTACCTTGCTAAAGGGGTACAAAGGTCAGGTTCCCCTGGAAGATGCATCTCACAAGCTGTCAAGGGGAATCAAGTGGGGTTTGTAAAGAGTGAAAGGTGCATGCACAATCTGGACAGAAGCCTCAAAACTCTCATCAACTTCAGTCCAGGAGTGCTAGCTGAGGGTTTCTGTGAGTTGTAGCCCAAAAAATGATGCTAAAGGCTCTTCAAAGCAAGCAAGTCACAGGGAACAGTGGAGTTCCAACAGAGGTATTACAGGAGACAGAGGGAAATGCCTTCAATCCCATTCATACTCAACCTTAGATTTAACTGGGAGAGATGAAGAAACAGATTCAAATGGGTAACACTATGTAACAATATTTTTAAAATTTTATGTTCCTGGTTTGAAAGTGCTATTTCCTATTTAATTGTGTGGTACTTACTTTGAAAGTAGTTTTTATATTCCTTTTTTTACTCATGTTCTATTCTGAAATGGTCAAATAAATAAATAAATAAATATCTGAAACACAACAAGATGAGTCCACAGCAGACACTCTGCTGGCTGTTGAATTGGATCACACGCCGGACACTTCCCAAGTGCCTAGGACTGTGTGATGTATCGGCGAATAATGTGTGCAGATCCCAGTAAGGTGGCCTTCTGCAGCTGGCAGATAGTAATTCTGTCAGAGCCTATTGTGTTTAAATGCAGGCCAAGGTCTTTAGGCACTGCACCCAGTGTGCCGATCACCACTGAGATCACCATGACTGGCTTGTGCCAGAGTCTGTGCAGTTCAATCTTTAAATCCTTATATCGTGTCAGCTTTTCCAGTTGTTTCTCTGCATGTCACCTGGGATTGTGACATCGACAATCCATACTTTGTTTTTTAACATGATTGTGGGGTTATTATTATTATTATTATTATTATTAGTTGTTGTTATTATATTCCAGTAACTACCACCACCACCACCACCACCACCACCACCACTACTACTACCACTACTAAAAAAGGTAAAGGTAGTCCCCTGACATTAAGTCCAGTCATGTCTGACTCTGGGGTGTGGTGCTCATCTCCATTTCTAAGCCGAAGAGCCGGCGTTGTCCGTAGACACCTCCAAGGTCATGTGGCCGGCATGACTGCATGGAGCACCTTATATGGCGCCGGAAGGTACCTATTGATCTACTCACATTTGCATGTTTTCGAACTGCTAGGTTGGCAGAAGCTAGGGCTGACAGCGGAAGCTCACGCTGCTCCCCAGAATCGAACCTGTGACCTTTCGATCAACAAGCTCAGCAGCTCAGTGCTTTAACCCACTGCGCCACCAGGGGTACTACTATTATTAGTTGTTATATTCCAGTAACTATTACTATTATTATTAGTTGTTATATTCCAGTAACTATTACTATTATTATTAGTTGTTATATTCCAGTAACGACTACTACTACTACTATTAGTTGTTATATTCCAGTAACTACTACTACTACTATTAGTTGTTATATTCCAGTAACTATTACTATTATTATTATTATTATTATTATTATTATTATTATTTGTTATATTCCACTAACTTCATTTTTGTGGCTGCCACAAATTACGTTGAATTGGTTGAGACTCGATGATATATTCATTGAAAATCTATACCAAAATCTGCTGCAGGTTGCCCCACAAAAACAAAGTTTTGGTAGTTTAATCAACTTTCCCATGTTTTTATGATAGAACCAATTAGGAAATGACATTTATAACCCAGGAACAAAAAACTGTGTTACATAGTGTAATAGAAGTAGTAGTCAAATGCAGGAAAAGGTGTAACAAGTAAAAGATGTGGGTAAAGTGCAAGGGTAGAAATCGTGTGACCCTCCAGATCAGTGGTTCTCAACCTGGGGTCCCCAGATGTTTTTGGCCTTCAACTCCCAGAAATCCTAACAGCTGATAAACTGGCTAGGATTTCTGGGAGTTGTAGGCCAAAAACATCTGGGGACCCCAGGTTGAGAACCACTGCTCCAGATGATGCTGGACAGCAACTCCCAGCAACCACACCTAAGGTAACTAATGGTTAAGAATGTAGTGAGTTGCATCCAACCGTATCTGGAAGGTAACATGATTCCCAAACCTCCTTCATCAGATGTATTAGACTACAACTCCTTGAGTCTCTAGGCAGGACAAGTTAACTTTGGAAAAGCTGGAATGCTACTCTTCCTTTTTTCTCCAAACCAATGAAAGTCCTCCCTAAGATTGTATGACGTTTCCAAATGTTGATGCAAAATATCTTGGAAAAATTTAATGCAAAATGCCCATGCATCAGCCATGGAAAACCATCCGGTGACTTTAGGCATGATACACTCTCAGTCCAGAGGGAGGTGAAGTCAAATCCTCTCTGAAGAAAAAACTTCCCAGGAACATGCTCCTCCCCCAATAAATTCAACTTAAGGTAACTGAACATACATAACAACAAAGACATTCAGCAAATTGAATACAAGATCAACTGCAATGTTAGATTTCCTTTGAACCTGAGATCTATTCCAAGGCCTGTAAGGTTGACTATTCTCCATTCCACCCCACACTTCTACTCCCCCGGGCCTGTCCAGTTTCCCAAACACCAAATTTCTATTACCTGAGAGCGTGGCTTTACAAACAGTTGGCTGGCTACCCATGGGTGACCGCCTAAGTGGGCAGAAAAGAGGGAAAAAATACAAGATCAGAAAATTTGGCACCTCCTTTGGAACATATGTCATGAAAGGTCTGTGGTCAAATGCCCATCCCACCCAAGTTGCTTTGAATGACTCACCACACGGAAGGTTTCCAGGTATCAACTGCCCTTTAGTGACCTACCAGAGCCCCTACTCACCTTAAACCCTAACCCTTCCCATCAGGTGTAATTGAGTGTAAGCAAGGAAGGGACAAGGGCGATGTATTTATGAGGGAGCAGTGGCTTCTCCCTGCTTTAGATAATTAGTAATCAAGTGACAACAATAATTGATATGTCATTAAAAAATAGGGCATCCCCACTAAAGACAGGAGAAAAAAACCAGGGCTCATCCCATCTTTACTGTTTTAAAATATTTTTATAGACCACTAGCTGTCCCTGCCTTGCGTTGCTGTGGCCCAGTCTGTGGATATGTGTTTTGTGTGTATATATATTTGTGTATATGTGTATAGATATGTGTTTAAGTGCAGGCCAAGGTCTTTAGGCGCTGCACCCAGTGTGCCGATCACCACTGGGACCACCTTGACTGGTTTGTGCCAGAGTCTTTGCAGTTCGATTTTTAAATCCTCATATCGTGTCAGATTTTCCAGTTGTTTCTCTTCAATCCTTATTATTATTATTATTATTATTATTATTATTATTATATCTAAATCCAAACCCTCCCGACCAAACAAACTGCAGCCTTCCAGATGTTCCTGTATCCAACTCCCATCAGCTCTAGTCCTTATGTCTAAGGATGAGGAATACAGGAATTGTAGCCCAGCATCTGGAGGACCACATAAAATGATATGGGACTTGGGTTTGACACATGTGATTTACAGACTTCACTCCTCTTTTGCCTAACTACAAAGGATGGGGAGTAAAGAGCTTAAACAGAATCTAGCAAAAGATTTAGGAAAACTTCTGGGGATTCCTCAGTGGCTGCTGTTGGGCAAGAGGATTCTGTTTGGGAACCATAGTATAAAAAAGTAATATTCCTCAAGTTTGGTGTCTCATGCAACCTGTGAGACCTTAAAAAATGGAATGAGAGCATCCCATTTCTCTTCCTTCCCGGTTTTAAAAATCCAACTACCTTGAAGACACAGTAGAATAACAACTATTCCTATTACTGGTGAAGAACAGGCAACAGAAATTCTCCAAAGAGTCACATTTATATATGTTTTGAAACAGGCCAACACACTTACTTATTAGATGTTGGCGTAGGCACATTTGCCAGGATGGAGAAATTATTACGTACGCTCCTCAGGCTGGCCAGGACCTGCAGGAAGTGAATGGACATGAAGCATTAGGGCAACAGAAAAGCTCTTGGCAACCGTAAGAAAATCTTAAGGATAACAAAATCCATACAAAAATAAGGTCAATCTCTACCACAATATGAACCAGAGGCCATAAAATAAAAGTTGGACATCTGGACTGCAGAATAAGCCCTTTGAATTACAGAAAGGTCCAGAGAGAGAAATGAGTATTAGTCATTTCTTTCCCAGTCTCCCCGTGAAGAAAGACTGTGACAAAAATTTCTGCAATAAAGTAAACGTTTCTTTAAAAAACAATCTGCATCAAAAAGCAAGAAGCAGAAATGAAAACATGTGCTTGATCATTTTCGTCTTTAGATGGACTATAGGGACACATACTCCAGAATAATATCCTAGCACACATCCTGGCTCAAAAGTTGAAAAATATTCCCTTTTAGGTTATTTACTTCCATGATCCCATAGCCATCATGGGCAGCAGTTTGCTCAGAAATTTCTCTTTATTTTTGTAAGAGTGGTAAGAATATCATACAAGCGGCTGGAGCATATAACATACTATAGGTTTGCTGTAAACCACAATTATTCACACATTGATTAATATGTTCTTTCTAGGAGTTTCTAGCTTCAGACAGAAGTTGACCACCTTCATTCTCATAGTTAGTTTCGAAGGTGCTAAAAGATTTACAGACTAATATGGCTATTCCTTTAAATTCGACCTCTAAGCTACAAAGTGGGAAAGGCTTTCACCAGAGCTGTTTTATTGTTGTGGCTCAGTCTGAGCCTGAGTTTTCTGAGCTTGAGTTTCCTCAGGACGAGGAGGATGATGGGTTACAGATTTCTGAACATGTCCCTGTTGTTGAGGCAGACAGTGTTGATAATGAAGACGAGCCGGTGTTGCAGTTTCCCAGAGAAAGGAATGTTATTTTAGAAGATGGGCATGATTTGGATGAAACTTCACAGCTGCAGGTGGAGGAGTCGACCGCTCCTTTTGTGAGCTCAGTGCCTGTCGATTCCCAGGCTGGCCAGTCCCAGGATAGAGTTATTTGGCCTTGAAGGTGATGGGGATTTGGTTAGGGAGGACCGTTTGCAATTAAGGGTATGCCAAAGTGCTCGGCTTGCTAACAAACGGGAAGTTCGAGGTCAACGTAATGCTTTCATGCTAGGAAAGCATATTTAATGATCTGATTGAAGTCAACCCTTTGTCAGTGCAACTTTGCTTACACCCTGTTAACTTCTCTGGAAATGCCTCGGCTTTTGGGGAAAGCTTTCGGCTCTTTGGGATTTTTGATTTTGATCCTGGTTTCTGGGGACTTTGTCATGCTGTCATGGATTCTTGTCTGACCAATGCTTGTGGATTATACTTCATGTTATTTGACTCTGGACCTTGGAAACTCTGCCTTTGAATTTAAGACTCTGTTTTGGCTTTTGAACTTTTGCAACCTTATTTCTATGTTTATGATTTTGCTTTTTCTTCAATAAACTACAAAACCTACAGCCTTGGTGTGTGGTGTTGTTCTGAGCAATGTGAATCTATCCTGAGTTGCGACATTTATATCTCCATATCTACACACACACACACATTCAGATTGAAGTATAGAAATACTAGCATTCAGATTGAAAAATGTCTCTCATGAAACCCTTACACACTTAGTAACTTAGAAGTACAAAGATATAGCCATTATAAATTGTCAGAAATATTAAAAATTAACTAGGTATTTTTAATTACAAAAATGTGAGTCAAGCACTGAAAGGGCCTCAGCAAAAGCTGCAGTTCAATATAAGCAGGTGTGTATGTAGCTTTGTAGCCTCAGTCTGTGAGAGGTCTCTGTGGGAGAAGGGCCTCAGTATGTTACTAGGCCTCAGTATGAGAAGGCATCAGTGTTAATTTGCCTCAGTATATAAGAGGCCTCTGTCTGAGAGAACACCTCAATGTGAGAAGAGGCCTCAGTGTTAGTAGGCCTCAGTGTTAGTAGGCCTCAGTGTGAGGTAGGCCTCAGTTTGAGAAGGTCTGGTGTGAGAAACTTTGGCGAGACGAAGACCCAGGTTGAAGGCCTCATGTGTAAAGCTACTGTGAGAAGGTCCTGTATAAGTTTGGTGTGAAAAGAGGCTATGTAAGAGCAAAGCTTTTATCTGCATGAGAAAGAAGCCCAGCATGGAAGCAAAGAAGGAAGTCTAAAGAATTTTATTTGTATTATGGAAAGCTTACTCTTGTAAATACTGTGTGAAGCTCCTGTATAAGTTTGGTGTGAGAAGAGGCTA
Source organism: Anolis sagrei ordinatus (assembly GCF_025583915.1). NCBI lineage: Eukaryota > Metazoa > Chordata > Lepidosauria > Squamata > Anolidae > Anolis > Anolis sagrei. Next base: position 146,816,517 of record NW_026845477.1, on the reverse strand, counting down.
TGTAAGAGTGAAGCTTTTATCTGCATGAGAAAGAAGCCCAGTGTGGAAGCAAAGAAGGAAGTATAAAGAATTTTATTTGTATTATGGAAACCTTATTATTTCCATAGTACAACCATATTATTTTGCTATAAAGAAAATTCTCCTATGGAAGAGATAACATTCGTCTGTGTGTTTTTGTTCTTTTTATCACTTTGGGCTACTGGTACTGGGAGCCCCCAGTGGCGCAGTGGGTTAAACCCCTGTGCCAGCAGGACTGAAGACCGACAGGTCACAGGTTTGAATCCGGGGAGAGGTGGATGAGCTCCCTCTATCAGCTCCAGCTCCTCATGCGGGGACATGAGAGAAGCCTCCCACAAGGATGATAAAACATCAAATCATCCGGGCGTCCTCTGGGCAACGTCCTTGCAGATGGCCAATTCTCTCACACCAGAAGCGACTTGCTGTTTCTCAGGTCGCTCCTGACAGGACAAAACAAAACAAACCAAAACAAAACTGTGCTGCCAATAAGTTACTCTGCTATACATTCAGGGAGAGGGTATTTTGTTGATAAGTCCACTTGCCCAACATAAATACGATATTCAAAGATATAACCATGTATAATATATAAGTAAAAATAGGTAAGTTGAAGATGTATCATTGCTCATATTCCCTTCCCTGTTGCTTTGCTTCTTGCTTAATATCAAACTTGTATAAGAGTTGTTTAGAACTTTTCAGTTCTAAATCTCCTATACCATTAAAAATGATACCAAAGAGAGTATTGTGTATTGGGAACTCTCAGAAGATTTAATTGAGTTTTTACCTCATACATGAATACACAAAAATCTGGGACATACCTGGGCAAAAGGTGTCACTATCAGGTCTTCCGTATGTCTGTGAAGGACAATAATAATGACAGCATACATATTAAAGGGGGAAGGTAGCACATAAAGAACAACCAGGTTTTGCCTCCCTCTTTGTCCGCTTCTAAACCCCACTCTGCACATCTATCTACATGACTAGCAACCACATATGAAATGAAGATTTGAGCCCAAGAGTTTGTTTCGCTGAGCAGAGGAATCAATTGTTCCAGCTCTCAAACCATGTACAACTAATGAAGATAGATCGAGAAGCCTTCTAATGTGGTACCAATTTATACAAATGTTCTCTCAGCTTTTTACTACTGTTGGTAGTTGGTGATTTTCCTTTTGAATACATGTTTGCAGATTTTCTTCAAAATATCCAGAAACGCAGGAGCCTCTTACACAGAATCACAGAGTTGGAATAAACCTCATGGCCAATCCAGTCCACCCGTGCCAAGAAGCAGGAAAATCGCATGCAAAGCTCCACCGACAGATGGCCATCCTGCCTCTGTTTAAAAGCTTCCAAAGAAGGAACCTCCACCACACTCTGGTGCAGAGAGTTCCACTGCTGAACTGTTCTCACAGTTAGGAAGATCTTCCTAATATTCAGGTGGAATCTCCTTTCCTGTAGTTCGAAGCCATTGTTCTGCGACCTAGTCTCCAGGACACATGACCAAGGATGGGCAAAAATGTGATCCCTGCTGGACTGCAACTCCTATGTTTACCACTTTTAGGTTATGGTGGTGAGAACTAGTGAGTTGCAGTATGGGAAAACACCCAGAATTTGGGGGAAATTATATATTTTTGGATTATAACTTCTACAATTCACCAGGCAACATGGACAGTGATGACACTATGTAAGATGATTTTTGTTCCTAAGTAACAAATGTCATTTCCTAATTGGTTCTATCATAAAAACATGGAAAAAGTTTACTGAACTACAAAAACTGATGAGTCTTGTTAGACTACAAGCTGAACACCAATCGACAATGTGATTCAGCTGCTTAAAAAGCCAATGCGATTCTAGACTGCCTAAGAAGGAGCGTACTATCTACTCTAGATTGAGAGAAGTCATAGTCCCACGTTATTCTGCTTTGGTCAGCTCTCATTTGGAAGTACCGTGTCCACTTCTGGGCACTGCAATTCAAGAAGGCTATTTGCAAATTGGAATGTGTCCAAAAAGTGACCAAAATGGTAAAAGGTGTGGAATAAGGAGTGGCTGAGGGAGCTTGGACGGTTACCTTGGAGAAGACAAGGCTGCGAGGGGATTGTGCATAAATATTTGAAAGGTTGTCCCATTGAGGAGGGAATAAGCTTGTTTTCCACTGCTCTAAAAAGTAGGACATGGAACAACAGAGTCAAACTGCAGTAAAAGAGGTTCCACCTAAACATTAGGAAGAACTTCCCGATGATTGGAATCATTCGACAGTGGGATGTGTTGTCTCCTTCTCTGGAGGTTTTCAAACATAGACTGAATGGCCATCTGCTGAGAGTGCTTTGATTGTGTGTTCCTACATGACAGGGAGTTGGACTTGACAGCCCTTGCAGCTTCTCCCAATTCCATGATTATATAAACCTAAAACCTAGAGCAATTTGCCACCAGGGCCCAGCATTAGAGGACTGGAAATTGTGCAAGGGCATGACTACCATATGTTTGCCTAAATGGCCACATCTAATACAAAACTTAGGAAATTTATAAGGGATTTATTTGGACCACAAGTCTTGAAATGCCACAGCCAACATGCCCCTTTTTTCAAGTCCCAAATCTGCCTACTCAGATGAGAAGATGCCAACTTGCCTGTATTCCCACTACACAGACACTGCCATCCAGGGTATTGGGTTTCCCATTGGCACTACACCAAGCTCTTCTTTTTGTTCTAATAAATCTGCTTGCTTTAGCTATTCTGCTACCACCAAGGTAGACATGGCGGGGAGGGTTGCTCTCAAGGGTCATCTGTCAGAACCAACAATCGAAAGCCATACTGCAAAAACAGTCAGTTCTCAGGTTCTTGAGGATTTCACTTCTAAAACTTTCATTATTCATGGATTTGACTAATCCGTTCTGTCTAGAAATCTTTAGGTCCTCCAGCATAACTTTATGGTTGACTTCCACCACAGGATTGCACTGGAGCAGAGTTTCTCAAACTGTGCTCCTCCAAATGTTTTGGACTTCAGCTCCCAGAACTCCTAAAAGCTGGTAAGTTGGCTTCAATTTGAGAAAACTGCACTGGAGGACCTAGAGATTCCTAGATAGAACATTTCACCAGGCATTTGTAAGTGTGTGATTCTACGGCAAGTGTTCAACACAAGTTGGTCACAGAACTACAACAGAAGACTTAAGAGATCCCTAGGGAGGTGTTCTCTTAGGTAAAGAAATAACACTATGTAACATGATTTTTATAATGTCATTTCCTAATTGGTTCTATCGTAAAAACACGGAAAAAGTTTATTAAACTTGCGGGACATCCTGCAGCACATTTTGCTATAGCTTTTCAATGAGTATCTCATAGAGTCTCAACTAATTCAACATAGTGTGTGGCAGCCACAAAAACCAAGGTTCTGGAATGTAACAACTACTTTCAAAGTAAGGACTGCACAATTACTCAGGAAATAATACTTTTTCCACATTGTGTTACGAAGTAGTATGGTGGATGGAGTATTATAGCAGATGCAGTACAGAAAAGTAATACAGGTTGAATATCCCTTATCCAAAATACCACTTCAGAGCCAGAAGTGTTTAGTTCAGCTTTTTCAAGATTTTGGAATATCTGCTTACACTTAATGAAATGTCTTAGGAATGGGATCCAAGTCTAAACTTGAAATTCATTGATGCTTCATATACAGCATATATCCACAATATGCTTTAACTATTTTGTGCATCAAACAAGTATGTGTACTTTGAAACATCAGAAAGCAAAAGTGTCACTATATCAGCTACCCATGTGGGCAATTCAGATCTTGGGAGTATTTTGGGATTCCACATAAAAGAGACTCAACCTGAATTTCCAAATTCTGTATTAAGTTTCCCTATGTTGCAAAACAGATCAACTGTCAGATCTTTGGTAACTTTCTTCAGATGTTCAGGAAGGAACAAGGTCTCATTTACTAGAAATGCTAACTGTAAGCATGCTAGACATGAAATAGTTACTTTAGGTATTGCTTTTGCAAATTTCAAAATCTAAAACACTCTATAGATTAGAACTCAAACAATTACTCCCATGGATTACAGTTTCCAAACCCTTTGCCTTTTAAAAAACGTCAATATGGTAAGGTTTCAGAGAAGCTATCAGGCACTGTGTGAGTATATGTTTGTTATATGGGATATCTCTACTTTTATAATTTTGCTGGAGAATATTTGTTACTCTATGTTTTGTTTTAGATATAAGTCTAGAGTCACTGTGCATATCAACTCTTGAAGAAGGGGATTTTCCCCCCGAAACAGGGTACAAAAAATACCCGGGCACCCCTGTCAATGCGATTTGGATTTTGCCTACGAAGAAGTTTTTAAGAGCGGTGCTCCATTATAAAAGGGTTATTTTTTAAGTAAGGTCCATTTTGTTGTAGACACTAGTAGTTCGTGCGCATACCGCAACGAGCACGTGTGCGTCGTGTACCGGCATGCCTCGGGAACAACTGTGCTCAGTTTCCGCTCTGTAGCTAACCTGTACGGTTCTGTTCTGTGCTTTAAAAATGTTTAAGACTATCAACTCACCCGCCGCATGTGAGGTTCGCTCAGTGATACGGTTTTTGTCAGCAAGGAACCTGCCTGCTGCAGAAATTCATCGACAGATTTGTGAAGTGTACGGTGATACTGTTGTGAGTGAAAGCAAAATGCATAAGTGGGTACGACAATTCAAAGATGGCCGTGACAACGTCCATGATGAGGACCGCTCCGGTCGCCCTTTTTTGATTCTTTGATTATCGGAGCAGGCAGCAAGTTTTTATGAAGAGGGTATTTTAAAATTGGTTCAGAGGTATGATAAGTGTTTGAACAAACTTGGCAACTATGTCGAAAAATAGAGTGAAGTATGTACTTTCTGAAAATAAATGTACTTTTTTGAAATAAACTTTCATTGTGTACTTATGTTCAAACGGACCTTACTTAAAATATACCCCTTGTAACTGGACTTTACTTGGCTTTTGATGCTATTTGGACTTTCCTTTGGGCTTCATGGCTCATTGTCTGTTTACTTTGAAAGGTTTCTTCATTGAACACATATCCCTGAAGCCTATATATATTGGAATCGATCTTAGAACTGTTATGTTTGAGAGCGGTTGCTCCTTTTCACTTTGCTTTATGCCACTGTATTGAGCTGTATATTGGGAATTTTGATAAAATTATATACTGTATGCTCTTTGGATATCATACCTTCTCCTTACATAGATGGCTTTGTGTTTATTCTTCCAATCCTACTATAAAGCAGTGTTTGGCAGCCACCTTAGGCAGCAGCAGCCGCCCGCCCCTCATTGCCCCCCCCCCATGAGCCTCATTACGTAGCCTCATATACGTCCCCAATGATGAACTCAAGATTCAACAATCAATATGACCAATCTCTTAATGGAGTTGGGAGAAGGGGAGCCATTTTGTCTTTTGCCTCAGGTAGATGAATTATGTTTAGCCAGCTCCTGTCTGCCATTTAGGGAAAAGGATGATTTATTCATTGACCTCTTTGCACTGCATGTTAACCCACAATCCTCCTGGCTAAGATAACACACCTCATTGTGTCTGTCATGATACAACTGGCCTTCAGCTTAGCTATCAATCAAGACCAGAGCTTGGAAGAGTTGCCTTTTTTGGATGATAATCTCCATTCTGCCCAGTTGACAATGGGATTTTTAGTCCAATTGTAAGTTTCCCAAGCTCCACACAAATTATTCCCACCACTGATATAAAGAATTTGCCCACACTGCACCTCATACTTGCCCCAAAGGCAAGTGTCTCTGAAATGAGTTTTATAGAAAATCCTTGAAGGGTATCCCATTTATGTATATGTGGTGAGGGTGCGTGTGGGACACCCTGTTTAAGAAAAGAGGGAACTCACGCTTCGCTGGCCACAGAGGAGTTGCGAGACATCGTCTTTGGCGACATGTCATAGTCACTGTCCGAACGGTACAGGAAGGACTCGCGCCTCTGGCTCTGTGGGAAGCTGGGGTGAAGCACCAGGCCTGGGCTGGCCTGGGAATCCAGCGGGCTACGTCCTGGTGACGGGCCATTCTCAACCTCGAAACTGCACAAGAAGAAAGAATAAAAACAAAGGATATTTTATATAAGAGTCAAACAATTTTAAGTAGCACCCAAAAGGATGAGAATATGTAGTTCTCACTGAACGCACTTATTGCACTCCGAGGACTCAGCTGTACAAAAGGATTTCTACTTGTTTGCCCATTTTATCAGGCTGCCAACTCACAGAACACCAATAAGCATCTTTACTGACTATGTCATACATATGTTTGCAGGATAATATCTGAGATAACTTTGGATGATAAAGCCTTGAAAATGGGCCTAATTTTGCTGTGATTATTTTGACTGATCTGTGAATCATATGTAACAAGATTTCAAACATTTTCTGTTCCTGGCTTGAAAGTGTAATTTCCTGTTTAATTGCGCAGTATTTACTTTGCAAGTAGTTCTACTCCAGAAACTTCATTTTTGTGGCCACTGAAAAACTATAGCAAAATGTGCTGCAGGATGACCCGCAATAATATACTTATAAAGTTTAATATACTTTTCCCATGTTTTTATGATAGAGGTCATTAGGAAATGACATTTCTAGGCCAGGAACAAAAATTGTGTTACGGAAAAGCCAATGTCAAATTACGTTATGATTTTACAAATTTAGCACCAAAACATGTTTTACAACAGATCGAGAGAAAAAGCAGTTCAATACAAGGTAACGGTGGGGTGTAACATTGCACATAACTGAATACGTAATGCCACACCACATATGTAGTTTTCTGTTGCCACTTTAATACCTGGGACGTACTCTGTTTCTGTCCTGTTACAAGTGCCTTTCTTCTTGACTCAGTGAGGGGAAAAATAATTTCCTTTCTAAATCCCTTTACTGCCTTGTACTGCTGCAGTTTCCCTTTTAAATTGGCTGCGGCGTTCTTGTGAGCTGTTAAACCTTTGTGCTTTATATCACATGCTTGAGACACTCCGGTAAGCAACGAAGTAACAAAGTTTATTTATAGCTTCTGGTTCCAATGCTTTATGGTTACATTTGTGTTTTGTTACAGTCTCGAGTCTTACATTCAGTATCATTCACTCAGTTAACTTAGTGAATGAAACCCTCACTATCTCACATCAACAAATATGTTACTTTCTTCATATATCCTTGACTGAACTATTTTCTGTCTTAGGCCACACTGGCGCCTTCTTATTTTTCCTTAAACCTTGAGCTCTATTTTCCCGACTGCTTTCTCTAACCGAGGTTTCTAACTGCTCCTCACTTCTCTTTTTTAACCGACAAACTCTAACTGCTTCTTTCAAATTTGACTCCGCCCCTTTAGAATGTTAGGTTCTGTAACTGCCATTTTGGCTCAGCGGCCTTTTCAAATCCTGGCATACTCCCATCTGCATACGACCAATCGGCTTCACATATGCAAATTAATCCTGCCTTCACTGTTGCTACCCTATTTGAGCCAATTCTTCCCTATCAGCCATATTGTAACCTAGAGCTACACACCAAAAATACAACATAGATCATAAAATTCACTACAGTAACATTATGTAGTAATTACTGTATTTTACAAATTCAGCACCAAAAAATCTCAATGGAACAGCTGTAGATCCGGGTGGGAAGCAGAACGTTGGATAATACAGAACGTTGGATGAGCGAATGGTGCCGTCAACTAAGATTTATTTAGAGAAGGTTTTTCCATTTCCTTCCAATTGTCTTACTAAACTGTCAGTGGGTCTTCATGAGCATTTGAACCCAGGATTCTCAGAGTCCCAATCCAATAAATACTCAAACCATGACACCACAATTATTTTATTTTGCAACCTTTTATTGTGTAAGCCTTGCTACACCACTGTTGGTCACTTCCACTGAAAGGGCAAGCCTTCATAAAAGCTGAAACTAAACAAGTCAAATGTGTTTTGCATTGAATTTACTACCAGCCCAACTAACGAATCAAAAACCTGTTCCTAACTTATCTTTTGGCCTACTTTATCCTTCAAATGAAGTAGCAACTGATGGCAATGTTTTGACCTCAGTGCCACTCTTAAAGTCCTCAGAATCTCATCTATCTACTTTGCAAAACCTGCTGGAAGTTGTTTCTAACTCAACCATTCATCAAATTACTCTGTAGTCTCCTAGATAGCACTGTCCTTCCCCAACATGCCTTTATATTGGATTGCCTTACTACTTTTAAGATGCTTCCCCTATTAGATGTGATGCAATGGCAATTTTTCCATCAGCAACAGTAATTTCTTTCTTTCTGGAAAAACTCCCCAGGAACTGGGAGTTGATAGTTTAAGAAGATCACGCTGAAGAGCTCTACTCTAGATCTCTATGTTGTTTGCTGTCATGCTGGACACTTGCATTATCTTGTATGTCTTTGTGCCTTCAAGTTGCCTGTCAACTTATGGCAATCCCACAGGGTTTTCTTAGACAAAGAATACTCAGATGTGGCTTTGCCAGTTCCTTCCTCCAAAATTTAGCCGACAGCACCTGGTATCCCTTGGTGGCCTCCCATCCAAGTACTAACCAGGGTTGACCTTACTTAGCAGCATTTAGGGTATGATTGTTCTTTTGCCATTGCACAACTTAATGGCCTAACTTTCAAAATCTAGGAGAACTTAAGCATTTAGTCTGGCATAACAAACATCGACGACCTGCAAATGGAGCTTGTTTATACAAGACAAGCACATCTGCACCAATTTTATTGACCTGCTTTATTTATTTTAGGAACAGAACATTAAGACTTCTCGATGCAGAGTCTGGATTTCCCTGATGAAAAAAACAGGGCTACTCGGTAGGCAGCATAAACATCGTCTTGACAAGATCCCTTTCTGTCTATCTCTCCCTCATTCTTAGTCATGCCTCCAGCGCTCCCTACTGGGCAGCACGCTGATGTTTCTATAGGTATGTACACATCCCCCCCCCCAAAAAAACCCAAAAACAGTTGTCACTTTACTTGTTACAGCAAGAATAGTCCCTTCTGATCTCCTGCAAAGGGCTAAGGCTCTGGATATGGGGGAAAACCCTTATTAATGTTCTCAAATGACACTTGAAGGAGTTCCACTGATTCTCATCCACCTTCAAGACAGCTAAAACCATTTCAAAATTCAGGGCTTGCATCTGAAACAGAGTGCCATAGGGACAAACATTTACCACGTCTAAGTGCTAGAGCAGGGGTCCTCAAACTAAGGCCCGGGGCCAGGATACGGCCCTTCAAGGTCATTTACCCGGCCCTCGCTCAGGGTCAACCTAAGTCTGAAACAACTTGAAAGCACACAACAACAACAACAACAACAACAACAGCAGCAGCAGCAGCAGCAGCAGGCAGCAGCAACAACAACAATCCTATCTCATTAGCCAAAAGCTGGGCCATACTTCCCATTCAAATACTAATAAGTTTATATTTCTTAAAATTGTTCTTCATTTTAATTATTATATTATTTTAAAGTGTTTTTTCCGCTACAAATAAGATATGTACAGTGTGCATAGGAATTCATTCATTTTTTTTCAAATTATAATCTGGCCCTCCAACAGTTTGAGGGACTGTGACCTGGCCCTCTGTTTAAAAAGTTTGAGGACCCCTGGTCTAGAGCCTCATCTGAATTTCTTTCTACATTTCAACTCAAGAATGAGGCCCCTCTCACGTGACAAAATAGCGCTTTGCTTCCCCTTTACCTGCCATGGCAACATCCTATGGAATACTGGGATTTGCAGTTCAGGGAGAGATACTTTAGGCTCTACCAGAAAGTCCAGTGCACTGGTTCTCAACCTCTGATTTTCCAAATATTTTAGCCACCAGAATATCTAACCACTGGCTAGGATGAGTTTCTGGGAAATCCTTAAACACCTGGAGAACTAAAGCTGCAGAAACGCCATTTTAATGCCTCAGTAAACTACCACTCCCAGAATTCTAGGGATGCAACCATGGCAGCTAAGGGGAAATCACAGAACTAAAATTATATAGAGAGGCTTGTGGGTCACATGTGGCCCAGGATAGTTATTAACACAAAATCATAAATGTCCTTAAAAGCATTATTAGGAGATTTTTTATGATTTTTTTTGGTAACTCAGTTGTGTGATTCTTGAGTTTGAACTTTGCAGATGGGAACTAAATGCAATAATTAGAGTACGTTGCATCCACAAATATTGGAATATTATCCATAATAATTGCAAACAGTTCAGCAAGAAGACCGGCTTAATGATTTCAAAAAATCCCATTGAACGGGATGGCACATAATTAGGCTTATTACATGTGGACTTTTTTTGTTTAATGTATTGTCAAAGGCTTTCATGGCCGGAATCACTGGGTTGTTGTAGGTTTTTTTCCGGCTATATGGCCATGTTCTAGAGGCATTCCCTCCTGACGTTTCGCCTGCATCTATGGCAAGCATCCTCAGAGGTAGTGACTACTTCTGAGGATGCTTGCCATAGATGCAGGCGAAACGTCAGGAGAGAATGCCTCTAGAACATGGCCATATAGCCCAAAAAAAACCCCTACAACAACCCAGTTTTTTTGTTTATCTGTGGTGGAGGATATCATGAAAAGAATGCACAAATCTTTTTTGTTTGTTTTGTTTTGTTCAGCAGTTATTGTTATTATCAGCATATTTTATGGCTCATGGCAATTCATCTTCTTCTAATGTGGCCCAGGGAAGTCAAAAGATTGGACACCACTAGTATAGAGTGAAAAGAGCCTAAGACTATACAGATACCATGGCTACAAAATCAATGAGACCAAAATACTAATAATCCCATCTCGCTTAACACCGAAAATTCATGCAACCTGAAAGGTGTTTTGGAAAGAGCATGGTAAAAGAGAATCCTGTATTTCATAGACAGACCAGAAAGCAACAATGCTATCCATGGCTGAAGTTTATTTCTTTTTTGATTTCCAGAATCTGGGCATGCCAGCTGGGGCAGTGTGGAGGCTGTTATCTAGTCTGGGGGTGCTGTCACAGCTAGTGGGCATGTTAGCTGGAGTAGTATGGGATTTGTCACCTATTTTCCTCAACTTAATTGCAGCCATAGCTGTACTCTTCTCAGACCTTACTACCACCTTTCAACCCTGAATATAAATCAAGAAATAGTTTTTTAAGAGACACTTGCTGGAACACCTCAGCATGCGAGAGAACCATTCTGCAGTGGAACTCTCTGCCTCGGAGTGTGGGTGGAGGCTCCTTCTTTGGAGGCTTTTAAGCACAGGCTGGATGGCCATCTGTCGGGTGTGCTTTGAATGCAATTTTCCTGCTTCTTGGCAGGATGGGGTTGGACTGGATGGCCCAGGTGGTCTCTTCCAACTATAGGATCAGCAAGAGAGTCCAAAAGTGGCAGGCTCAAACCCAGAACCTCAATCAATGGCTGATACCAAATGAGAGACTCCCCCCTGGGCACACAGAAGACTGGGCACTTGGAAGGCGCTGAACAGACTGCGCTCTGGCACCACGAGATGCAGAGCCAACCTCAAGAAATGGAGCCACAAAGTGGAATCCACGACATGCGAGTATGGAGAAGAGGAAACCACTGACCACCTGCTGCAATGCAACCTGAGCCCTGCTACATGCACAATGGAGGACCTTCATATAGTAACACCAGAGGCACTCCAAGTGGCCAGCTACTGGTTTTGTTCTTTTTGTTTTTTTGTCATGTCAGAAGCAAGTTGCTTCTGGTGTGAGAGAATTGGTCGTTTGCAAGGACGTTGCCCAGGGGACGCCTGGATGATTTCATGTTTTTATCATCCTTATGGGAGGCTTCTCTCATGTCCCCGCATGAGAAGCTGGAGCTGATTGAGGGTGCTCATCCACCTCTTCCCGGATTTGAACCTGCAACCTGTCGGTCTTCAGTCCTGCCAGCACAGGGGTTTAACCCACTGCGCCACCGGGGGCTCCACGCCAGCTACTGGTCAAAGGGCATTTAATCAACTACCAAGCTTGCAAACTTTGTGTTTTGTTTGTTTGTTTGTTAAAAAATGCAATACAACTTTTTGGTTTGCTCCTGACACAATAAATAAATAAATGCCCTGAATATAAAGCCACTGGCAGACCTGTTAATGCCCCTCATGCCTAAGATTGCAGTCCCTCCCAATGGCAGTCTCTCCTTAATTCTGATCTCCTGCCTTTTAAGGAAACCCATACCCCCTTAGCCCTTCCAATGTATTTCTCTGCAAAGCGGTGGCCAGCTTCCTGTTTTCTCAGCCCAAGATGATCACTTTACCACAAGAAAAAAACGACCCTCTTCTATTAGACGATGCCTCAAATTATATATTCATTCTCTCTCTCAAACACACCCCTCTGGTGTTCTCCTAATTGACGAAGAGGGCAATGAGAACACTGGTCTCAAGGCAGCTCTCCGTGCCAGCTGTGCCAAGGAGAAGCCTCTGCTCAACTAACCTTCGGGTGGACAGGTGGAGGCCAGGCAGGGCCATGAGGCGGTCCGACATGGGGTGCATTGCATGCTATGTGGACATGGGCCGAGGTCTTTCAAGCTGCTATGGATTAGAAGGCCTAGGCTTCAAGCTGTTCGGTCCAGGGCACCTGCAGATGTCAAGCAGCCTCCTACTCTCAGCACTTTGTCCCGCCTAGCGTCGTGCCAAGGGGATGTTGGTGCAACTGCGTTGAGTAACGCCATCCAGAGTATGGGGGCTGACTCACCACTCAGCAACTGGGACTCGGAGTGGGGGATGAGGGCTGGATAACCATACCCACAAAGGAGGGTATACATTGAGGTCTCTGAGTGGGTGCAAAGCAGACTTGCTCCAAAGAAGAGAAACTGAATTTCCTCATTATTGTGGTTTCACATTTTCTTTTGGTTTCGGTTGAAGCAGAGAAATGCAGTTCCCCTACACACACACACACACACTCACAGAGGAAGAGGCAGGCCTCTGCAATAGGATGTCCACTTCTGAAGCAGAGGGAGTGCCAGAAACCAACCCCCAAAATGCACTGCTCATCTGACCACAGAGTTCATTTTTAGAACACGCAAACAGAGAAGTGCCCATAGCCTAAGACACAGAGACAAGAGAAATTCAAGAGACCACTGGTGTCAGCAGTAACAAAAACCAGTTTCACGGCAATTAGGATTTGAGGGACAGTTGCCCCTCCATTCTAAATGGACCCTGAAATGGAGGTTTTGTACAATGATGCAAAACTGCCAATTCCAAAGAATAAACAAAAGAGCCGTGTGTGTATGTGTGAATTTCAAAATCCAAGTGTCCTCGCAACTGTAAGTATGAAGAATGACCAAAATGGTAAAAGGTCCGGAAGCCAAGCCCTATGAGGTGTGGCTTAGTGAGCTGAGTATATTTAGTTTTGAGACAAGAAGGCTCAGAGGGGACACGATAGCCAGGTTTAAATATTTGAAAGGATGTCGCATGGAAGAAGGGGGAATCTTGTTTTTATTGCCGCTCTGGAGACAAGGAGCAATGGATTCATTTTCCGGTCCCAATTCAAGGTGCAGGTTATCACCTATAAAGCCCTAAACAGTTTGGGACCTGCCAAGCTTAATGACCACATCTCCTTCCACACGTTCCCTCCGATCCTGGGGGGAGGCCCTCTTCTCACCTCTTCCTCCATCACAGGCACGGCTTGTGAGAACGAGGGAGAGAGCCTTCTCCGCTGTGGCCCCCCGGCTATGGAACTCGATACCTGGTGAGATTAGGCAAGCCCCCACCCTAGCAGCCTTTAAGAAAGATCTAAAGACTTGGCTTTTCATGGAATCATAGAATCATAGAGTTGGAAGAGACCTCATGGGCCATCCAGTCCAACCCCCTGCCTAGAAGCAGGAATATTGCATTCAAATCACCCCTGGCAGATGGCCATCCAGCCTCTGTTTAAAACTTCCAAAGAAGGAGCCTCCACCACACTCCGGGGCAGAGAGTTCCACTGCTGAACGGCTCTTCTTACAGTCAGGAAGTGCTTCCTAATGTTCAGATGGAATCTCCTCTCTTGTAGTTTGAAGCCATTGTTCTGTGTCCTAGTCTCCAGGGAAGCAGAAAACAAGCTTGCTCCCTCCTCCCTGTGACTTCCTCTCACATATTTATACGTAACTATCATATCTCCTCTCAGCCTTCTCTTCTTCAGGCTAAACATGCCCAGCTTTTTAAGCCGCTCTTCATAGGGCTTGTTCTCCAGACCCTTGATCATTTTAGTTGCCCTCCTCTGGACACATTCCAGCTTGTCAATATCTCTCTTCAATTGTGGTGCCCAGAATTGGACACAATATTCCAGGTGTTGTCTAACCAAGGCAGAATAGAGGGGTAGCATGACTTCCCTAGATCTAGACACTATGCTCCTATTGATGCAGGCCAAAATCCCATTGGCTTTTTTTGCCCAACTCCTGCTGTTGACTCATGCTTAACTTGCTGTCCATGAGGACTCCAAGATTTTCCGATGTGCCTTTGGAGAGTGACCATATATTCCGGTCCTGTTGTTTCACCTACATTGTTTTCCTCATCTTGCACTTTCCTCCACCTTATTGAAAGTCTAATTTTACTGTTCAGTCCCCTATGATCTCCTCCCCCACAAATTTACGTTTTCATTGCTATCTCATCCAGAGTTTTATCATTTGGCCCGCCCACTGTGTTTCATTTTCCATTGTGTTCTTTTGTACTATTTATTTTACTTGATTGGTTTATTTATTTTATTGTGATGTAATTTTGTTGTTTATATTTTATGTTGCTGTAATGTATCACTGGGCTTGGCCTCATGTAAGCTGCTCTGAGTCCCCTTTGGGGAGATGGTGGCGGGGTATAAATAAAGGTTGTTGTTGTTGTTATTCAAATGGCAGGAAAAGAGATTCCATGTAAAAATCAGGAAGAACTTCCAGACAGTATGTTTTTCAGAATATTTAGCAGTAGCATAAGAAGCCCCCGGTGGCGCAGTGGGTTAAACCCTTGTGCCGGCAGGACTGAAGACCGACAGGTCGCAGGGTCGAATCTGGGAGAGAGCGGATGAGCTCCCTCTATCAGCTCCAGCTCCTCATGCAGGGACATGAGAGAAGCCTCCCACAAGGATGATAAAAACATCAAAATCATCCAGGCGTCCACTGGGCAACGTCCTTGCAGACGGCTAATTCTCTCACACCAGAAGCGACTTGCAGTTTCTCAGGTTGCTCCTGACATGACAAAAAAAAAGCAGTAGAATACACTGCCTTGCAGTGTGGTTGAGTCTCCTTTCTAGAGGATTTTAAACTGTACCTGGATGGCCATCTTCTGAAAGTGCTTTGATGACATATTCCTGCATGTCAGAAAGGGGTTGGAGGGGATGGATCTTGGGGTCTCTTCCAACTCTACGATGTTAATGGCTCTATTGTATTTCCTTCTGGCATAGGATTCATTCTGCTGAACCAATGCCAAGCTAAGAAACTCTTAAAACAAAGCACAGGCCACAAATGGGACAGGAGGAAAGGAGATCAGAGGTGTGCTGTGTCCCTTGGCTTCAGTGCCTGAGCTCACATAGGCTGCCTTGTCATGCGCTTCTTTCTCCAGCGAGACACTTTGATTTTTGCCAGGGGGTGGCTCTGTTGTCAACAGCTGGGCCAGCCACAGGAGGTCTCTCACTGGCCTCTTAGACAGGGACAGCAGCAGTAGCTCAAGAGCTTGGAGCTTCGGCAACCAATTTTTCCAGGAACGGCATTGGTAGTGAACTCCAGGGAAAGAGGAGGGATTGGGAGCATTGCTGTATCACCCTAACCTTCCTCTTCACCTTGAAAACCTCTCTGTTGTTGTGCTATTGTAATTTTAGAGTTTTTTTAATACTGGTAGCCAGATTTTGTTCATTTTCCTGGTTTCCTCCTTTCTGTTGAATTGTCCACATGCTTACGGATTTCAGAGAGGAAACATACAAGGACATCTAATCACCTCTCAACAAAAGATTGCCCAGGCACTGCCAGGCCATCAAATGCTAATCAAGGTGGTCAGTTGAAACATTCACACCTAGCTCCAGCAGACAAGAGTCCTTTGTCCCACCCTGGTCATTCCACAGACATATAAACCCCTTTTTCCTAGTTCCAACAGACCTCACTACCTCTGAGGATGCTTGCCATAGAGGCAGGCGAAACGTCAGGAGAAAATGCCTCCAGAACATGACCATATAGCCCGAAAAAACCTACAACAACCCAATATCTCATTGAGTTTCAACCAATCCAACTTAACTTGTGGCAGCCACAAAAACAAAGTTTTTAGAGTATAACAACTACTTTCAAAGTAAGTACTGCACAATTAAACAGGAAACAACACTTTCAAACCAGGAACGGATTTTTTTTCTAATATTGTCACATAGTGTTATCACAGTAGGGTGCTGCAGTTTTGAAGATATTAGGGGCATAGGACCCATGCAAAAGAGGGGGAAATCTGCATTTTAAAAAACACTCTTTTTTTAACCCAAAAAGTACACTTTTCAAAGAATTGCTAGGTCCTCTGTCTGTCTGATGCTGACCATAGAATCGCTCTAGAGCAGGCGTCCTCAAACTTTTTAAACAGAGGGCCAGGTCACAGTCCCTCAAACTGTTGGAGGGCCGGATTATAATTTGAAAAAAAAAGAATTAATTCCTATACACACTGCACATATCTTATTTGTGGTGCAAAACCACTTTAAAACAATACAATAATTAAAATGAAGAACAATTTTAACAAATATAAAATTATTAGTATTTCAATGGGAAGTGTGGGCCTGCTTTTGGCCGATGAGATAGGATTGTTGTTGTTGTGTGATTTCAAGTCGTTTCAGACTTAGGTTGACCCTGAGCGAGGGCCCTGACCTTGGAGGGCCGCATCTGGCCCCCGAGCCTTAGTTTGAAGTCCCCTGCTCTAGAGGACTTACAAATGCCTTGATAAGTATTTTCTCTAGGCTTATCAGTATGACTGCTGGATTTAAAGATTCCTAGACAGGTCATCTTTATCAAAAATATTGGGTGACCTTAGGCAAGCCTCAGAGGAAGGCAAAGGCAAACCTCCTCTGAAGAAAATCAGGTAAGAACACCTCAGAATAGGGTTGCCATACGTCAGAGTCAACTCAAAGGCAGAACACAATTATCACAATTATCCTCATTGCCGCCACCACGTGCATGTATATTCCAGCTTTGCTTTAATGAACCAAAGGCAGTATTCATGGCTCTCCTCCACTTCACCTTATCTTCAAAACAACCCCACGAGGGGGGGTCACACTGATGGACCAGGATGGGCTGCAAATGAACCCAGATTTTCCTAACATTGTCCAATATTATGACTCAAACTGGATCTTAGTGTGAGAGTGAAACTACTAACATTACTGCACCAAAAAAAATTCTGAACATTTAATAAACGGGGGTAAATTATGTCATCAGTTGGGGACCCCCCTCCCCCAGCACCAACTGCTGCTCTGGGCCAGAGTAAAGAGAGAGGGGGGCAGAGGACAGTTCCACCTTGTCTCCTGTGCTATGCTAATAATATAATATAATATAATATAATATAATATAATATAATATAATATAATATATTGTGTATACATATAATATTTATAAAATTATAATGCAATATAGTACTACTAAGATATTATAATTATATATTTATATTACATGTAATATTACTAATAATATTACAATATAATGGTATAGTACAATATAGTAATATTTAATACTGATATTGTACTATGCTAATAATATAATATATTGTATGTATATATATCTTGTAAGCTGCTCTGAATCCCCTTTGGGGTGAGAAGGGTGACATATAAATGCTGCAAATAAATAAATAAATAATACAAATAATTTTCCTGATTTATTGAATCCAATGCAAAATGCCTAGAGGGGCAGCCACTGCTACTCTCCTTGTCCAATTTCTCCACGCAACTGTGCTATCCCATCCCATTGCTATGCACCGCAGGCTCCTGCTGCCATTTCCACCAATGTGGAGCGGCTTTGGCTGGGGCGATGGAGATGACCTGTAGGACCAAAACATATTATGCAACATTTGTGCCTAAGCGGATTTGGGTCTCCCCCTGAGCTGGCAGAGGCTCCAGCCAGAGAAGGAGGGGCTCAGCAGAGAGCGTGTATGTGCGCGCTTAAAGCTGGGGTGGATTGCACATATTGCTAACAGATAGCTCTCCTTGTGCTTCCCCTGCTATAGCCATGCTGGTGTGAAATTAACTTAAGGTAAAGGTAAAGGTAGTCCCCTGACATTAAGTCCAGTCATGTCTGACTCTGGGGTGTGGTGCTCATCTCCATTTCTAAGCCAAAGAGCCAGCGTTGTCCGTAGACACCTCCAAGGTCATGTGGCCGGCATGACTGCATGGAGCGCCGTTAAAAAAAGAAAGAAAAGAAAACACCACAAATGGGAAGAGAAGTGCAGAGAAGTGCAAAATCAGCCAAGAGTTTAGACCAGGGATCGGCAAACCCATTCCCGTGCGCCAGATGTGGCCCTTCAAGGTCGTTTAAATGCCCCCCGCCCTAAACTTTAGACTTAGAATTGCCCTAAATCTGAAATGACTTGAAGGCACACAACAACAATCCTAATTAACTTGACTAACTTTTCAGCCAAAAGCAGGCCCACACTTCCCGTGAAAATTTATGTTGGTTAAAATTGTTCTTCATTTTAAATATTATATTGCTCTTTCATGGAGTTTTTTTTGCACTACAAATAAAGTATGTGCAGTGTACATAGGGATTCGTTCATGTCTTTTTTGAACAATAGTCTGGCCCCCAAGCAGTCTGGGGGACTGTGAACCAGCCCTCTGCTTTAAAGGTATGAGAACTCCTGGTGTAGACTCTCCCAGGAAAAGCAAGGAAGTCTCATAAAATTAGAAGAAGCCTCATGGGCCATGGAGTTGAGTCCAATCCCCTCCTGCCCAGTACAGGAAATTTATAACTAGCTGTACTCGCCACACGTTGCTGTGGCCAACCTTGCCTCCCTCTTTCTCTCCTTCTTTCTTTCTTTCTCTCCTGCCTTCCCTCTTTTCCTTTCCCTTCTTCTTTCTTCCTTCTCTTCCCGTTTCTTTTCTCGCTTCCTTTGCTCTTTTGTTCCATCCTTCCTTGTCTCTTTCCTTCCTTCCTTCCCTCCCTCTTTCTCTCTTTCGTTCCTTCTCTCCTTCCTTCCCTCTTTCACTTTATTTCATTCTCTCTCTCCTTCTCTCCTTCCTTCCTTCTCTACCCTTCTTTCTTTCCTTCTTTATCTCCTTCCCTCCTTCTTTCCATCCTTCTCTCCTTCCTTCCTTCTCTACCCTTCTTTCTTTTTCTTTCCTTCTTTCTTTCTCTCTTTCTCTCCCTCCTTCCTTCTCTACCTTTCTTTCTTCTTCCTTTTTCTCCTTCCTCCTTCTTTCCTCCTTCTCTCCTTCCTTCCTTCTCTACCCTTCTTTCTTTCTTTTCTTTCCTTCTTCTTTCTCTCTTTCTCTCCCTCCTTCCTTCTCTCCCTTTCTTTCTTTCCTTTTTCTCTCCTTCCCTCCTTCTTTCCTTCTCTCCCCCTCCTTCCTTCCTTCTCTACCCTTCTTTCTTTCCTCCTTCTCTCCTTCCTTTGTATGTTTTGTGTGTTTATATGCATATATGTGTGTGGTTTTGCGCATGCGTTGTAATGTATTTTTGGGTGTTTTGGCTTTTTAAGTCCCTTCCGCTGTGTTTTTATGAGTGATGGTCACTTGTTGGCCTGAGAGGTGTATTGTGTCCAAATTTGGTGTCAATTTGTCCAGTGGTTTTTGAGTTCTGTTAATCCCATAAACGAACATTACATTTTTATTTATATAGATTTAGTAAAAATACTTAATACTTTATAGCTGTTAACTCTGCTTACAACAATGTCATTTCTGACTTATAGCAATCCAAAGGTGACCCTACCATGGAGTTTTCTGGGGCTGAGGCTATGACTTGCCAAGGTCATCCCCTTCGTTTCCACAGTAAAGTGGGAAATATAACCATGACCTCCAGTCTTAGTTCAATGCTCAAACCATATGATGACTACACCATGGTGGCTCTCACCAAATGGATGAAAAGCAACAAAGACTTACCACTGAAACTGTTTACAAACTGAAGTATCTAAATATAAAACGGAATCAAAAACTAATTCAAAAAAGTGGGGGGAAGACTTCCAACTACCTAAATCCTACAATCCCATCCACAATCCTATCTCTCTGTAGTTAACATTGAAATTACACTTCATCTATTTAATTAACTCACACAAATTTTTAATTTAACAGCCATCAAAATCACCATCTTTTTCCCCAAAGGTAAAAAACCCAACAAATCTGGTTCGTCATTCAAAGCCATATGATTTAAAACCAATTCAGACCAATTTGTACAACCGTAAAACATGTGCATCCTAGACAAAATTAGGCCCAAAAACTTTCATAAAAAAGCAGGTTATAACTTGGCATGGAAACTACCACAATGTTGGTGCCAACCATGCCTCAAGAAGAAGGTAATGCCACAACTGGGGTGCCACCGCAGAGAAGGCCCTCTTGCATGCCCTCCCACAATGTATTTCTAATATTGATGGGGCATGAAGGAAGGCCTCTCCAAATGATCTCAGGTTTGGGGCAGAGATATACATATATAGATCAATGGTGAGAAAGGGTCTGGAGAACAAGCCCTATGAGGAGCGGCTTAAAGAGTTGGGCATGCTTAGCCTGAAGAAGGGAAGCCTGAGATCAGATATGATAGCCGGGTATAAATATGTGAGAGGAAGTCACAGGGAGGAGGGAGCAAGTTTGTTTTCTGCTTCCTTGGAGACTAGGATGCGGAACAAGGGCTTCAAACTACAAGAAAGGAGATTCCATCTGAACATGAGGAAGAACTTCCTGACTGTGAGAGCCGTTCAGCAGTGGAACTCTCTCCCCGGAGTGTGGTGGAGGCTCCTTCTTTGGAAGCTTTTAAACAAAGGCTGGATGGTCATCTGTCAGGGGTGCTCTGAATGCAATATTCCTGCTTCTTGGCAGGAGGTTGGACTGGATGGCCCATGAGCTTCTTCCAACTCTATGATTCTAAGGGGTCCTCCTTTAAGTATCAAGGATCCTAAGTCTATGGATGCGGCCTGTGGTTCTAAATGTCTGTTGGAGGAAGATAAGAGGTGACTTCAAGAAATTATCAGTAAAGAAGCCTTTTGTCCTGCTTCCTGAGGAACGAGGACAGTGTCTGGGGAATGAGTTTTTCCTCTATCAGTTTTGCTGGGATTTTCTTCAGTTAGCATCCCTGTTGCCCACATACTTGCTGAAGTAACATAGTACGAACACAGGACAGTTAATCCCTGTGCCTCATGCTTCAGATTTTGCTTTTGGGGTGAGGGATGGCAAGTTTTAGAGGGCGAGAAAGGGTGCCTTGAGTAAGATGCTTGCAGTGAGTTCAGATCTTCATTACCATCTTGACCCCTGTTCACCCGTTGGCCTCTCTGCATAGCTTTCCAAAGGAAATCAAGAGATAAAACAGGTCACAGTGGCATGAAATGAGAGATATGGGGCCCCCAGGGATTGGAAGTGCCCCTCCCCACCCTGGCAAGTGCCCAGCAATGCCAATCCCTAATGCTGCCAGCCCTTGTCTTCTGTCCATGAACAAGGTTCTTGGGTCTCTCCCCCCCACCCACCTTGAATTAGACAGCAGCTGAGCTGCAAGGTTATCCCTTCAGCCATTTGTTTGCAACCTGCAGAGGATTTTAGTGTAATGTTTTGTGTTCCCAGCTCATCTTGGCCATTTCTGCACAAGAGTCTCTTCGTATCTGACAGGCATGTGTGTGTGTTTGTTGCTGACTTAGTTGGAAAATCCCTCTCTGACAGCGCTGGAGTGCAGATGTCGAGAGCTGCTCACGTCATTCCCCAGCTGGGAAGGGAGGGAAGCCGATAAGATTAAGGAGACCAAATGCAGAGGCAAGGAAGGTGATGGGGAGGGGAGGATGCCTTATCGCTTCTCAGGCAGACCAGGAAAGAGGGGAATGAATGATTTACATTGGCAAGCAAGTGGCAAAGTCAGTGCATGCTCCAAATGAGGGAGGTTTACCTTTCAGGGCTGAGAAGGACATCCAAGTTCAACACCACATCTGATGTGTCAGCCAACTGGGAAGTAATTATTTATATTGCCCTCATTTCCTTGCTTATTTTCACATCTTAGCTGCCCTTTGGTTGCTTCAGAGCTGAAAAAGAGGCCTGTCTAAAGCATCCAGTACCTGGCATGGACTATTGTATTTTTCATTACGGTTCATGCAGTACAATGTGATATGAAACCATCGAACGCGATTTGCAGAAAATTTATTTCAAATACTCGCAAGTCATCTTTTAGTTAGGTATCAGCCTTCCCAAGGCAGTTTCCCATCATTTCAACATAAAAGATGTTGTCAATA
Organism: Anolis sagrei ordinatus; assembly: GCF_025583915.1. Taxonomy (NCBI): domain Eukaryota; kingdom Metazoa; phylum Chordata; class Lepidosauria; order Squamata; family Anolidae; genus Anolis; species Anolis sagrei. The sequence goes on along the minus strand of NW_026845477.1, from coordinate 146,794,213 downwards.
ATTACCATATATACTCGAGTATAAGCCGACCCGAATATAAGCCGAGGTACCTAATTTTACCACAAAAAACTGGGAAAATGGATTGACTCGAATATAATCCAAGGGTGGGAAATGCAGCAGCTACTGGTAAATTTCAAAATAAAAATAGATATCAATAAAATTATATTAATTTAGGCATCCATAAGTTAAATGTTTTTGAATATTTACATAAAACTGTAATTCAAGATAAAACTGTCCAACTCTGATTAAACCATTATTCTAACCTTCTTCAGTGTAAATATGCTTACATGTCCTCCAATAATAATAGAGTAAAATAATAATAATAATAATAATAATAATAATAATAATAATAGAGTAAAATAATAAATGTAACAATAACAATAATAAATAGAGGAAAATAATAAATGTAATAATAACAATAATAACAACAACAACAACAAAGTAAAATAATAAATAACATTGACTCAAGTATAAGCCGGTGGAGACTTTTTCAGCCTAAAAAAAGACTGAAAATTTAGGTTTATACTAGAGTAATTTAAAAATCAGGAAATGCCATTGAGAAAGCAAAGAACAAGAGCCAACCATATTTACTGAACAATACCTTGGGAAAAAACCTAATAGGCACAAGCTCAATGGTGTTCACACATTTTTAAAAATGTAGCAAAACTTTCTCTTGTATTGATCTTCTTAACTCCCAAGTGTTACAGTCTTTTATAAAAGGGGTGGGTGTGTATTGCTGAAAAAATAACTATTTAAATCCAATTGCATTTTTCCACATTAGCCCCACAAAGACACCAAAAAGACACATTACACTATGTCACATAATTTTTTGTTCCTGGGTTATAAATTTCATTTCCTAATTGGTTCTATAATAAAAAAAATGGAAAAGGTTTATTAAACTGCAAAAACTTCTTTTTTCAGGGCATCCTGCAGCACATTTTGCTTTAGCTTTTTAAAGATAATTTATATTGCAATTTTAAAATGGGCAAGTTTACGTAAAATAGGGGAAGAACAATTAAGGAGAACTATAGGGAAAATATAGGGAAAGATGGGAAGGGGGTGGTTAGAGAGTGATAGGAGGGGAAGGGAGTGAGGGCAAAACTAAAAAGCTTGGAATGTGGTAGGGAAGGTAAAGGGTAAGAGTAAGGGTAATGGGGTTGGGAAAGGGAATTTGTACTTCCATTCTTCTTTATAGTGGTGCTATAAAGTTCATTATAGTCCTTTGCTTTACATCTACTTTCTGCTGTCCTAGTGATGATACCTTCTATCTACCATTTTCTTTTAAATTAATAGTTTTCTTTTTCTTCAGCCATTCTATAAAAGGAGTCCAGTCTGTGGTTTTGATATATCTGCCTTGTGATTTGGAGACAAGTGATGTTAGTTTGTCCATGCTCATGATCTCTAGCTATAGTTTTTCAATGCATATCTCATAGAGTCTCAACCAATTAAACATAGTTTGTAGCAGCCACAAAAACAAAGTTTCTGGAGTATAACAACTACTTTCAAAGTAAGTACCACACAATTAAACAGAGATTAACACTTTCAAACAAGGAACAGGAAAAAAAATCAAATTTTGTTACACAGTGTTATTACATGGGGTATTTGAAATCCCTCTCTGTGTGAAGAAGTTTGAATAAAATACTGTATATTACTAGAGTCCAATTGAGCCACTATTCCAAAGATGTTCTAAAATCAGCACCAACATTAAACACAAACAAAACTCAGAATAATAAAAAAACTGACCACAAAACAAAATGGGTAAATTCAGAGAAATGATAGGTATATCATCTACAGAGCACATATTAAAATCCTCAATGAAAAGAAGGCAGGTGTAAATATATGGGTGTTTAGGACACACCTAGAATCAGTGTGTAGAGTGTTTGACTTGCCCAAGGTTACCCAGTGGGTTTCCATGGCTAAGTGGGGATTCAAATCCTGATCTCTCAATATCCTAGTCCAGGTATCCTCAAACTGCGGCCCTCCAGCTGTTTGGGCCTCCAACTTTCAGAAGCCCTAGCCAGATTGCTCAATGGTGTGCAATTCTGGGAGTTGGAGGCCCAAACAGCTGGAGGGCTGCAGTTTGAGGATACCTGTCCAAGTCCAACATTCAAATCAGTATACCACGTTGTCTCTCCTTAGCTGGGGAATAAGCCCCATGCAACAGAACAGGACTAACCTTTCAGTAAACATATATAAATCTGCAGCGCACAACTATACTTGTTTGTGAGTAACTAACATTGATCTGATTTCTGAACAAACACTGGATAATAGATTGTGATAGTCAGTGACTCAGTTCAGTGTGCTAAATCAGCCTCTGTTTATTTCATTTTTCCACGGTAAAAAGCCTTACTCAAGATAGCTTACAACTTCTGGCAATTTTACATACGTATTTAAAACCAGCAGCATTTCAATACTACGTAATTCAATACAAATTATGTGTCAAGATTTGAAATAATCACACCACTAGCCTAGACATCTCACTGGAATAAACATTCATCAACTTGAGACAGTCCGCTAATAATTCACACACAGACCTGGCACAAAATTGAGCTTGCTAGTCAAAAAAACACATTAGAGACCAGAGCTCGAATCACCGCTTGGATATGCAAAATCCACTGGGTGACCCTGGATAGGTCATACAGTCTTGGCGCCATAAAAATCAGTAATAGGTTTGCTTTTGAGTTGTCGTAGATGATTTGAAGGCACACAGATATGATCTGAAGGCACACAGCAACAACAGTAATACAACCACCAACCACATTGGGCTGTAAACATACGTAGGATTCGCAGTCCAAAATGCAACGCAACCTGGCATATATGTCTGACATTTTCAAAAAAAAAACTAGCCCTTTTCTTTTACTTGAGAGGACGCCTATCTAGAAGTCTTCTAGTATAATTCTTGAATCAACTTCTAACAAAAAAAATGACCACAGAGCTGCACTGGGAGACCCACAGATTCCTGGAAATCATATTGGTCATATCTTCAAAAGTTAAGCCTGCAAATGTGGAGTACCAACTGAAATGATGTATTCTGTTCTCTAGGAATATAGGTGAATTTCATAAACAGATGAAGGCTAGAGACTCCTGATGTGAGTTACTTGACTGGTGGCGGCCCATATATACTCCAACCGTTCCTGAGAACAGTTTGTGTGACTTAAATTTGCTTCCAACATATGGTTACCGTAAGGTGAACCTATTAACAGTTTTTTTTTCTTGGCAAGATATGTTCATGGGGGTCATTTCTGTTTTCCTGAATACAGTCCTGGTTTTCCAATATCCATAGGTATTTATTTATTTATTTATTTACATTATTTATATCCCGCCCATATCAGCCCGGAGGCGACTCAGGGTGGTCTACATATCAGCACAATTCGATGCCACCAATACATACATTCAAAAAGCAAAAACAATTATGTGCATTTAGACAAAAAAGACAGTGCAATAACAATTTAAAAAGAGCTATATCCTCTCATTCCAGGTAGTAAAATAATTTCTCTACTTTGTCATTTTGGAAAACATTTAACACTCCTTATTTCATGTGACTGAAACAAAATGAACTTAGGATAAAAGAAATCTGAAGCCACACCATTTTAACTGGGCACTGCAAATGTTGTATAGCCTGACTTTTGAGTAAACACACATACAATGTATGTATACAATGTATGTAGTCCATCCTCCAGGAAATAAAGCCCGACTGCTCATTGGAGGGAAGGATATTAGAGACAAAGGTGAAGTACTTTGGCCACATCATGAGAAGAAAGGAAAGTTTGGAGAAGACAATGATGCTGGGGAAAATGGAAGGAAAAAGTAAGAGGGGGCGATCAAGGGCAAGATGGATGGATGGCATCCTTGAAGTGACTGACTTGACCTTGAAGGAGCTGGGGGTGGTGGTGACGGCTAACAGGGAGTTCTGGCGTGGGCTGGTCCATGAGGTCACAAAGAGTCGCAAACAACTGAACGTATGAACAACAACAACATACAATGTATGTGTTTTTGAGTAATGGCTTCTATTTAACAATTTTTTTTACAGTAATTTTACTAACATGCCCTGCTTCTGAACTGAGTGAGAGGTACTTGCTGTGCATCTCCAAGTTGTTTCCTACTGGTAGTAAATCTAAGATGAATCAATCACAGGGTTTTCCTGGGGCGATTTGTTCAGAGGATGCTTGACCTTACTTTCTTCTAAGGCTGAAAGAGTGTGGCTTCCCTAAGGTTTCACGGCCAAGGAATTTTAGCCTAGCTTTCCCACAGTCCTAGTACATCACTCAGACCACCACACCAGTTTTTGTGTAGGCATGCCTTCAAGTTGCATGCTGACCAATGACAACCTATGAATTTCTCAGAGATTTCTACAGCAAAGAATACTCAGAGGTGGCTTGGCCAGTTCCTTCCTCCGAAATATAGCCTACTGCACCTGGTATTCTTTGGTGGTCTCCCGTATGGGAGATTATTACACGAGAAAGGAATGAAGCATTTGGCAAAGCAGAAGAGAACCTTCCATGATGCATGGGTAAAAATAAATAAAAGGAATTTTAAGATCGTCATGTGGAACTGAGGACAGCAGTTACAAATACTTCTTTTCATCTGGGAAATGTGAAACTATATATTTGCTACTGAGGGACTCGGTCTCCGTTCTGCTTTAACAATTCCACCCACTGACTTCCCATTACAGCAATGTAGCCTCCTCCGTATTTCACGGCTGTTTGGAAGCAGCAAACAAAAGTATAGCAAATATAAGCCAGAGATGCATGAGGCAAGTACTACTTGTTCACAGACTTGGTATCAGGGATAGATTTTCCCCAGCCATATTACCTATGGGGTTGGTTCCTTTTTTTCATAATTAATGTTTATTTAGACACATTAATGCAAAACCTAAATACACATGTACAAACAAACAAAAACAAAATTAAAAATACTTTTTTCTAGAATAAAAGAAAATATATCACTACTAAACTCTAAACATAAAAAATACCTACATACACCCTACATTATCTAATCTGAGAGCTTTCCATTCTCTATCTGATGGTCATATTCTCTCTTAAATGAAAAAGAACCATTGATATATCTTTTCCCCACATAATAACACTCTTCTAGCCCAAAAAACCAGTGGTGGAGATTTGTGTTCCTCCATCTTTGCTGGAGGAACACAATGAATTTCTTAAAGTTGATTAGAGATTGACTTTAATGTCTGGATTTATTGTTTACATGTTGGGTGGGTGGGATGACTGTTTTTCTGTATTATGTAGTTGTCTTTTTTGCTATTTGTATGCCCCTTTGAGTCCCATATGTGGGAGAAAAGCAGGAGAAAAGTAAATAATAATAATAATAATAACCATTCATAATTCATGACCCTTCATAATTCACTACATCCTCGCAACAGTGATGTTGACTGGCTCTATCTGCCTAGAAAGTCTGGTGGCAGAGGGCTTTTATAAGTAAAACAAGCAGTCGAAGAAGAAAAACACGCTCTGGCAGAATATGTCAAGGAAAGCCAAGAACCTGCTTTAATTGAAGTCAGTAATCAGAAACTTCTCAAAGCACAGCAGACAAAGAATCCATACAAGAAAACTGCATTACAAACCAGAGCTGGTAGCTGGCACAACAAAGCATTGCATAGGCAGTTCCTTGACAAAATTGAAGGAAAAGTTGATAAGGAGAAGACCTGGTTGTGGCTCACAAATGAACCCTGAAGAAGGAGACAGAAGGCCTGATTCTTGCAGTCCAGGAGCAAGCCATCAGAACCAATGCCATTAAGGCCAGGATTGAAAAAATTATTATTTATTTATTTCGAGGTTTTATATACCAACCCTCTCACCTTCAAAGAGGGATTCGGACCGGTTCACAACATGTGTCAACATACAAAAAATATACAATAACAACACAAAAATCAGCTGATGACCCAAAATGCATACTGTGCAAGGAAGCTGATGAAACCATGGATCGCACAAATGGACTACAAGCAAAGGTACCACTCTGTAGCCCAAATGATTCATTGGAACTTATGTCCCAAGTACCACCTGCTAATAGTAAAAAAATTGGTGGGATCATAAACCCGCAAAGGTAGTGGAAAATGAACATGCAAAAGTACTGTGCGACTTTCGAATCCAGTTTGACAAAGTTTTGGAACACAATACGCCAGACATCACGATTGTGGCAAAGAAAAATGTTTGGATTATTGACGTCGCCATACCGGGTGACAGTCGCATTGAGGAAAAACAGCAGGAAAAACTCAGCCGTTATCAGGACCTCAAAATCGAACTGCAAAGGCTCTGGCATAAACCAGTACAGGTGGTCCCAGTGGTCATCGGCACACTGGGTGCCGTGCCAAAAGATCTCAGCCGGCATTTGGAAACAATAAACATCGACAAAATCACCATCTGTCAACTGCAAAAGGCTACCTTACTTGGACCTTCGTACATCATTCGAAAATTCATCACACAGTCCTAGATGCTTGGAAAGTGTTCGACTCTCGATGCAGAGAGTTTTCTAAAACATATGAATGAAGGGAGCAAATTAGTAATGCTTCCCCTTGAGAAGTTTGCATGCCTACAGCATCTTGAAAGCTACCTGAGTCTTGATTCTGGGGAGAAGAGTTGGAGGAAGTGTTAAGTAATGAGGGGCCAGCATGGTTTCAGTGATGGACTAGGAATCTGGGAATCAGTGTTCAAATCCCTGCTCAGCCATGAAGTCACACTCTCGGTCTCAGAAGAAGGCAAAAACAAACCGATCTGAACAAACTTTGCCAAGAAAACTCCAATATAGTGTTGCCTTAAATTCAAGAACAACACAAAAATGAATAATTACAATAATAGTGATATGGAGTGGTGCATCTGAAGCTATCTGATGTGGGAGATCAGCTGGATTCTCCACCGCGGCATGTTTGCGCCCACTAACTACAACTGTTTCTTTCCTTCCTGGAAACTTACATTATACTGGCAGTCAACAGTGCACGGATTGACACTAGTCCATGGACCATTAGTAGCAGCAATGTAAGGAGTATATGAATGCAGGCATGCACACATGTGTTTTGGCCCTCTGGAAATGTGAAGTCAAGACTCATGCTGGTAAAATCCACAGTTGCCTCTCTGTTTCCAATTAGGGCCGGGTGTGGCTACTCCTCTGGAAGGCCTGTGGTGTGCAAGAGGCCCTTTACCCACCGAGTTCATTTAAGGTTAGGGCGCCAAGGGCCGGACGTCCCCATGGCAGCTGGGCAGTACAAGATGGGTGGATCCAGAGGAGATCAAAAAAAGGAAGAAAACATGGAGCCAAAGGGTGGGAAGGATACTGCTAGTGCAAAGACGTTGCCAACGATGAAGCGTCATAAAACCTCTAAGTAAATAGACTGCAAAGACAGAGGCTTGAGAATGCAACTAAGGGGTGGGGGTGGGGGGAATGTGTGATTATTTAATTGTGTAATCCTGTAGAAAACATATTTTCTTGAATCATTGGCCTTGTGTTTACATACCAGACTGGCTCCTTCCCCTAATAAAATGTTCCTTGCTGAGGATGAATGGGATGTAATGAGACAGGGACATTGGCAGATCAAGAACTCAGCAAGAATAAATCTCAGAGTGGCTTCATATCATTACAGGGCAGCAAGCTTGGTAGGCATATATATGTATACAGGGGGGTACATAGCGTGCCTGGAGCTTGGTGGCACAATGTCTTAAACCAGTGTTTCTCAACCTGGAAATCCAGACCCCTGAGGGGGTCGCGAGAGGATTTCAGGGGGGTCGCCAAAGACCATCAGAAAACACATATTTCTGATGGTCTTAGGAAGCCTTCTGACAGAGAAGGCTGAATATCTCTCTGCCTGTCCTTCTCTTCCTTTTTGGTGTTGGTGAACTACAACTCCCAGAATTCAAAAACAGCCCCCCCCCCCGACCCCTCTAGTATTTATTTATTTAGAAGTTTTATATACTGGTCTTCTCACCTCCGTAGAGGGACTCAGGCCGGTTTCCAACAGTATTTAAAACATCACATTCCATAATACACTAACACATTAAAATACCAAAAATACAATCATATAATTATAATGGCCAAGTCGTCACAATAAAATCGTTGTTCATCACCATCCATCCATATAGCCACGAGTTATTGACTCACTCGTCAAATGCCAGTTTCCAGAGCCAGGTCTTAATCTGTTTTCTAAAAGTCAGGAGAGAAGGGGCAGTTCTAATCTCCAGTGGGAGAGAGTTCCAGAGCCGAGGGGCCACCACCGAGAAGGCTCTGTCCCTCGTCCCCACCAGACGCGCTTGCGAGGATGGTGGGACCGAGAGCAGGGCCCCTCCAGACGATCTTAACAATCTTGATGGTTCATATAGGAGAATCCGTTCGGACAGGTAAACTGGGCCGGAGTCGTTTAGGGATTTATAGGTTAACACCAGCACTTTGAATTGTGCTTGGAAGCTAATTGGCAGCCAGTGGAGCTGGCGCAACAGAGTAGTATGCTCCCTGTACCCCGCTCCTGTTAGTAATCTGGCTGCCGCTCGTTGGACTAGTTGAAGCTTCTGGGCAGTCTTCAGAGGCAACCCCACGTAGAGAGCGTTGCAGTAGTCTAAACGGGATGTAACCAGAGCGTGGACCACCGTGGCCAAGTCAGACTTCCCAAGGTACGGGCGCAGCTGGCGCACAAGTTTTAATTGTGCAAAAGCTCCCCTGACCACCGCCGAGACCTGGGGTTCCAGGCTCAACGATGAGTCCAGGATCACTCCCAAGCTGCGAACCTAGTAATCAATGTTGGCCATGTAGGTAGCATGTCGAGTTTAGTGCAGATCCCTTATGGGCAGGGTTCAGAATGCTCTTTGATTGTAGATTAATTATAAATCCCAGAAACTACAACTCCCAAATATCAAGGTCTATTTTCCCCAAACTTTGGGTATATTGAGTATTCATGCCAAGTTTGGTCCAGATCCATCGATGTTTGAGTCCACAGTGCTCTCTGGAGGTAGGTGAACTACAACCCTTCCAATGTTTTCTCTTGGTCATAGAAGTTCTGTGTGCCAAATTTGGTTCAGTTCCATCGTTGGTGGAGTTCAGAATGCTCTTTGGTTGTAGTTTAACTATAAATCCCAGCAACTACAACTCCCAAATGACAAAATAATCCCCCCAACCCCACCAGTATTGAAATTTGGGCATATCATTTGTGCCAAATTTGGTCCAATGAATAAAAATACGTCCTGCATGTCAGATATTTACATTACAATTCATAACAGTAGCAAAAATACAGTTCTGAAGTAGCAATGAAAATAATGTTATGTTGGGGGTCACCACAACATGAGGAACTGTATTAAGGGATGGCGGCGTTAGGAAGGTTGAGAAACACTGTGCCGGCAGGTCTGCTGACTGACAGGTCAGTGGTTCAAATCTGGGAAGAGAGAGTTGAGCTACCTCTGTCAGCTCCAGCTTCCCATGCGAGGACATGAGAGAAGCCTCCTACAAGGATGGTAAAACATCAAATATTTGGGCATCCCCTGGGCAATGTCCTTACAGATGGCCAATTCTCTCAACACCAGAAGCGACTTGAAGTTTCTCAAGTCGCTTCTGACATGAAAAAAAAACATGCCTGAATGGTGATAACAGACTGGAAAAATTACTGTTTGGTACTATAGCTCCCAGCATCCTTCAGCCAGCATAACCAGAGGGAAGGATAGGTTTTAATTTTTTAAAGGTTTCTGAAGAGACACAAGCATTGGAAAGCATGCATTTTCCACATTTGCGTTGTTAGGCGTATGTCTAAAAACACTATAAAATTGTCCTGCAGTATCATGTGAGCAAATTGGAGAAATTGATGTTTTTTCCAGAGTCTTGCCAAAAAGTCATGGGATGGGGTGGAAGTGGATGAAAAAGACCTAGAGCCAGGGCTCTTGGGATCTTAGCCAACAAGAAATGACAAATAAACTCAACGCCGTGCTAGCAGATCTTAAGGAGAGAAAGAGAGAGTCTAGAGATCAGTATTCTGGTGGATCCGCAGGTGACTGTGGAGATCCTGGAAGACTATCCTACTCAGCCAACGAGGGATCGCCTAAGACAAAGAAGACTAATACATTTCAAAATGGGGTGGTGGTGAGAGGGAGGTATCCAAAGTACAAAAGACTTCTGATCCCAAGAATACGGGATACAGGATACTCAACATGCATATGTGGAAAATACTGGAAGAGGTATCATAAGAGGAAAGCAGAGGTCCAGTAAACAGGTCTCTGATATTTGGTGTCTCTCCAGAGAAGCAATGTTTAGTACTCCAAGTAGTTCCCTTGACTATGGTGCCACTTTTGACTCCCCTAAGACTTTCTTGATGTGAGCAAGTGAGAGCCAGGATCTACTTTCTCACTCAGTTCAGAGTCTCTGAACTTACTAATGAGAGCTGATGGCTCAACAGTTAGCGTCTCCCTTATGAAAAATGAGGTGGAGCAACTGTCGCTCCTGTAGCAAACAAACAACAGATATCCAACATTTAAGCCGTAACAACAGAGCAAAAAAAATTATCACCAAGTGTTTGGCGGAGGTCCTTTTTAAGACTACAGTTGCCAAGGACGGTGGGAGTAACTTTAGCAAGCAATGAAAGTTTACCGGAAGAAAACCATCCATTAGGGAAAAGATATCAGAGACGCCTTCTACATTGCCATAAATCCAGATAATCAAAGTAGATAATTCACATGATCTGTTTTGAACTGGATTATATCAGTCTACATTGCCATATAATTTATGTATTCATTTATTTTATTTATTTAAGATATTTATAGCCCGCCTTTCTCAGCCATAGAATCATAGAATCAAAGAGTTGGAAGAGACCTCATGGGCCATCCAGTCCAACCCCCTGTCAAGAAGCAGGAATATTGCATTCAAATCACCCCTGACAGATGGCCATTTAGCCTCTGTTTAAAAGCCTCCAAAGAAGGAGCCTCCACCACACTCCGGGGCAGAGAGTTCCACTGCTGAACGGCTCTCACGGTCAGGAAATTCTTCCTCATGTTCAGATGGAATCTCCTTTCTTGTAGTCTTGTAGTCGCCATATAGCGACTCAAGGTGGGTTACAGATGGCACAATTCGATGTCAGGCATTCATAAAAGTGCCATTAAAAGCAATCAAAGTTACAATATAAAACGTAAATAAAAATTGTTAAAGCATATATTCACTGGTGTCATCTTGTTAAAAACATTATCCAGTAACATCATCTGGCCATTCCATGTTCATCATTCATAATTCTGTGTTATCTGTTCCGCTAGCTTTTTTGTTGAGTTCCAGGGCCAGAGAAGCAGATGGCGGAAACAGAAGAACGGCCTACCTCAGGGGAGTATGCTTGCCCCATCCATGTTCAACATCTACACAAATGACCAGCCACTGCCAGAAGGGACAGAGATTTCATCTATGCTGATGACCGTGCCATTACTGCTCAAGCAAGGAGCTTTGAGGTGGTAGAACAGAAGCTTTCCGAAGCTCTAGGTGCTCTTACTGCCTATTACAGGGAAAACCAGCTGATCCCCAACCCATCTAAAATACAGACATGTGCCTTTCATCTCAAGAACAGAGAAGCATCCCGAGCTCTGAAGATCACCTGGGAAGGAATCCCACTGGAGCATTGCAGCGCACCCAAATACCTGGGAGTCACTCTGGACCGTGCTCTGACCTACAAGAAGCACTGCCTGAACATCAAGCAAAAAGTGGGTGCTAGAAACAATATCATACGAAAGCTGACTGGCACAACCTGGGGATCACAACCAGACACAGAGAAGACATCTGCCCTTGCGCTGTGCTACTCTGCTGCTGAGTATGCATGCCCAGTGTGGAACACATCTCACACACTAAAACAGTGGATGTGGCTCTTAATGAGACATGCCGCATTATCACGGGATGTCTGCGCCCTACACCACTGGAGAAATTACACTGTCTAGCCGGTATCGCACCACCTGACATCCGCCGGGAAGTGGCAGCCAACAGTGAAAGGACCAAGGCAGAGACATAAATCCAGACATAGTTTTCTAAGATCTACAGAGACACTCGCTGGAACACCTCAGCAAGCGAGAGTCCAAAAGTGGCAGGCTCAAACCCAGAACCTCAACCAATGGCTGATACCAAATGAGAAACTCCCCCCTGGGCACCCAGAGGACTGGGCAACTTGGAAGGCGCTGAACAGACTGCGCTCTGGCACCACGAGATGCAGAGCCAACCTTAAGAAATGGGGCTACAAAGTGGAATCCACGACATGCGAGTGTGGAGAAGAGCAAACCAGACCACCTGCTGCAATGCAACCTGAGCCCTGCCACATGCACAATGGAGGACCTTCTTATAGTAACACCAGAGGCTCTCCAAGTGGCCAGCTACTGGTCAAAGGACATTTATGCAATCTGAGCCCAGCCACATGCACAATGGAGGACCTTCTTGCAGCAACACCAGAAGCACTCCAAGTGGCCAGATACTGGTCAAAGGACATTTCATCAACTACCAAACTCACACATTTTGTATTTTGTCTGTTTGTTTGCTTTTCTGTTAGAAATGTAATATAATTGACTGGCTGCCCTGAGACGAGAAATAAATAAATCTATTCCACTGCTTTCTCCACCTTCAATATTATATCCTTCCAAATATATAAGTATGGTAATCATTTCCCTTCTTAATCTTCTCCAGGCTAAACAAACCTAGCTCCCAAAGCGGGAGATAGGGCTTGATCTCCAGATTTTTTGCCATTTTGATTGCCCTTCTTGATTACTTTACTTTACTGACTTAGGCGATCCCTCATTGTTTGAGTAGGATTGCCCGCAGGTTCATTGGAACACGCAAGCCCCCGCTCACCACGACAAGGTGACAGTCCATCGAGGGAGCCTTCTTGATTCATACCCCAGTGGTTCATTAAAAAGAAGCAACGACTTCTTGGTGATTCAAGTATTAGACAAGGAGAAAGCCTGTATACAACTATAGCTCCAAAAATGGCCCATCAGAGCTGAAATCCTGGTGCTACTGCAAGCAACTGCCTTGGTGCTACTGTAAACAACTGCCCACACATGCTGTTAGTGCAACATAGGAAATGTGTGTATGTGTAGGGTATATATGTTGTGGCAAGCAATTCATGCTGGACCAAAACTTTTAAGAGCAAGGGAGACAGAGGTCTCTTTATCTATCTGCCAATGCTGCAGCCCACGCAAGCAGAGGTAGTGGTACAGGTTAGACAGGGAAGATAGCTACCAAGGCAAACTCTACGCCTTAGGGCAAGGGATGGGAGAGGCCCAGGGAAGTTTATTTCCGTCTCTTTTCAGCCACATGTCTAAGTTTGCCTTGCAATGCTAAACAAGGACTACTACAAGCTAATGGAATAAACCAGGATAGAAGAACCTTTCACTTAACGCCACTTAGAAAGGACAGGTTTCTAAAGCCCCTTCTACACTGACATATAAAATCCAGATTATCTGCTTTGAACTGGATTATATGGTAGTGTGGACTCAAATAATCCAGTTCAAAACAGATAATGTGCATTATCTGCTTTGGTATCCACAACATGCGAGTGTGGAGAAGAGCAAACCATAGACCACCTGCTGCAATACACCCTGAGCCCTGCCACATGCACAACGGAGGACCTTCTTGCAGCAACACCAGAGGCACTCCAAGTGGACAGCTACTGGTCAAAGGACATTTAATAGAATGCCTAGTCATAGAGGTTTGTCGGAACTAGGAAAATTGGATTTATATATCTGTGGAATGACCACGGTGGGACAAAGAACTCTTGTCTGCTGGAGCTAGGTGTGAATGTCTCAACTGACCACCTTGATTAGCATTTGATGGCCTGGCAGTGCCTGGGGCAATCTTTGGTTGAGAGGTGATTAGATAGAATCATAGAATCATAGAGTTGGGAGAGACCTCATGGGGCATCCAGTCCAACCCCCTGCCAAGAAGCAGGAATATTGCATTCAGAGCACCCCTGATAGATGGCCATCCAGCCTCTGTTTAAAAGCTTCCAAAGAAGGAGCCTCCACCACACAGAGTTCCACTGCTGAACGGCTCTCACAGTCAGGAAGTTCTTCCTAATGTTCAGATGGAATCTCCTTTCTTGTAATTTGAAGCCATTGCTCCACGTCCTATTCTCCAGGGAAGCAGAAAACAAGCTTGCTCCCTCCTCACTGTGACTTTCTCTCACATATTTATACATGGCTATCATGTCTCCTCTCAGCAAACGTAGTCTGCAAACTTTGTGTTCTGTTTGTTTATTTGTTTGTTTCTAATGAAATACAACTGTTTTGGTTTGCTCCTGACACGATAAATAAATAAACCTGGTAATCTGGATTAAATAGCAGTGTAGAAGGGTCCTGAGGTTGAGATGAGTCTGCTATAGATGATTGAGCTCAGAAGCACTAATACCAATACAAATGTATGGTTAAACAAAAAAAAAAATCCTCACAACCTCTGAAGACTCCTGCCATAGATGTGGATGAAACATCAGGAGAGAATGCTTCTGGAACACAGCCATACAGCCTGGAAAACCCACAGCAACCAAGTGATTCCGACAACACAAAAAAAGTAGCAAAAAATTAAGAAGTGGGCTCCCAACTGCATGTATATTCTACAGATCAGTTCAGGCACCAGATCCCACCTGACTTTAGAAGGTAAATGGGGCCAGGCTTGGTTATTATTATTATTATTATTATTATTATTATTAATTAACTTTATTTATACCCCGCAAAATCTCCCGAAGGACTCGATGCGGCTTACAAAGGCCAAGGTCGTCAACAAACAACAACATACAAATATAACAGTAAAACTCATAAGTTAGGTCTTGGATGGAGGACCATCAATGAAGACTAGTTGCCGTAGGCTAAATTTCAAACTAGCTGTCCCTTGCCACGCGTTGCTGTGGCCCAGTCTGTGTATATGTGTTTTGTGTGTGTATATATGTATAAATGTGTGTATATATTTGTGTTTATGTGTATATATATGGTTTTGCATATACATTATGATGTATTTTTTATTTTTTTGGCTTGTAAAGTCTCTTCCGCTATGTTTTTCTGTGTTTTTATGAGTGATGGTCACTCATTGGCCTGATAGGTGTATTGTGTCCAAATTTAGTGTCAATTCGCTCAGTGGTTTTTGAGTTATGTTAATTCCAAAAATGAACATTACATTTTTATTTATATAGAAGAAGGAACTGGGCTAACCATCTTTGAATATTCCTTGCCTTAAAAATGTCTGTGAAATTTATGTCAGTTCAATAAATGGACAGGTGACTTGAAAACACATAAGCAGGAAACACACACACATACATAGGGAGGAGCTACAGTGTAGAATTATTATTATTTTTATTAATAATAATAATAATCTTTCTTTATACCCCGCCACCATCTCCCCAACAGGGACTCGGGGCGGCTTACATGAGGCTAGGCCCAACAGCGCATTACAATAAAATAAAACAAAACCAAAGCACAAAAGACAGCATAATAAAATACCTAAAACATAAGAGTACAGTAAACAATCACAGTGACAGTGAGCAGGTCGCTTTTATTGTTTTTAGGACGCCTTATACTGCTCAATGTTTTTTGTCTATTATCTTTTATGTATACTGATTTGTTGGAAACCGCCTTGATTCGCCAACTGGCTGAGAAAGGCAGTATACAAATACAGTAAATAATAATAATAATAATAATAATAATAATAATAATAATAATAATATAAAATGCTAAAAGCTAAAATGCTAAAAACTCAGGGTGAGATAGGGATGGAGTACATTATTTATGGGGGAGGACCTCATCAAAACGGGTTCGTAAAAAAAGAACTTCATACAGGAGGGGGGAAGTGTACTAAAGGAGCAAATGTTGAGAGGGAGCAACTGTGCATGGTTGTATGGTTACTCTCCAAAAGCGCAAAAGCCAGGTTTTGAGATCCTTCTTGAAGCTTTCTAAGGTGGGCGCTCGCCTAATCTCACCGGGCAATGAGTTCCAGAATCTGATTTCACTTTAATTGCCATGGCTCAATAATATGAAATCCTGGGATTTGTAGTTTGGGGAGACACCAAGACTCTTTAGCAAAGAACATTAAAGACCTTGTAAAACTACAACATGATGTCAAACTGCATCTATAAATTTTCAGAGAGAGCCTGGAAATGTTGCTTTCTGTTAGTCTATGACAGTGGATCTCAAACTTCCTAACGACATGACCCCTTAATACAGTTCCTCATGTTGTGGTGACCCCCAACCATAACATTATGTTCGTTGCTACTTCATAACTGTGATTTTGCTACTGTTATAAATTGTAATGTAAATATCTGATATGCAGGATGTATTTTCATTCACTGGAACATTTTTGGCACAAATATCCGATACACCCAAATTTGAGGTTGGGAGGGGGGATCGATTTTGTCATTTGGGAGTTGTAGATGCTGGGATTTATAGTTCATCTACAATCAAAGAGCATTCTGAACTTGACCAATGATGGAATTGGACTAAACTTGACATACAGAACTCCCATGAGCAGCAGAAAATACTGGAAGGGTCTGGTGGGCATTGACCTTGAGTTTGGGAATTATAGTTCACCTACATTCAGAGAGCACTTTGGACTCAAACAATGATGGATCTGGACCAAATCTGGCATGAATACTCAACATATCTCAAATGTGAACACTGGTGGAGTTTGGGGGAAAATAGACCTTGACATTTGGGAGTTGTGGTTGCTGGGATGTATAGTTCACCTACAATCAAAGGTCATTCTGAACCCCACCAATGATAACATTGGACCAAAATTCCCACAAAGAACCCCCACATAAATAATATGTCAGGTTTTACAATGTATTGTAATGTAATATAGCTGAGTCATGCACTGCTAATAGGCTTCTATTGGAAATGCTGAGTCATGCATTAACTGTATATAGGGAATCATTTGGGGAATGTGTTCTGGCCTAGTCCAGGTGATTGTGAATGATGTAATCCTGGGTCTGAGTTAAGTTAATGAGTTGGGAACCAATCAGAGATTGCTATGTGTAATTGTATAGAATTGTATATAAGGAAGTCATGTACAGTGTATTTTCTCTCCTTGTGCTGTGATGTTGTTTGTCGAAGGCTATATGTAATTAAAGAACCTGTCTGCTAAGACAAGATATAACTGTATGCTGTGGTAAGTTTGTAATATCATCTAGACTGGGGAAAGACAATGGTAAAACTGACAATGGCCGGGCATGTGCTCAAGTGTCTGTAAAAGGTTCCAGAGTGACTGCAGGCTGTGGGAGCAGTTGACTGAAAATACTGTGCAAGAAAAAGCTACTCGAAAGCGCTGAAGTTGTGCAACTGATCTGCTGCTGAATTGTGAAGTTAATCTCAACTGTGTTTTCTGATGGTCACTGGTGACCCCTCTAACACCCCATTGCAACCCCCCCAGGGGTCCCGACCCCCAGGTTGAGAAACACTCCAAAAGCACCAGCCACTATAGACCGCTCATTCGGGACCTGAAAAGCTTGCAGCCTTTTGATGTGTTGATGCTGTCTTGTGTACAAAAGGGAGTCTTTTCCAGCTCTGCTGCCAGGCAGAGATACAACAGATTAAACCAGGTTCGTTGGAAGGCAAAGCACGTGTCTGGTCGCTGAGCTGTGTGACATGTCTTCCTAAAATGCATTGCTACAGACTGGAGCAAGACAGGAGAGCATCTGGTATTTGAAAGGTCAGGCCACTGGTCCACCAACTCCACTCCTGTATAATGATTACAATGCAATCCAAATGGCACTGCGAAGCAAAGTTCTCTGCAGCTGTGCCTCCCCTCACTGCTTCTTGGGAGCGAACCTTCCTCTGCGAGCAAATCTATGGCT
The DNA here is from genome assembly GCF_025583915.1 of Anolis sagrei ordinatus. Lineage (NCBI taxonomy): Eukaryota > Metazoa > Chordata > Lepidosauria > Squamata > Anolidae > Anolis > Anolis sagrei. The sequence goes on along the minus strand of NW_026845477.1, from coordinate 146,776,440 downwards.
CCTTTTGGGCAGCATATAAAAATAATCCTGGCTCAAAAAGAGTAATTGCAGCTTGCAAAATGATCCACGGCTGTCGTCACAGCAGAGCTCGAGGGAACAGGGAGCTGCCACTGTGAGAAATATTTCAGTCCTTTTCTCTTGAATGATCATTTTTAATTTTAAAAATATATAAACTCTCGAGTCCTCTTATTTATGAAAATAGACACAAAATCAAAAGACTTGGCCCAATTGCTCAGTGAGCCTACCCTCCAGCGTAGATGACTAAAACAATGATACTTGGGGGCTGACTGGTAATTACTGAAGAAAGGGGTTCTTTTTACAAAAAAACACAGAGAAATCTCAACATTATTTACTGTACATAATTGTATATAAGGATAGGTTTTATGGCCACAATTATGGATTTTGATAGAATTCATAGAGAAGTCTCCTTGTGGAGAGAAAAATGGGGGATAAATAAACATTAATTATTATTATTATTATTATTATTATTATATAAATATAATAATATATAATATTATAGTATTATAATAATGCAAGAAGATTGCACAGATAGACTACAAGCAGAGGCATAACACCATTGCTCAGATAATTCATTGGAACTTGTGCCACAAATACCATCTTTCTGCGACAAAGAAAGGGTGGGATCACAAGCTGGAAAAAAGTTACAGAGAATGAACACGTCAAACTACTCTGGGACTTCCAAATTTAGACAGACAGAGTTTTGAAGCACAACATTCCTGACCTCACAATTGTGTTAAAAACAAAGCATGGATCATCGATGTTGCAATCCCAGGATTGAAGAGAAACAACTGAAAAAGCTGACACAATATGAGGATTTAAAGATTGAAGCCAGTCAAGGTGGTTCTAGTGGTGATCGGCACACTCGGTGCAGTGCCTAAAGACCTTGGCCTGCACTTAAACACAATCGGCGCTGACAAAATTACCATCTGCCAGCTGCAGAAGGTCACCATACTGGGATCTGCATGCATTATTCGCTGATACATCACACAGTCCTAGACTGTTTTACCATCCTGTGGGAGGCTTCTCTCATGTCTCCGCATGAGAAGCTGGAGCTGACAGATGGGAGCTCACCCTGCTCCCCAGATTGGAACCGCCGACCTTTCGGTCAGCATTCCTGTCGACACAAGGGGGGTCCCTCTTCTTTTAGATTCTCCCTTGACTGACTAAGGCCCCTTCTACATTGCCATACAAAATCCAGATTATATGATTTGAATTGGATTATATGGCATTGTAGGCTCATATAATCCAGCTCAAAGAAGATAATGTGGATTATCTGCTTTGATAATTTGGATTATATGGCAGTGTAGAAGGGGCCTAAGTTTTTATCTTTCAGCACTCTACTCAGAGAAGGAGATAGTTCCTTTTCGGGGGGATAAGAGTTGAGGTACAACACTTACCATTGATCTGTGGATAAATCAACCCAGGGTTTTTGGATTTATTATCTGACTAAAATGTCTACTCTTACATATGAGGTTATGAAGTGGTTCTTAACCTGTGGGTCCCCAGGTGTTTTGGCCTACAACTCCCAGAAATCCCAGCCAGTTTACCAGCTGTAAGGATTTCTGGGTGTTGAAGGCCAAAACATCTGGAGACCCACAGGTTGAAAACCACTGGATTATAGGGTAATAAACAGCTGGAGATAATAAAGGATGTATTGTCGAAGGCTTTTATGGCTGGAATCACTGGGTTGTTGTAGGTTTTTTCGGGCTATACGGCCATGTTTTTGGGCCCTCAAACTAAGGCCCGGGGGCCGGATGCGGCCCTCCAAGGTAATTTACCCGGCCCTCTCTCTGGGTCGACCTAAGTATGAAACTATTTGAAAGCATAGAACAACAACAACAATCCTATCTCATCAGCCAAAAGCAGGCCCACACTTTCCATTGAAATACTAATAAGTTTATATTTGTTAAAATTGTTCTTGATTTTAATTATTGTATTGTTTTTAAATGTTTTCTGCAYTACAAATAAGATATTTRCAGTGTGCATAGGAATTCATTCATATTTTTTTAGAATTATAATCCGGCCCGCCAACAGTTTGAGGGACTGTGACCTGGCCCTCTGTTTAAAAAGTTTGTGGACCCCTGCTCTAGAACATGGCCATATAGCCCGAAAAAAACCTACAACAACCTAATAAAAGTTGACTTGAAGGGAAGTCACCCCACCATCATCCCTAGTTTTGTTTTCGTTGTTTTAAATCTGGCTGTGTTGTTTTTGAAACCAATTTGACTGATGGCAACAGCATGCCTCCAAAATAAAATTAAAAAAAAATAAAGGTGTGAATAGTCAAAGGCTTGTGTGGTTTTCAGGCTGCTTGGCCGTGTTCTTGTAGCATTTTCTTCTGATGTTTCATCTGCATCTGTGGCTGGTATCTTCAGAGCATTCTCTGAAGATGAAAGCCACAGATGTAGGAGAAACATCAGGAGAAAATGCTGCTAGAACATGGCCATACTGTCTGGAAATGAGACAACATCCCAAAATAAAGGCGTGCTTGAATCTCTATGGAAAATGATGCCTCTCTCACGTGCTGCTCTCAACCCTTGCAAAATCACTCAGTGCCTCAATGACCTGTTTTTAGATTTTCACACTGGCTTACAATGCCCTGTCCCATGCAATATACGCGTACGCCTGACCTTTGCAAGGTTCCTGGATACAGGCCTGCCTATTAATGGGATACTGTAGAGAATTCAGCAGCCCCAGCCGAGTGCGTCATGAGTTCTCTTGGGCATCGTCCAAGTGGGATCTCAGCTCCATTCACGGCCGGCTGGGACGTCAAGGGCCCGCTCCCTTGCCTACATCAGGGGTCAGGCAGGAGCAAATGGGGACAGCTACCCTGCAGCCTGTTCCCACATCTGCAGCTCGGCACCCGACCAGCCTCCAAGTCGGTTCCATATGCTCGGACTTAGGAAGGATCCTCGGACAACTCCAGGATGAACACAGACAGTAAAGAAATCCAGGGAAATAAGAAGCCGCATAGGTACTCTGGCTCAGACGACCCAGCCAGCTCAAGAAAATGGGAGCGTTAAAGACTGGGGCACAAGGCTATTTCCCCAGGAACTTAAATATAGTTCCTCTTTCTCTGGTTTCTCAGTTGACATTTCTCTCTCCTGCCAGACTAAGCAGGCAGTGTGCTAGTGACAACTCCCTTTGAATGGGCTGGTGGCTGCCAAGGAAAACCACTGGAAATGGGGGAGGGAGGTGACAAGAGACTCATTTAAACAACTTAATCTAGAGTAGGATTCATTTTCCAAGGGGAAAATATTTGACATGGACTCCCCCCCCCCCCCCCCCCCCCCCCCCCCCCCCGCAGCCCCAGTGTTTCATCATTGCTTTGTACAACTCAATCCAAAGCGCATTTACTCGGACTAAAATCCTACAGAGTTTAAGAAAACGGACTCCTACGTCAGCCTATCTTCTAGGACTGTAGCCATACAGCTATTTTATTTGGTGTTCAGAACAGGGTGGGTGAGTGAGGCAATGATATATTCTGTACAGCGCAAGAGAGAGAGAGAGGCTGAAGAGAAAGAAAGAAAGAAAGAAAGACAGAAAGAAGGAAAAGAAAAGAAAAGAAGGGAAGAAGGAAGGAAGGAAGGAAGGAAAGATGATCAGTCTGTCACGAATCTGAATGGACAGTTTGTATAATGCCGGAAAGGAAGCCAGACATTCATCTTGGCTGAGAGGAAGAATCCAATAATTGGTTAATAGTATTCCCCTATTATTGCAACACGAGTTTTCCTTAACCCAATGCTATGAATTGTGTAACCCGACACATGTGGCTGGACTACAATTCCCAGCATTTTTTATTTATTTATTTATGACATTTATATGCCGCCCTTCGCACCCCAAAGGGGACTCAGAGCAGCTTACAAGATATATATACATACAATATATTATATTATTAGCACAATATCAGTATTATATATTACTATATTGTACTATACCATTATAATGTAATATTATTAGTAATATTACATGTAATATAAAATCTATATAAATAAAAATGCAACGTTCGTTTGTGGGATTAACAGAACTCAAAAACCACTGGACGAATTGACACCAAATTTGGACATAATTCACCTATCAGGCCAAACAGTGACCATCACTCATTAAAACACTGAAAAACACAGCAGAAGAGACTGAAAAGGACAAAAAAATAAAAATTACATTGCAACGCATGTGCAAAACCACACACACATATATACACATATGCACAAATATATATACACACATAAACACACACAAAATACATATACACAGACTGGGCCATAGCAACGCGTGGCAGGGGATGGCTAGTATATAATATTGTATTATTAGTAGTAGTGGTAGTATTATATTATATTACATTATAATATTATAAATATTATATGTATATACAACATATTAGATTATATTATTAGAAAAGCACAGGAGATAGAGCTGTCTTCTGCCCCCCCCCCCTTCACTCTGGCCCAGAGCAGCGGTTGGTGGGGGTGGGGGCACTCCCAACTGATGACATAGGTAGTCATCATTCCTTAACACTAGCTATGCCGGCTAGTCCCACAATATCTAAAAGACCACAAGATTCCATCCCTTTTGCATTGACCTTTCATCATCAGTATCTATGCCAGGAGCATGCTTGAAGTTTAAGAAGGCCCTATCATCAGATCAGATCTTGAAACAATTCCTTTTGGACTATGCCGGCTGATAGATACTGGGCTTTTCCTTCCTTTCCTTTGCAGCCACGGCACTGACAGGATGCAGACTACGCGTCCTGTCAGTGCAGTGGCTGCAGACTATGGCTGATGGGACTTACAGTACCTTAAATCACTTTCTGAGACCACTGCGACCCTCATCCAATGACTGATCAAGACCAAACTTGGCACACAGAGCCCTCATGACTCACTCTCTATCCTAGTGCGGATTGGAGGAAGATGGACCACAGATGATGGGACTCGCAGTACCCTCATTAACTTCCTGAGACCACTGCGAGCCATATAAATAACTGATAAAGACCAACCTTGATACACAATTCCTTTCTCAAATAACCTGGGCAGTGCTGGGTTCCCAAGCTAGTATTAAAATAAATAGAGCTTCCCTACTTTGCGGATTTTCACTTATTGCGGGTAGTCCTGGAATGTAACACCCGCGATAAGTGAGGGAACACTGTACTGTGAAACTGAGCACTTATCACAAGCGTGTGGACAATTTCAACAGAAAGGAGGAAACCATGAAAATGAACAAAATCTGGCTACCAGTAATAAAAAACTCTAAAATTACAACAGCACAACAACAGAGAGGAAACAAACAAGGACATCTCATGACTTCTCAACAAAAGTTGGCTCCAGGCACTGTCAGGCCATTATATGCTAATCAAGGTGGTCAGTTGAAACATTCACACCTAGCTCCAGCAGCCAAGAGTCCTTTGTCCCACCCTGGTCATTCCACAGATATATAAACCCTTTTTCCTAGTTCCAACAGACCTGACTACCTCTGAGGATGCTTGCCATAGATGCAGGCAAAACGTCAGGAGAGAATGACTCTAGACAATAGCCATATAGCCTGAAAAAACCTACAACAACCTGAGCACTTATCTTTCCTATCTAGCATAGCCAGGATTTAGGAATTCTTGGGAACTGTAGACCATCAACGTGGTGGTGAGGACAAGGAGAGATCCCTTCTCAGTGACTGCTCCTACCACCCACCCCCAGAGGCTACGATGGCTCTCTCTTTGCTGTATTTCTGCCAGCAAGGAAAAACTTTTCTATTTGGCAGGCTTTTAAATATTGACTGCAATGGTTGTTGTCCTATTGATTTTTATCGTCTGTCTTTTAAGAAAATTTAGACAGTTTCTATATTTAATCCCACAGTGTAACTGTATATAATACTATATATATCGTACAGATATACACAGGGCCTAACAAGGCATCCAATTCCAGGGTCAGTCCTGGTTAGTAATAGGAAATTGCCAATGAATACCAGGTGCAGTGGTCTGGATTTCGGAAGAAGGTCCTGACAAAACCAGACTTGTGTATTCCTTGGCAAAGAAAACTGTAAAATCTGCAGATTGCGCTAAACTGGACTAGGAATCTAGGAGAAAAGGGCTTGGACACGGAAACATACTGGGGCATGTTGAGCAAGGCCTACTATTTCAGCCTCAGAGAAAAGTAATGGAAAATGTCATCTGAAAAAAAAAATCTTGTGATAGATTTATCTTAAGGTCATAAAAACATCCTGGAGGCACATAACAAAAACATATATGTTTACCAATCTTTTATATGTCTTTTAATCTCCATGCCGCATTATCACAGGATGTCTGCGCCCTACACCACTGGGCGTACTTTGACCTGTCAGGAGGGAGGGAGATTCCTTACTTTTCAGAAGCAAGAAGCAGAAGCGCCCTACACCACTGGAGAAATTACACTGTTTAGCTAGTATTGCACCACCTGACATCCACTTGGAAGTAGCAGCCAATAGTGAAAGGAACAAGGCAGTGACATCTCCAGCTCATCCCGTTTGGGTATCAGCCAGCACATCAACGACTTAAATCAAGAAATAGTTTTCTAAGATCTACAGAGACACTCACTGGAACACCTCAGCAAGCAAGAGTCCAAAAGTGGCAGGCTCAAACCCAGAACCTCAATCCGTGGCTGATACCAAATGAGAGACTCCCTCCTGGGCACACAGAAAACTGGGCGACTTGGAAAGTACTGAACAGACTGCGCTCTGGCACCACGAGATGCAGAGCCAACCTTAAGAAATGGGGTCACAAAGTGGACATGCGAGTGTGGAGAAGAGCAAACCGCAGACCATCTGCTGCAATGCAACCTGAGCCCTGTTACATGCACAATGGAGGACCTTCTTATAGTAACACCAGAGACACTCCAAGTGGCCAGCTACTGGTCAAAAGACATTTAATCAACTACCTAGCTTGCAAACTTTGTGTTTTGTTTGTTTGTTTGTTAAAAATGCAATACAACTGTTTGGTTTGCTCCTGACACGATAAATAAATAAATCTCCATTAGTTTCAGTATTTTGTAATCCACCTTGAATCCCAGCATTGAGGGAAATGTAGGATATAAATACATAATCTAACAATAACATCTGGAAGGGCGCATGTTTGTCGTTCTTCATCAACATGGAGCGAAGCCTGCCTTAAAAAAACAATAATCCGCGCATAATGTGGGTGTTCCCATTCATACGTAAAACCTATAGCCAAAATGTCCGACACATTCATTTCTGTGTATCCCAGAAGGCAGACCCCTAATGCTGAGCATCTGTGGATGGAAAACTAAGGACAAGCAAGGCTGACTTGGTCACAGGGACCACCCAAAGCGCCCCTGGCTGTGGTGCGAGTTAAAATGCTGCTCTCTCCTCCACTGGACCACAATGAGGACTCGGCATCGTCACCACGACCTTCCCGGTCGTTTCACTGGGAGCGTGGTTTGTGGCGCTGCCTAGAAAAAAACAGCTGCAGTCACTCCGCTCCTGTCCTTTGCCCTCGCCTGACCCCAACAAGAAAGGCTGTTTATCGTCATGCTCCGGATCATGCAGCAGCCCTTATGCAAAAATCACATCAGCTACGATGCCCTACCAAGGCAGCCCAAGATGGGGTCTCCAATAGGGAATGACAATGGTAGCGAGTCTTTTCTGGCATAATATCCCAAATGCCATACGGAGAGGGAGGTAATAGGAATCACACTGGCTGCCTCCAGGGCTGAGCAGATGCGATTTTGGAATGTGCCTCATGGCACTCAGAAGTGGGCAGATCTCAAGAAAGACGGTGCCAAGCAGACACCCCCCCCCTCCTTTTTTTATTTGGCACTTGGCCTATAGATTTCCTGCCCGACACGCATGCAGGAAAAGGGTGGCGCCTCTCAGAGCAAGATCAAAACTAGAAACAGACGCAAGCACCGCCAGATGTCCCCCTCCCTCTCTCCCTCCTTCTGCCACAAGGAAAGCACTCTTGCAGAGGAGCCCAAAATCACAAAAAGGGGCTTATGCCAAAGAAACACACCCTGGATAGGGAGCATGAAGACATCACGGGGTGGCAACTCCAAAATATGTGTGTGGGAGAGTGGGGCACCACAGAGCATGCAAAACTTTTAACTTGGGGCCATTTCACATGACACTACGATGCCACTTTATAACTGCAGCACCCGGAGGCTTGTAGTTTGCTCAGAGGCACTAGGATTCTAAGACCTGTTCTCCCCTTAAACTGCAAATCCCAAGATTCTACAGTGTGTTGCTATGGTAAGTAAAGCGGAACAACAATGAGATAACTGTACAGCGTGAAAAGGCCCCGGGACGGAATGGATTGATTGCTTTTAGTTCAATGCCCTTGAAACACAATGCATTGACAGCTGACAACACACAATAAACAACCCACAGTTTGATATGAAGATGGTGATGATGCTTAGGTTTATTATTATTGTTGACTAGCTATACCTACCACGCGTTGCTGTGGCCAACCTTCCCCCCTCTCTCTCTTTCTTTCTTTCTTTCTTTCTTTCTTTCTTTCTTCTCTCTCTCTCCTTCCTTCCCTCTCTCTTTCCTTCCTTCCTTTTCTTTTTTCTTTCCTTCCCCCCCCCCGCTTTTCTTTCCTGTCCTCTTTCTCCCCTTTCTCTTTCTTTCTTTCTTTCTCTTCCTTCCTTCCTTCCCTCCCTCTTTCCTTCCTTCCTTTCCTTTTTTCTTTCCTTCTCTCCTCCCTCCCTCTCTTCTCTATTCCTCTTTCTCCCCTTTCTTCCTTTTCTATCTATTCTTGGACTGCAACTCCCAGCAGTCCTCCTGATCAATCTATCTACCTACCTACCTATCTCGATCTAATCTATCTATCTGGAGGATTTCTGGGAGTTGCAGTCCAGGAATAGGAAATTGGAAATATGCAGGATTGGGATGCTCTCAAAGAAATCCAAGGAGAAGAAAGCTTGCAGCTTGGAAGCAGTGCATTTGGATCACCCTCCTCTCCTAAAGGGCCTGGTCTAGGGGATGCTGGGAGCTGTAGTCCGGAAGAGAGTGCGGATATGCTATTGTGTGTTTTGTTTGGAGGGGAAGTCGTTTTTGCACATGTGCTGTAGCATCGTTTTGCTTTTCTTGCTTTTTAAGTCCCTTCCATTGTGTTTTTCAGTGTTTTTATTAGTGATGGTCACTCACTGGCCTGATAGGTGTATTGGGTCCAAATTTATTGTCAATTCATCCAGTGGTTTTTGAGTTATGTTAATCCTACAAATGAACATTACATTTTTATTTATATAGATGTTATTATTGCTATTGTTATTATTATCATTACTTTGTTAAACCGCTGAGCTGCTTAACTTGTTGACTGAAAGGTTGGTGGTTTGAATCCAGGGAGTGGGGTGAGCTCCTGCTGTTAGCTCCAGCTTCTGCCAACATATTATTTATTTATTTGCAGTATTTATATCCCACCCTTCTCACCCTGCAGGAGACTCAGGACAGATTACAATGTACACATACATGGCAAACATTAAATGCCATAGACACACAACACATATAGATTAGACAGACAGTCAGAGGCTATTTAACATTCCAATTTTCTGGCCACCAGGGGAGCTGCCATTTCACCATCCATCTGTGACACTGATGAAATACTTCCCGCATTCCCCACATGCTTTTGCTGTAGATTTTTTTATGGCCTTGTAAATTTGTTAAATTAGCCTCCCCACACATAGATGGTACCTAATTTTCCTACTTGACAGATGCAACTGTCTTTCGGGTTGCAAAGGTCGACAACAAGCTACACAAATTGGCCAGAAGCTCACTCCGACCCAGGCTGGCTTCGAACTCATGACCTTTCGGTCAGTAGTGATCTTAATGCAGCTGACTTCCAGCCAGCTGCGCCACAGTCCTGGTGCAGTTTGAAAACATGCAAATGTGAGAAGATCAATAGGTACTGCTTTGGCAAGAAGGTGACAGCGCTCCATGCAGTCATGCCAGCCACATGACCTCGGAGGCGTCTATGGACAACGCCGGCTCTTTGGCTTAATAATGGAGATGAGCACCAACCCTCAGACTTGGACACGACTGGACTTAAGGTACAATTGCTTATTGTACAAGCCCACAGCCACGTTTTTTGTTCCTGGGTTCTAAATGGTCTAATTGGTCCTGTCATAAAAACAAGGGAAAGTTGATTAAACTGCAAAATCTACCCTGTCAAACCACACAGAGAAGCCATTGAAATCCAAAAGCATGTGGACAATTTCAACAGAAAGGATGAAACTATGAAAATGCACAAAATTTGGCTACCAGTATTTTAAAAATCTCTAAAATCAGGACAGTAAATAAAGAGCAACACTCTGAAAACAGGGGAAGTCCAGACAAGAAATAATCAAGGCCAGTGAACACCTCCCAACAAAGGATTCCCCCGGGCAGCAACCAGCCAGGCTTTGAAGCTGCAAGGCCATTTAATGTTAATCAAGCTGGCCAACTGCAACATTCACACTTGCCTCAAGCAGACAAGAGTTCTTTCTCCCACCCTGGACAGTCCACGGATATATAAACTCCACTTGTAGTTTCCAACAGACCCTCAACCTCTGAGGATGCCTGCCATAGATGTGCCCCCGGTGGTGCAATGGGTTAAACCCTGGTGCTGGCAGGACTGAAGACCAACAGGTCGCAGGTTCGAATCCAGGGAGAGCACGGATGAGCTCCCTCTGTCAGCTCCAGCTCCCCATTTGGGGACATGAGAGAAGCCTCCCACAAGGACGGTAAAACATCAAAACATCCAGGCGTCCCCTTGCAGACGACAAATTCTCTCATACCAGAAGCAACTTGTAGTTTCTCAAGTTGCTCCTGACACACACACACACACACACACACACACACACACACAATAGATGTGGGCAAACAGTCAGGAGAGAATGTTTCTGAAACATGGCCATTTGTTGTTCATTTGTTCAGTCATTTCCAACTCTTTGTGATCTCATGGACTAACCTACGCCAGAGCTCCCTGTTGGCCGTGGCCACCCTCAGCTCCTTCAGAGTCAATCCAGTCACTTCAAGGATACCCATCCATTCCTTGGTCGGCCCCTCTTCCTTTCCTTCATTTCCCCCAGCATCATTGTCTTCTCTAAGCTTTCTTTCCAGCCCGGAAAGCTCACAGAACCCAGTGATTCCAGCCACGAAAGCCTTCGACAATACATTATGCTATAGTTTTTCCCATGCAAATGTCACCGAGTCTCAACCAATTCAACATCATTTGTGGCAGCCACACAAACACATGGAAAAAGTTAATTAAACTGCAAAAACTTTTGTTTTTGCGGGAAATCCTGCCACACATTTTGCTATAGTTTTTCTTTCTTTTTTTAAAAAAGTATTTTTATTGAATTTTTAGGGGAAAAGGGAATAAAGAGGGAAAGAGAAAAAAGGGGAGGGGGCGATAAAAAGGGGTAGGAAAGTTTAATGAGCAGGAAAGAGAAAGGAGAAAGAGACTGGGCTGTTGTAGGTTTTTTTGGGCTATATGGCCATGTTCTAGAGCAGTGTTTCTCAGCTTTCATAATGCCGCAACCCCTTAATACAATTCCTCATGTTGTGGTGACCTCCAAACATAGAATTATTTTTGTTGCAACTTCATAACTGTAATATTACTACTGTTATGAATTGTAATGTAAATAACCAATACACAGGATGTATTTTCATTCACTGGACCAAACTTGGCACATAAACCCAATACGCCCCAATTTGAATACTGTTGGGATTGGGGGAATTGATTTTGTCATTTGGAAGTTGTAGTTGCTGGGATTTATAGTTAACCTACAATCAAAGAGCATTCTGAACTCCACCAATGATGGAATTGAACCAAACTTGGCACACAGAACTCCCATGACCAACAGAAAATACTGGAAGGGTTTGGTGGTCATTGACCTTGAGTTTTGGAGTTGTAGTTGACCTACATCCAGAGAGCACTGTGGACTCAAACAATGATGGATCTGGACCAAACTTGGCACAATACTCAATATGCCCAAATGTGAACACTGGTGGAAGTTTGGGGAAAATAGACCTTGACATTTGGGAGTTGTCGTTGCTGGGATTTATAGTTCACCTACAATCAAAGAGCCCTTTGAACCCTACCAAAGATAGAAGTTGGGCAAACTTCCCACACAGAACCCCCATGACCAACAGAAAATACTGTGTTTTCTTATGGACTTTGGAGACCCCTCTGATAATCCCTTGCGACCCCTCCAGGGGTCGAGAAACACTGTTCTAGAGGCATTCTCTCCTGACGTTTCGCCTGCATCTATGGCAAGCATCCTCAGAGGTAGTGAGGTCTGTTGGAACTAGGAAAATGGGTTTATATATCTGTGGAATGACCAGGTGGGACAAAGAACTCTTGTCTGCTGGAGCTAGGTGTGAATGTTTCAACTGACCACCTTGATTAGCATTTGATGGCCTGGCAGTGCCTGTGGCAATCTTTTGTTGAGAGGTGATTAGATGTCCCTGATTGTTTCCTCTCTGTTGTTTTGCTGTTGTAATTTTAGAGTTCAACATAGTTTGTGGCAGTCACAAAAACCAAGTTTCTGGAGGATGGCAACTACTGTCAAATTACAATTAAATAGGAAATAACACTTTCAAACCAAGAACAGATATTTTTCCCAAATTTTGTTACATAGTGTAAGATGCCACTAGTTTGACCCAAAGGGTTGCTGACTTTCCTAGCCAGAAAAGCACAGTTTAGGAAGGGAGGGAGCTTCACCCAGCTAGTGGCCAAGCCCCTTCCCTCCACTCCCACGCGGGCAAAGAGACCCACCACCCGCCACTATCACCCACCTGACCGTCTTGCCCAGCAGCCGGTGCCGCTTGATGTCCTCCTCGCTGAAGGAGAAATGCATGCTCCCCTCGGCGGCGGCAAGGAAGCGGGGCGCCGCGAAGGCCTGGGCGGGCATCAAAGAGGCCGGGTGGGGTGGAAGAGCAGGGAAAGAAGACCCCGCGGGAGACGAGCCCACGAAGCACTGCCCGCCTGAGCCTGCCTCGCCAAGCAGCCAGCGCTGGAGTCCCAACACCACGCCGCCGCCAGAGGAAGAAGAGCGGCCAGAGGCAAAACCCGGCGCTGGAGTTTTGGGAGCGGGTCGCCCAAGCAGCGGGCGCGCAGTCCCACAACAAGAGGGCGCCTCCCTCCACGCCTGAACTGCCATGGATCCGGAGTTGGAGCTGATGCCAAGGCAGAGAAGGCGGGAGACCTAGGCTCCTTCCACACAGCTGAATAAAATCCCACATAATAATAATAATAATAATAATAATAATAATAATAATAATAATAATCATCATCATCATCATCATCATCATCATCATCATCATCATCATCATCTAAGCAAATAAAAATGTAATGTTCGTTTGTGGGATTAACAGAACTCAAAAACCACAGGACGAATTGACACCAAATTTGGACAGCATACACCTAACAAGCCAATGTATGTCCTTCACTCAAAAATTTGATTTTGTCATTTGGGAGTTGTAGTTGCTGGGATTTATAGTTCACCTACAATCAAAGAGCATTCTGAACTCCACCAATGATGGAATTGAACCAAACATGGCACACAGGACTTCCATGACCAACAGAACACACTGGACGGGTTTGGTGGGCATTGACCTTGAGTTTGGGAGTTGTAGTTCACCTACATCCAGAGAGCACTGTGGACTCAAACAATGATGGATCTGGACCAAACTTTGCACAAATCCATATGCCAAATATGAACACAGATGGAGTTTGGAGGAAATAGACCTTGACATTTGGGATTTGTAGTTACTGGGATTTATAGTTCACTACAATTAAAGAGCATTCTGAAACCCACAAACGACAGAAATGGGGCAAACTTCCCACACAGAACCCCCATGACTAACAGAAAATACTTAAGGCCATCCAGTCCAACTCTCTTCACCAGGGGCAAGAAAATGTAATCAGAGCCCTCCTGACAGAGAGTCATCCAGTCAGAAATATAGACAGATAGATATGATTCTCTCTCTCTCACACACACACAGATATAGTATCATAGATTTGAAAGAGACCCTTACAGAAGGACAGTGATATGTTGCATGTTCCAGAGTAGGCAAACCAGACACTCTCCGTATCCGGCCCCCGGGCCTTAGTTTTGGGGACCCCTGGTGTAGACTAATATAACCCAGTTCAAAGCAGATATTATATGGCTATGTAGATGGGGCCGATGTGTGGTGGAAGAATCTGATATTCTGAGCACAACTTGGAAAAGTTACCTTTTTAGATTACAGATTCTGTGAAACCTCAGCCACCATGGTAATTAGGAGTCTCTCTAAAGGAGTCTCATTGAAGGAGCTGGGGGTGGTGACGACCAACAGGGAGCTCTGGCGTGAACTGGTCCATGAGGTCACGAAGAGTCGGAAACGACTGAACGAATGAACAACAACAACTAAACTAAACTAAACTAAACTAAAGGCAACACGTCCACCAGCTCTTGTAAGAAATTGTTCTCTCTGATTAGCATGTTTAATTCTTGCAACCTTTTCTGGACAAAGCAGAAGATAGAAATAGTTTGCAGGACATCAAGCAAATGAGCAGGGACCACTGGAATGGCAAAGGAGACAAAATAAAGGCTGGAGCGGGCGGAGGGGAGACTACGCTTTTGTATCCCTCTGGAGTCCAGATCCAAATTATCCAGTTCAGGTTTTCAAAGAGACCTCTTTATGGTCCAACCCACTTATTTACTAAAGAGTGAGGATAAGCCCTTTTTCCCCCCAGAGGGGAATCTAAACTCACAAGGTTGCCTGCCTCCGCTTCCCTGAGCAGATGAATGGGAAATGCCCTTTGCATTGCCACTCTCATGTGAAACATGCTTAGAAGACTCTTCACGCCTCAAATACACGGCAATGCTCTCCAAAACCAAACCTTGAGCTTCAAAGTGCTGGCTTTTCCATTACAAAGAACTCCAAATCCTTTCTATAAAGGAGGTGCTCTGTCCTTTTCTCGGAGACTGACAGCTCTAGGGGAACTACAGTGATGAGACTGATCTAATAATCCAATCCATCTGTCATGCACAAGAGCTTCGCAACATCTCCATGGACCGGGAGCTAATTCTGTACATCGGACTCTCAAGCAAACAACAAAAGCTGATACCTAGACTGTGAACTCCCTGGAAGCATCTGGATACCTGCCTGGAGATTATGGACACTGTAGTCTGAAAAGTGGGCTGTCAAGTCCCCTGCTTCAAAGAAGTTTCCCATCCAAACACATCTTGACCCTATTTTAATACCCCACATAGTTCTGGCCATGTCTTTCAGTGCAAGCAGAATGAACAATTTAGATGCTGTTGAAATAAACAAGGTGAAAGGAAAATCTCCCCAACATCCCAGGTTTCTCAAGAACTGCTAATGAAACTACAACAAGTCCAACAAGCTAAAGCCAGA